>WBMY01010094.1:32886-73526 GCA_013397315.1 Donacobius atricapilla | reverse complement strand
AAAAAAAAAATCCCACAATGCAGCTGCTACTGGCGAGCAGCAAAAAATAACCTGCTGATAATCTGTGCGTACAGCCTGACCTCCTGAAGGGCTATACAGGCAGTAGTCTTACAGCCAGTGTGGACTGTGCTTTTAGTCTTATTGTACAACTTGAAGAAACACATGCAAAATTGTATGATATTATTATGTTGCAGTAGAGTATATGTACCTGCAAGAAGAAAAAAGAAGAAAAAAAATCTTTTCAAGTGAAGATCAATATCAAAAAAACACACAAAGTATATGTTAAAGAAGCATAGCACTTAGAATTTGTATATATCCAGAAATTCATGCACTCTTGCTTCTCTGTAGCTTATTATGCTGTGGCTAAATACTGCAAAACATTCCCATGTATAGTTTAGTAAGTAAAAGAAGAGTCAGTAATGCTGACTTGATTTTCTTTTTTGGATAACTGGAAAGAATTATTTTTGCACATAGAACCACCATATCTAAAATAATAGCAAATTGTTTCCATCCCAGAAGTAGTTTGAAGTCTATAATTTATATAACTTCATCTTTTTTTTGGTGTGTGTATGTGTTCTCTGAAATAGCTGTGTTCAGGTTAGGATTCCTTGTTTCTTAAGTGGACTCTGCCTGCCATTTTTCGATATTTATTGCCTGAAGGCACTAATCATAAACAATTTTCTGTGAGTAGCTGATATGTGAACAGCCAAAGTTTGTAATTGCGTTGCTCAGTTGTAGCTGGTCAGAAACCCACGATATAATTTCTATTTCTGGACTGGATGACTGTGTGTGCTCTTCCAGGGTGAGTGTTTGCATGGGTGAATTGAAAATCTTATTTCTGTGTATACTTGAAATGCACTTCTGCATTTGTGCCAGAAAACAGGATTGCTGAGAAGGTGAATACAATAGGAAATTCATTTATAAGTGGAGTGAAGTTCTTTGCCTTGATCTAAAACTGACATTGCAAAATGAATCTTAAGAGAACAATAATAACTATAAATGTTTACTTTTGAGTGATGATGAACTGCTCTAAAGTAGATGTTTCTCAGTGTATTTTTCCTGACCTTGTTTTTTTTTCTCATGGGATCAATTAGATTTCTACAGGTTTACTCTTTGCTCTTGATTTTTAAGAATTTTAAAAGCATTCTTGGCTGCATCAGTAGATATGTTCTTATATGTTGCTTCTGACTTCTGACACTTGCTCATACACTAGGAAGATCAGATGGATGCAGAAAATCATAATGTACTTGCAAAAGTAGTGCCCTTCTTTAACTGATCTCAGTGTTTTATACACTAGAGGTTTTATCTTTAGCAGTTTTGTTAACACTTTTGTGAATTTCAATTAGAACTCTTAATAAATAGTTTCTGTTCCATTTTCCAAACCACCCTTCCTTGATTTCAAAATCAATAAATCATATCTAAAAAACCTGACATGCTAATGAATGAGTATTTTCTCAAACTACTGTTTAAAACCAAGGAAATTTTATATTGAGCCCAGGAGTGATTATTTAAATGCTGATTAGTTAGCAGGTCATATCCTTTAGAATGGCACTATTAATTTCAACAGCTCTATTGATTTCATACCTATGCAATCTGAATTGAGAGCAAGTTCCCAAGCCAGCTGGTTTCAATTGATCCAGAAACTCATTTTTGGCAAAAATTTTGTGAAAAATGTGTACTGTTGGTGTGCATTAATTCTTGTTTCAGTGTCAATTTTTATTTTGCTCCAAAAAACCAGTCAGGTACGAACATTCAGAGTGAGGGATAAAATGAAAATTATACTTTTGACCTAAATAATATGTTTGACATACAGTGCATGATATTGAGCAGAAGGTGAACTTATAGTTTTATTGAGTGCTTTTTATTTAAATATTGAGCTGGAAATCTTTGAGGAGTACACTTCTGTATGAATACCAAAAGACATCCTTTGTTCTCTTCACTGTACTTGAACTTCTTAGTTTTGACTGCAACAAAGCAATTCAGAGCAATTGACTTTTCCTCTGATTCTGCCCGTTTTCTTCTCCACTCCCTTTTCGGATTTCTTACAAAAATGGTCTGTTCCATGCACCCTAGAGAGAGACAGTAGAGCTCTTGCATAAGAAATATGGATTTTTTTTCTTAATGTTTCACATGAATATGATGGAATAGTCAAGAGGAGAATCTTGAAAACCACAGGGAAGTAAAGTGTTAAGTGAGCCAAAAACCTGGTGTGTGCACCTGGCTCAGAAGACTAGGCAGCATGAAGTATAAATTGCAATGAAAGTGAAAGATACAGATTTTCAGCGATCCTCTGAAGGCAAATCAGTCCAATGATCCAAATTTTGTGAGTCATCCTGTGGTTTTTCCCTGCCATTTATGTAGCTGCTTAGTGCTGTCCATACTCATTTCTGTGGCACAGGTAAAGCTCCATGAGCTGCTGGGCTTGGATTCTCGGTTTCTAGATATCTGTGAATTGGATGCTCTGAGGCTTTCTGTGCTTTGAGTAAACTGAATCTTTCTTGGTTGTGTCTGAAAGCCTTCCAAGGAATAAGGAAGGATGTTACCCTTCATAACAAAGGGAATTCTTAGCCCACTGCTGCTAATATACTTGCTCTTATTAATGGCCTCCTTATACAACAACACTGACATGCACACTCTTTACCCCATTGTTTTGGCTCTCTGAGTACCTATGGCAGTGAAAAAAGACTTAGCTTGTGACCAGATATGTTCTTTGAAAACGCACAGCTTTCTCTCTGTCTGCTACTTCTGCAGCATTCTCCCCCTCTCAGCTCAGTCTTGCAGCACTGGAACCCTCATACTGAATTTAAGATAGTTGTCAATTTTCTCACTGATCATCATAACTTTATTCACTACCTCTACTTATTTGCCATTGAACTCAATAGCATTGCATGTGTTGCCAAAACTGAAATTAAAGCGTAATGAATCAGGCTTTGTATATCTTGCTGATCACATAACAGATCTGTTCCTAGATCACATAACAATTGAGCCACATGTAGAAACACCGGAGGAAATGTCAGTCATACAGTGGAATTTGAAAGTAGTGATCAATAATTTATACTAGCGATCACTTGGGCCTTATCTAATAACCCACTCTGTACTTTTCACAATCTAATTTCATTTGGTGTTAGTGATCACTGCTTTTCTACTTATAGTGATCTGATTAGACCTTGAAATATTTCCTTTTTTCAAGATATAGCACATCTCCTGTAACTCTATGTAACATATATTCAGGAAGAATTTGATTAGACTGGGCAATTACTTGTGATTCATGCCTAGTTTAAGATACTGAAGCAGGCAGGAAGGCGCCAGTACGATTTTAAGCCATGCAGGGCACCAGTTAAAGAGCCTTTCTGTGTCCTTGATACATAATGAACATTTTAGGTACTTTCAGAATCACATCAGATTTGCTGATTGCAAAAACAAAACTCAAACCAAGCTTCCAAGAGCCCTTGCATGTGTAGCTGTTGTTAGGGTATTTTTTTGTTTGTTTTGTTTGTTTTTTTTTTTTAATATTCTTGTCAGAATTCTAGTGAGAAAGAGAAACATAAACAGGTTATTGTACCAGAAAAGACTATGACGAGATTATTTTGAGGGGTGGGGCTAGGACGGGTTTATGTGTTTGAGCTACGGATATAGCAGACACTAACACTGACATGGACAGATATCACCTGTGCTTTTATAGATCACGATTTCACAGTGGTATTTGTTGCCAGCATAGCTAAACATATCTATCTATATCTATATCTATATCTATCTATATCTAATCTATCTATCTTTATCTATATCTATCATCTATATATCTATCTATAAGTATCTATATCTATATCTGTATCTATATCTAATCTATATCTATCTATATCTGTATCTATCTGTAGATATTTCTATATGTATATATTAATATATTTTTTGTGTATTCAGGTGTTTATTGGTATGCATGTGTACAGTGTGCATACACCCACAGAGCTATATGGTTATGACTTTTTTATACCCGTTCCTCTACATACCTATATGACATACACACACACTAGGCAAGAGGTGGCAAGAGCCAAACTGGGCCAAACTGAACTAGGGCTAGAGCAGGCTCAACCTGCAGCATCAGACAGCATGAACTGTGCCCAGTTTATGATCTCTGGCTATGGAAAAGGCATCTGGTTTGAAATTAAGACCAGAGAGGGTTGTATAGGCAGACATGTCCAAAAGGCACTGTGTTCACACAAGAACTGCTCCCAAATGGTAGCTCAGATCTCTTCAGGGCTAATATGGGCCATCCCTAAAGTTGAGGTTCAAGCCATGAGAGACAAAGTGTAAATATTAGAGCTGGAAAAAGCAGCATAAAATATGAAGGCAGATAGCTAGGTTTAGCCCAGAGACTAGAAGTGATTATAAGTTCATGCCACCAGTAGTTATCCCTGGATTCAACAGGATCGTCATACCTGGATAGGTTTACTGTCTTTTTAGTTTTATCCTAGGAATCATTTTTTGTCTTGCACAGTTACAGGAATTCAACCTTGGAATGGGTTTTGTGAGGAAATGTCATCCCACACCTGCTTTACTTTAAGGTTTCTGCCCAAAGGCATGAAAAGGACAGCATAAAAAATGTGCTGACACTCAGGTAACCCTTGATGACCCTAACCCTTACTTTAAAATGGGATGGAGTGTCACTTTAATGAACCTTCATCTCAGACCTTTTTTCCTTGTCTTTCCCTGGATTTATTGATTAGGTTGGGGTGGAATTTGCTATACAGAATTATAAAGTAAACTCATTTTACATAACTACTGAAAACAAACTTCCTCACAATGTCCTGACCAGTTTGTTTATGTCTCCTACAGCACTTTAGCACTTTAGCTTGCTCTTTCCCTGGAGCGATGCTTCATATTCAGCTTCATTAATTTTGGAGGACCTCCAAAGTGGACTGAGACATAGGATAAACCCTACTCCTGTTCATTTCTTGGGATGGGTAAAAAGTAATTAACTGAAATTCATGAATGTGTATTTCTTAGTAGAAATCTTAGTTTAAATGTTAATTTAATTCTGATTCCACAATTTTCATAAAGGGTCTCTGCTTTAAAAAGGTACATTACAAAATTAGAGCTTCTACTAAAATTCATTGCTGTCATATCTAGGGTGGCTCAGCATGAAGATAAAGAACCCCTGTGGTGTTTCAAAATTTCCTGACTTAATGTAGAAAATTTAATTTTTTTCTGCCTCCAACTTTCCCATGTGAATTCAGTGAAAAAAACCCAAAACAATAATTATTTATTTATTATGCCTCATCAGTCTTTTTTTTGTTGTTGTAGTACACAAACAAGGACTTTTTAGCATTCCTTCCAGTCATGTTTGCAGAATTCAATAAGAAGTGAATACCTTGATGAAAGTAATACACTATGTTCTTATTCCATTGGTTTGGTCTCTTACTGAAGCAGTGTTTATAGTTTAGCTGACATTGATGACATTCATAGGATGGCAGGCAGATCTGTGTGACCAGAGGGAATGCTACCTATCACAAATTATCTGCCATGGGTTACCTATTTCATCCCACCATGCTATTTTGTCTTTTTGAAGTATTTCCAGAACTGTTCTGTCCTGACTGCAGTTATGCCTGTGGAAAGTCTTACTTTCAAAAATCTTGCACTTTGCCCTGGGTTTGATTAACATTTTACCCTTTACTCCAAGTTTAACTGACTCAATCTGCATCAAAACCTATAAGCATTATGGAGTGGAGTTCAGATATCATTAAATGATGCCTTTTACTTCTGCCTCAATCACATAAGGCCTTTAATTACTGCAGAAATAAATACAAAAGCAATGTATAAAGTACACATTTTTTGCTGATATTATTAATTAAGCTTTTTCTATAAGGTAGGACCTCTTGTCTATGCTTAATAAAAATGGAACAACTCATATTGCAAAAGGACAGAATTTCCTGTCTTAGTTATCTGGCTGTTTACAAAACCCACACAAAGACATTAACTAGATCCTACATTTTCTGAAATCAGGTCAGCAATGATCCAAAGAGAGATCATCACATCTTCTAAATCAATGCTTCATCTAGAAAACAGATGAGCAAACAAAGAAAAGCTTTAGAGGAAAGTATAAGAACAGTTACCAACAAAGTAAGTGTAAATGAGCTACAACCAACACACCCCTTTGTACTATGGTTTAGCTGCATTTAATTGCACTAGTAAAGATTTCAAAAAGGTCTCTAATCTGTTGTACTACAGACACACCCAAAAGCTTTGCAATTTAAACAAGCAAGAAAAAATCTGTAAGAAAACATGGGGGTAGATAAGTCCGGTTGCCTGAGGGTGAATGATAGGTCCTGTAATGAACACCGTGTTTCCCATTCTAGTACCTCTCTGGAGTTCATAGCCTATTAGGTCTTTCATCCCTCACACTCCTTTAAAGTAAAGAAGATTGAGAAGTGACTTGATTATAACTTAGATGGAGTAACTTCACAGGGAGAAAACACTGGTTACTGAAGCGCTCTTTAATCTAGAAGACAAAGGCATTACAATGTATAAGAGCTGGAAGCTGAAATCTGACAATTGCAAAGGAGAAATAAAATAAGCATCTTTAGACAGAGAAGGTGATTAAGCAGAGGAAAGATATATCAGAAGATTTCACAACTTTCCTATCAATTAAAGATTTCTGTAGCATTTTCTGATGAAATGAAAAACAAAATTTCAAAAGAAAATTCTTTGTCTGGAAACACATGTGGTTTTTGTTGAAAGCAAAATCTTTCATCTGCAAAATTTTTGTTTTGTTTGCAGGTGTTTAGATTTTCTTTCATCAGCTGTTATATTCAGATTAAAGAAACTCAAACAATATTGCACCTGCATTATGTATTTCATTTATTAGCACAGAAGATGGTCTCCTGGAATTATGAAATTAAGTTAGAACAAAACTCTCTAAAAGCCATAAGCTTCTAGCATTTTGGCTAGAAAATACAAAAGTTACTTATATATCTCAAAGTCTCACAAAACAAAACCAAACCAAAACCAAAAAAACCCCAACTAAATAATATTTTAAATTATATGAAGACGTTGACTACATTGACTTGTTAAATACTTGAAAAGAAAAGAAACCTGGATTCCAGGTAATAAAATAAGATGAGGTATCTAAAAATATCTGAGCTTATTTTTTGTTATTTTTATGAGATTTATCTACTTTTAAGAAAAATTTCCAAATATCTCATTTTCAAATAATGACAGAAACTCAGAATGCCTGTTAGAAAGCACCTGAATTATTGTAAGCTTACAAAAAGAGACGTCTGCTTTTCCATGTCTTTCCACTGTGGTTTAAGATTTTTGTTCTCCCCTCAAAAATAGCAGCTTTGATCCTTCTGAGGAAGTTTTTACCTTCTGAACTCTGAGACTGGCTAGATCTTAAATACCACTAATGGAGGGTTTGCAGCACTGGATGGGCATAAATCTTGCTGGTTCTATTTTCACGTTTATATTTTTCACTGGATTCCATTCTATGGAAGAGAGTTCAGAAAAAGCCTGAAATACTCCAATGAACTGCGGTTATAAAAAAACCCACTGGTCCTTGTTTTGACCACTTCAGTGCCTCAGATAAACACGAATCATCCTATGGCAGTGTCCTGAATGAAAGTGTGAACCCGATCCCAAGCTGTTAAAAGGCTGCCAGCAGCATTATTTGTTTGTGCATTGCTGGGGGAGGATGGCGGAACACTGCTCTGTGGCGTCGCTGCTTCCATTGTTCTCCTGTTACAACCTTATCTCTGTGCCCGAATAAAATGTCAAAAGGTTCAAGAGAAACGCCGAAACAGAGCGCTGAGAGAGTGAGAGCCCTCCTTGGTGCTGGCAGGGGGTGAGAAGGGGTAAGGTCATATCTTACTGTAGAGCGTTCTCCGCCACTGACGCTGCCCACAGCTCCCAGGCTTTGCTAAGAGGGTACATTTTCCCAGCACTGCTACAATTCTAGCGAAATAAATTAACAAACCTTTTCTTATATAATACCACGCTTATTAGCTCTGACTGCAAATTGAAGGAGAAGGATCTGTTGTGCATGAAATGTTGTAATTTTTGTCTTGTACCTGAAAAGTCTGGCCCTCTGCTGTCAGGATGTATTTTAGACTGCCAACCCTACCACTTGTACAGTCTTTCCTGTTCACCTTCTCTTCCTGGAGCCATTTATTTGCTCTCATGGGAAAAGATGGCTCCTGTGAGCAGCTCATTGCTTCCAGGATGCCATCTCTAGCTCAAGGTAGCTGCGGAGGGGGTACTAGAATGGAAATGTAGGAGATGGCAGGTGAAATATTTTGACAATTTGCGGCTATCTCTTTCTCCCTATTAAGAAAAGAGCCATAAAACATTTTTCTGTCCTTCCCTGATGGACTTAACTGCCCACTTGAATCAATATTATAGAAATGATTTTCAGTCTCAGCCTACAACAATTCCAGATTCTCAGTCAAAATATACCAATGTCTGCACTCATAGAAAATATTACTATAGTTTATTGTCTAGTAAATTGCTTGCCAAAGTTGTGTGGAATAGAAGGTAAAGTAGGAATATCTTCATGATCTGTGTGGATTGTCCATGATCTGTGTGGATCGTCTGTGACCCCAAGTCCTTTGTCTGTGGCCAGAACTCATAGGTGTTAATAACACATAAATAAAAAGGCATAATTATCAGAGTGAAACAAATGGAAGAGACATTTACCATGTGTTCTTTAGCTGGAAGAGAAGGGGAAGAGAAACAGGGAGAGATTGCAAGGTTATAAATTTTAACATGGTTCATGCAACCTATTTATGGATATCTAAGAAAGCACAGCCTTTCCGCTTGATGACCAAGCCTTTCTCTGCTTTTTATTTCATAGTAGAGCCATAATCATACAGCGTTTTTCTACTTAGGTTTGTTTTCCAATGTAGTCAGGAAAGTCATATAATGACAGCTTATACTTTAGGTTTCATCAGGAATCAATGAGAATTCCCTATGCTGAGAAACACTGACTGACAGGCTATAAATACCGAAGAGCGTGAAGTGCTGTGGCCACCACATACATTTGTTTCTCTAGTTCTTGAATCCAAGAGGTCTCAGTCTCTGGCCAGATGGGATTAGCAACATGGCAGGTATGTGAAGCCATGTTCTGTATTTTGTCAGACTAAATGAGTACAAAATTTTGAATATTATAAAGCAGAAGGGGTTTAAATGGGGCTTATGAGGGCTTCTGCTAGGACCGCTGGCTTCTGTTGATTTTTAGCACTTTTGAAATTTTAGCAATGATGTTAGATGCTAAAGAGATTCCTACAGAGGAAAGATTAACATTTTAATATCCCAATCAATTTGTCCTCCAAACTTTAAAAAAAAGAAAGGTTAGGGAAAAAAAATCTAAGGAGTGGGGAGAGCACAATGCCTTGCACAAATGGGTACCACTCATTCTTTTTCACATGTGGCTGAGATTTCCTTCCAGACACAGAAGTGCAGACCACAGCCAGCTGTGGGCTTACTCTTTTGTGTTGTCTCCTCTTATTTGCCTGTTTTCTGTATTTCTATAAGCCATTATCAAGACAAATAATTCTCATCATCTTCTTCACTGTCTTCAAGGGCACATGTTACCTTCAAGGTATTATGTGAGAGGTTCATAGTCAACACTTCGCTGACTTCTTGAGGTGTTTGAATTTTTCCCCAAGACTCAGTGGATTGAAGTTTGTTTCTCTGAATATCCTCATTGCTCCTTCCACATAAGATCTTTATGTACCTATTTCTCAGTTCTTGGGGGGGACTAATGAGGTGACTTTTAACATACACTGTCCCACACAGTGTTGAGGAGTCTTAACACTTACATCCTTTTGACTGGTTCATTCAGTATCCTATAGGTGCACCACAATTACACTGTAATTTATCTTTGTATCTCACATTTATGTGTTATATAGCTGTACTGAAATACAGGCTCTAAAAAATTCATGAAGTGCTCAACATGGTGATTATGCATGGCTAATTCATTGCTGGTGGAGTAAACTTTGGTTACAGCATTTTATAGTATGGTGTTATAAAGTGTGCAGTCAGATATTCAATTCTTGGATTTCAAAAGCAAACATAAAATTATCAGCCTGTTGGATTAACGTTGAGATAGTCTATGTTGCATTCCAATTTTATTAATGGCAACTGTCATATAATTTGCTCTTGCATAATTATGCTGTACCATGAAGTGCATTTTTGTCCAGGGTAAGTTCTGCAATGGTTTTCAATAAGATCTCTGCGCTACTGATAATTTTTTGATAGGGTTATGTCCATTCTCATACATTAACTAAATTATGGCAGAGGAATTTATCTTCCTGCAACATCTTATAGAGAAAAGAATGGTATTTTTTTGTTCTGATATTCTCAAGAAAATGCTTCTCTTCTGTTTTCCTTGGGGATTGTTTCATTATAAAAGGATTTCTTCTGTTCTTTCCTATTAGGAGATTGTGTCTATATTTCTCTTTTCATTTTCCCTTTTTATCTCCCCCTAAGTTTTCTCTTCTGCATTTTTTTAAGCTCTACCATCTTCTGTTTCTCTCCCAGTCTAATAGGAGCTCTCTCAGCTCTCTCTCCGTGTCTTTTCTTAACAAAATGTGGTAAGAAACTGCTGGTCCAACAGATTCCTGGGAAAAACTTGTGTTTACATTTTAAGGTCTTTGGGAAATACTCTTGCTGTCCTTTATGTTTTACTAGGCACAATATAAGACTCCAGGATCATGATGAATACTTTCTAAATTACACACAAGTAGTGATGGGATGTGCATAAGAGATCGATGCTTGAAACCTCCTTATCAAGATGGGTAAGAGAACTCTTTGGAAAAGCTGAAGGGGATACAGACATACTGTTTTTAGGAAAATGAATTACTTCTTCACTTAATGACTACTGCAGTTCGCTGCCTAGTATTCAGGTATAGTTTGTCAGTTTAAGATTAATTTGATCTGGTTATAAGGATGTGACTCAGGACACTACAATAAGCACTTAATGGTATACCCTATGCTCTCATGCCTGAATTCAGCAGGGTAGTCCAGAAGGTCTTGCATCTTTATCTGTCAGAATAAAATCTATTTGTGGGTTTGTCAGACCGTTTAGACACCTAAAATGGTACTAGGTACCTAGGTGTACTAGTTTAGATCTGAATCACTTCCTTTAGTGAGTTTTGGACTCTTGTTTTTGACAACATTGTGTAAACACTTGCACTCAGAATCATGTGCACAATTTCTGTGTATGCAGCAATTGCATATTGGCTAATACAGCTAACAAAGGCTGAGACAAAAATACTAATAAGTTAAATATTTTTTAATTTGACCATTCTGATGCAGATATTTTAGGAGTCTTTTTTGGAAAGGCAGCTGAGAAAAACACTGGCCTCCATTGCTGTGTGGAATGGGTTTTTCCTCTGTCTTGATAAATCACTTTCATTTTACTCTCCACTTTTTCCCTGAAAGTGTTATAGCATTTAATACCAAGGCTCCTCTTCTTAAACTAAGTTCATAACTTCTTATGAGCACAGCTTTACTCCTTCACTCTGTGCTCTCTTAATCTGAACAACTTCATAGTCAGCTATACTCACAGATTAATGCTGACAGCTATGGGTCAACAGCCCTAATGACTGGGCCATGTCTACACAGTGGAGTTTCACACAGTCACACCCTTGACCAGATGGCTGAAGTTGAGCTCTAAATGGCTAGATCCTGTCTGAAATAGACACGACAAGCCTTTCCAAAAAGTGAATCAGCAGTGTTAGGGTGGAGACCAGCTTTTTTCGGAAGTTTTAAATGGTGTGAGATAAATCCGAAACTTACAGATGAAGTATGGATGCCTGAGAGACAGATAATATGGTTAACACCCCCAAATCTACCTGACAACCGGCCAGCATGGCCTGTACTCCAGGAGGTCCCCCTGTGAGTGGGTAAGGACTGTCTTACTGCTTCAGATAAAAATTGCACCAAACCTGAGATGGAAGTGGTCATTAGCAAATCCTTATGGAGGACTATATGAAGAAAGAGAGAGAAATCAAACTCAGTCTTCCAGCTTCCAGCAGAGATGTCTATTGTCAAAGTGTTTGAGTTTTCTGAAATTAGGAAGTTCTTTTAAACTGAAGATGTATTTACTTAATTGCATTCCCTTAACTGTATTCCCTTAAATGAAAACGTAATCCCTTAATAGCAGGGATATATGGTATTTACATATGGTGTTTACATATATTTATGTTTGTATTTTAGTTAAAACCAAATTAAAATGGAAAAAATATTACTGCACTGCTTCATGGCTACTGGTTGCAGGAATACTGCAGTTTGGCTTCTGTTCATGTATTTATTATTTATTTACTTATTCTAGAGACTTAAGCAGCCGTGGAAGATGATCATATGCTTGCAGGGCTATGAGCTCTGTGAGCTTGCTGCTCAAGTTATTGCTTTCTGTCTTGAAGTGGTTCATTCCAGCCCTGCTCCATTTGCTCCTCTCACCCAGTTCAATACACTTGAAAGTGATAAAAATTTTGCTTGATGTTTATACTTTTTATTGTTCTCACAGTAAAGTTTCCCATTGATTGCCGTGGCCACTGGGTGAGGTCTGAAATGAATGGAAAAGGAAAAATAAGTAGAACCGATGGTTTATTCAAGAGAGAAGATTATAGATGAAGGAGGGGCAATTACTAGAATGAAGAGTCCTGACCTGTGTCCAGGTATGACTCAGGAGTGACCAACATTATCTAAACTGATCAAATCTTATGTTGGATTAAGATACATTGAAGCTGCCTGTAGTTTTCTAAAAGGAAAATCAAGCCAACATAGAAATGATTTATACAAAGAAGAAAGATTATCACAACAAGCAGTAAATGAATGAATTATTAATTATTCAGTCCTGGGAGGAAATTATAACACTCTTTAAAGAAGCAAGCATGTTTAGGAAGTGGAGCAGTAAGGATAGCTGCTCTCAAAAAGACAGCAATATTTATTTGACAAATCTACCAGGGAAATATGGAGCCAGCCTCCTAAATTAAGGGAGAAAGTGAATACTTTGAATGAGACTATTAATACCATTAGAATTGATTGCCTTAAGATTTGTTATTGTGCTGCTAGATTAAAAGATAGATCAAAGTCAGTTTTGTATGGGAGACCCTCCCACACCAATCAATCAGTGACTCCACACCTGCTACTCTCTATCTCTCCCAGAACATCCTTATTTCTCTTCCACTGCTTGAGTTAGGGGATGGTCACATCCTAAAGCCCTTTGTTTTTCCAGGAGTTAAATCTGTTCCACATGGGGGGTGTTAAATAATCCTTGTTATATAGTCCTCCTACACAGTACTTGCACTGTACACCCTGAGTATGTGCAAACCTGCCCTCTCTGTACCCCAAGTTGAATAGGGAAAGGGTACATGAGGGCATTACTACAGTGCTGAGCTAGTGAAAGCTGTTAAAAGGTGAGATTATCAGTGCACAGTGTGTAATGCACTGACACAGGTCACTTAAGGGTTGAGGGTTTTTTTCCCTTGGTTCTGGACACAGGCAGAATCAATTCACTTGTGCTCACCACAAGCTCCTATGGATGTTGAGCTTGTGTTGTAAACATACAGATAGCTTTTCTAAATGGGCAACGTCAGATACTAATACTGTTAAGTATGAAATTTGACTTGACTGCAATTTATATAGGTGACTACTTGTCCTGATGGCAATCTGACCTTGAACCCTTAGCATGTTCTCCTAAAACTTAGCAATAGTATTGCTGACATCAATCAGTATCACATTTTCAGTATCGCAGGGCTTTGAGACATCACAGTCTTATGCCTTTCTGTAAAAGCTCTTTTACCCTTTTATGTACTGACTGGGTTCTGACCCTGGGCTCATCCATGTTCAAAACCGCCCAAAAGCCATCTTGCGCTGTGCAGGTATGAAACCTCAAAATGTGCAGTGCGTAAAGCCATCTCCTGTGGACTCCCATGGGTAGGAGGGTGTTGCTGTGGCTGCCTCTGGGCTTGTTGTGTGCTGTTCAGAAGAGTTACCCTTAAGAGACTGCCTCCAGGAGACCCCTGCTGCTTCCACTGCTGAGAACACATTCACTTTCTGGAGTTCAAATCTATTGCAGCATCTTGTGATGAAGCTTGAAGTACTGGTTATGGTCTTCTAATGGGCAGATTTAGCAGATTTAGCAAGTACATGCCATGTCACTAATGTTTTCTTCCTGCCTGTTTGTGAGAAAGTGTCAGGAAGTGTGTCTCAGAGGGCCAAAGTCATTGGAGAGGAAGTTTTTAGAGTGCCCTTGACAAGTAACTTTGAAATTGGACTGTAGATTGCAACCTGAGGTATGACTAAACTATATGTAGGTCTATGTGACGGACAGCAATTCAAATAAACTTTCTCTCTATTTCTGTGGTTTCCCACAGTACTGGACAAGCCCGCCTTAGAGTTTGAGTTGCAATAGCTTTAGTGGTACTCACGTTTGATATAACCAGATGAAGCATTTCCATACTAATAGAAGGGAGCCACAACCTTTTCTAATAACGGTGCCTATTGACCCTGACAGAACCAGGGTGGATAATTTGAGCCATGATCACAGGAGACAGTAGAGCCTGTGGATCACCTTAAGAGTGCCCCATCTGGGCATCCTAAAAAATGAGGGGTATGTCAAATGCACATGACTGTAGGTTCTCACTGAAAACTTTTAGTTCCCAGTAGTGCTTTTGAGAGTGGTGATGCAAACAGATTGATATGGAGTCATACAGATAAATGGTATGAAGTTGTTTATTTTCCACTAAAATATTCCCCCCACAATGTTATCCATTCTCATTGGCTTATTTTTTTTCTCCCCCTCCCTGTCTCCTTACTCACTGCACTACACAAGCCTCTGAACTAATCCTGACTTAAGAAAGAAAATGCAGTGTCAGTACTCACTGAATTGCTTCATAATGTGCCCCATTTACCTTAAAAGCAAAGCAAAGGGTATTTCTATTCTTTAGAAATATTGAACTGAATGAATGAGCATATATGTATATAAGCCACAATTCTGCAGGAGCTATTGTAATATTTTTTTTCAGTTAGAAAGTTTAGAAACAGGAATTTCTTCTTCCTAATGTTAGCCTGATTTCACTGTTTGAACGTAGAAGGTATCTGTAGCACCATATTCTGTCAGTGTTTCAAGAACTGTGTGTGCAAGTCTAATCAATATGGTGCTAAAATGCTGACAGAAGTCAAACTAGGTTTTCTAGTCTAGGTGTGAAACTTCCCCTAAAACATCCTTAGTGCAGACAAGGTGTGAAGTGCAAGGTGCAGACAGAGCATGGTAACAGCCACCTTCAAGTTTTATATATTTACTCTTTTCTAGAAAACATACTTGCAAGCGAATTGGCCTATTTACAGGAGGAAGAGTTCTGCTGAAAATCCTCTGGGAACTGCCTGCAGCAAACGTGATAAAGCTACATATATTGCTCAAAAATAAGAGGAAGAAAATGTGTCCCCTCAAGATGTTAACTAAAAAGGAAACACTTTCCTCATCTTACACTGTAATTATTCTGTCTGCATTATATCTTCTATGGAGATTATGGCAACAAAGAAAAAAAATCTGCATTTTAGAAGGACATAGTGACCGGCAGTAAGAATGGGAATAGACTGCTGCTATTTTCTTTTCCTTTAATGTTAACAGCCACTCATCCTTATCCACAAAATGAAGCAATACACAAAAATAAGTGAGAAGAAAAATTGAAAGACACACCCACGTCTCTGTTTGGCAGAATCTCTAATTAAATGAGTACCAAGTATACCTTGTTGTAAACCTTACAGTGAAAGGCACATATTTTCAAAGTACTGTTCTTAAATTTAATCCCAAGAAAGTTAAACATTGATTATAAATAGACTACTCCAGGACAGAAAGCAAATATATGTACATCTTAAAAGAAAGCTTTCTAGTTAGATAGCAGTTAAAAAGCTGTATTCACCTAAAGGTTTGTATGGCATAAAGTATTGAAGGTTTATTCTTTTATGTGTTCAGATAGTGCTGTTCTCTTGGTAGTTTATGTTATTTGGCTCATTGATTTATCTTTCATTGATCTGCGTGAATCTAGATTTCCTGAGAATGTACTCTGTCTTAGGAGTTTTTTAGGAAGGTATTAAAATGATGAAAGCTGTTGACTTGATAGCCTTGGGAACTGAAGACATCTACTAACGCTCTGTTGTTTAAGGGAATCTGATGTAAATTTCCCCTCACTAATCCATTAATTTGTCAGAAGTCTTGCTGGGAGGGAAATTTTCTGGGCTGATATTTCATCTTCTAAGTTCCTTACGTACGTGATTCTGAAGCTGTCATGAAGTACTAATGATGACTGGACCTATGATACAAGATAAAAGAATTCAAGCCTCACTAACACTGGCCCGGGACACACAGCAGATTAAAAGATTCCTTTAAAAATATTTTTATGAACTCTAGTGATGAATTAAAGAAAACATTACACTGCTTTCAGAATATAATCTCTTTCTTTCTTGTGTATTGTTCTGCTGTCGATTTAGAGGTGCAAGGCTTGGTAGTCTAGTATTACTCCCCTGAGACACCTAGTCTCTGCATCTGTGAACCTCTCTAGAGCAATTCCATGGTCTGTAGCAAAATACTTATCAGGGGTGTAAAGATAATTAGCTGCAGATATTCTTGCTCTGGAATTTAAATATAAAATTGTGTAGCTTTTTTCTTTCTTTACAGAAACGCTGCTATGTAAAACCACAGTTTCCTGCAACTGTATTATGAATTTTGTTCAGTAGTACATTTTACTATTTGCATTGGTAAACTCATTTCTTACAAGTAAAGTGGGAGAGTCCTGCCTCTGAGAAACTTACTGAACTTTAGCCATGTTTCCTCAGGGAAATATTTGCTCATATTGCAGGAAAAAACTCCAGAATTTTTACAGCAAAATGAGTCTGCAGACCCAAATCACTGATAAAACAATTAGCCTTAAAAGTAATAAATAGGAATCTTCTCAAAATTAATAATGTGTTTGCATATATTTAAAATGCAATATCTAAAGGTTTTTTTTTTTTCCCTAAATAAATCAAATTAGCAATTAACATTACGGCCTAAATATCCAGGTAGAACTTGGTTTACTTGCCTCTTATATGTTTTAATGTATGAGATGTTGTTTTGCCTCTTCCTAGGGTAGACCATTACTTAAAGAGTGAGAGGATTTTGAGGTCTAATTGACTCCTGAATTTCAGAATTTAAAGAGCTCCAGTTTTTGACAGTCTGACTTTTGTAAGGTACTCCAGGTCGAGTTCCTAAGACCACAGTGCCTTTTGAAATTTTTATTCAAACAGTTTTGAAAAGGTTAAGAGCCTTATTAGTATGGAAACACAAATATACTAAAAAATCCCTCCAAAAAAAAGCCTTTGTGACTTCCAAAACACATCAATCCTTAAAGAAACTATACTTGAGAGGCTTGATTCAAATGATAGCTAGAAAATGAGTAATAACAACATTATCAGCTTTTCTTTTCCTGCTTTGCTATGATTTCAATTAGTTAACAAAGGATGTTCATAAACTACGATTTATTTTTCACTGTGTATCCTTTTTTATAATGTTTCATCTCAGAACTCCTTCCTTCCTTGCCTCCAGTACACAATTTGAATCTGTATGCTGCATATCATTTTATGTAATTAGACTATATTTATTTGCCCCTCTGTGATGCAAGGTTCTGAGACATATGCCTTTTCCTGGAAAAATATTTTGTTGCAGCTTTTGTGAACTTCATTTGGACATGATTGGTGAGCAGAACCTAGATCTATCATATGATTTTCAGCACCATTCTGCTCAATTTTAAATCATCTCAGTGGTTGAGAGTCCCTGAATGTATTTTAACTAGATAGGCATAAACAGCTTGCTCAAGCTGACCTCCAGATGTCCTTTCCTTTACAGTCCTGACCCAGTTCCATAGGTGAACAGTATAAACTCTGTGCAGTCTGTTACCATTGGATGCAGCAGGAAAGTGGCATTCCCCCTTCCCATGGTTGATGCCTGTCATGCCTCATCAGTGCTGACAAGCAATTATTACTCTTTGTTTATTTTATACTATATATTGGCAAAACAATCATTGCAAGGAATTCTAGAGGTAGAAACCATTATCTATGCACTATGGGGCTAACAGAGCTTTTAAGTTTACTGAAAATATCCATTAGCTTTACTTTCTTATCTACAAATGCTTTCTATTTTGCCCTCTGCTATTCCAGCAGTTGAATTACCAACTTTTGCTGCATTAAGAATGGAAAACTCTATTCTTTAATCTGGTGATTTTAATTTTCTGCTGGCTTTTGTTCTGGACAGAAGCCATTCTTCATTAGTTTTGAGTCTCACTATATTAAATATAATTTGAATATTAGTTTTAGCCTTATTGGCTTGGAAGATTTTGTTTTCCTCTTAGCAGTTGTGACCTGTGACATTTCTATGCAAGTTTACAAACAAAAAGGAAAAAAAAACAAAATAAGATAAAATAGACTGAGCCAATGTTAGTTTCTGAGCTGGGAGGGAGCTTTTTGAACTTCACTCTCCTTGGTTGTCATATCTGTATGATTCACACAAATCATTGTTTTTGAGTTCTCTTAATAGCCTTCAAGAGCTTAAGCAGGATGCAGTCACGGAGAACAAAGACTTTTATGCAGGACCCTGAGCGACCTGCACAGGACAGTTATGGTCTCCCACCTGAATTAGAAGTTAGACACAAGTTATCAAAGGTTTCATCTCCAGCAGGAATTGCCCATGGTTGAAGACACACAATTGCAGAAAAACAAATTGCCAGTGCACGGAAAAAAAACAGTCTCTCTGATCCATAGAATTTACTTCTGCTCGGCTCTCCAGAGAGGTCCAGTGCTGGTCCTGGCTATGAATTTTCATTTTCTCAAAAAACCTACATGATTGTGAAACCTCTTACATCATTCCCACAAGTTCCCTCTAACTACTTGCTCTTGGTTTATAAACGTCCCTCAAGTTTCCCATGCTGCCATGTGAAGGTCATCAGGTATTCTGTTTTGTTCATAGAGTTTATTTTCAAAACCTGTTTCAGGCTGTCATTTTTTGAAAAACGTTAGGTAACCTTAACTGGAAGGTTCTCCTTCAGTCTCTCCCTGTGATGAATTAGTGTATCTAATGAAGATGGAAAAGGGGAAAAGTATGTGCACACTTTCTGATTTTAAAGCACCCACTCTGTACTACAGCGTTGTAAGAGCTACATCTTGCTCACTGTGCTTAATGTTCAGTCCAAATTTTAATCAAATTCCTTAGGTGTTACTTAGGATGGGGTTTTATTCTCGAATTTGCTAAAGGTGCCAGAACTATTCAACCCATATAAAACTGAAAAATTCCTTTTCCACACCTCATTTTTGACATGGTCTATGAATGGTTTATATAAAAGTAGTTATGGTCATCCATTGTTACAGTTTTAAAGGGTTTATTTTCTTTTATCTCAACTTCTGTCTCTTTTCTCCTGATACAGAAGAAAGGTTTTATAATCCTATTAGCTTTTGTACTGGCATTTGGCATCTTTGACATTGTCAGTGAATGAGGAGAGGGTCTGTCCAATATATAGCTCAAGTTTATCCCCAAAACTAAAAGATAAGTTGTGCTTTTTTTTGCCTTTTTTTTTTTCTTTTTCATGTGGGTTTCTACCATCATGTTGTCTGACAGTAGAGGACTGAGGAGACTTGGGCTCTTTCTGTCACATACAGGGATGTGAACTGCTGCAGGAAGAACGGACTAGCTTTTCAGTGCTCTCTAAATATGAATGATCCTGTCCCATCATTCCAATCCTTCTCTGTTTGAGCACTGTCTGCTCCCCACTCCTCTTCCTAAGATACTTTTATATCCACATTCAATCCCATTCTCAGCCTGACTCAACTATAATTTCTTGGTTGCACCTATTAGTAATAAGCTATTTTATTTCTTCTGACTTGGGACAGACAGCTCTACTTCAGAAATACCTACTATATTTAGGTCTCTTTCAGTTGCTATTTTCTTCTAGTTACTTTTAGACAGAAGCATAGGAGACAGTTCAGCTGATTGGACTGTTCCTACTGTCATCCCCTTGTGTAATCCTGCAGGAAGGCTACTGCCTGTCAAAGCTTTCTCCCAGGTGTCCCTTTTCTGGATCACACAGAAAAAGCAGGGAGGCTCATTTCTGGGCACTTCTTGAAGCATCAGGTCATATGCTGAGCAGCTGCTCTAGTCTTTGACAGTCAACTGAGCACCCAGGGAAGCAGCAGACCTGCTTGTCATGAGCTGTACATTCCAACTCCCTGACAGGAGACACCTTTCTGCCTTCTAACTTTTTACCCATTATCTGTCTACTTCATTTAGGTAGTAAAATCTTAGACTGCTGTATCGCAGTCATCCCACCAGTAAGCCCGGTGTCACAGAGGCCTTTTAGGCATTCATGTTTTGTCAGTAGTAAATATATGAATATGGTACTTATGTAAAGAAAGAAAATATCTAAGTATTCTCACTTTGTTGTTACTGAATTCCTGTAATGCCATGTATGTTGCATGCAAGTACTCAGCATAATGCTCTGAAGCACGGAACTCTAATCATGTCCCCTCTTTTCTCCAAATAACTCAATGGAAGACAAGAGGAAGTGCTGGTCACAAGCAAGTTGTCAGCATAGCTTCTAAATTGTATCTGGGTACTGGTGAATTTGATCACTGGTCCTGCATTGACACTGTTTGTCACACACACACAGACACACACATGCTTCGATCAGAAGGCATGAACTATGAACTAACTTTATTTGAAGAGATTTGACTCTATTTTATAGTATTTCTACAAAGGTCAGAGATTGGGGGAGAAGGTTGACACCTCTCTCCATCCCATTGGTCAAGACAACTGTCCACCAGCTGTCCATATCTCTAAGAACAGGAATGAAAACTACCTTGAAGTTATGATAACATTTGCCAGTGTTTACAGACCAGAGGCGTGAGAAAACCTAAACCATGAAACACTGTGAAACAGAAGAGAAGCCTAAAACATCGGGGCGATACTGCATGGAAAATATTATTAATAGATGTAAATATGTATTTTACATATATTAATAATATTATACATATATATGTACTCTACAAAAAATACTATAAGGGAGACTAAAACTGTTTACTAAAATGAAGAACATGTAGAAAGAAGTAGTTTTACATACAAAAAACCACCAAAGTAAATTCTTTGTATGGACCTTTGCTCTGATTCATTTGAAGCTGTAAATCTGAGCCAGAAAAGCAAGTGAGATCCTTTAAGTATTATATTTATAAAGATTAGAACAGTTCTTGCTTATATAACCATATAATCATCTCTCTCTCTATTTCTATATCTATCTAGCTCAATAAAAAATTGTCTGTATTGTGGGAGAGGAAAATGTTTTCAGGTTCTCAGGTTTGTTTCTCAATCTGGGTTTCCTTGCACATTTCCATGCAAAGGAAAGAAAGAGAAAAAAGAATCATGAGCACTCCACTTTTTACCAGCTCCTAGCTTCTACCTTCACAGACCAGATGCTTCTTTCCTAATAGATTTTTGATTCTGTTTAAACATCAGCCTTTACAGCACTTTCACTGCAGTGTTGTGTGTATCCATGCCACTAATGCAAGTACCACTTACTCAGTGTGACTCACCACCCATGTACTGATCTGCTTCAAAGTCAGCAGAATACTTCTTAGACAACAAATTTTCTCATTTTTCAAAGTGACCTTTGTTTCCATTATCCTTCAATTCTCATTCTATAAAAAAGAGGATTAATGGAAAACTGAGACTGCTAAAAATTCAAACAATGTGGGCTTATAGTGAAATAGCCAGACAAACAAAAAATTATTCTTGTTTGCTTACCTGTTTTGTTGTTGCTGTTGTTGGGTTTCTAAAATGAATATTCTGCTACTAATGAATGAAAGAATGAATACATGAGAAAAAAGCAGGTGAGATAGAGATTTGTATACGCAAAATTTGTATCTGCAAAATTTGTGCAATTCTAACCAAAATCCACCAATGTCTGAATGCCCTTTGTGTTTTAGAAAATCTCTCTCAGAAATATTTGTTTGTCAAGTTTGAGCCTTTAACCTGATTTTATGGTCAATATTAAAGCTGTGTGAGGGCGGACCTAAGGTGGGAAAAGATGACATTCCCTCTAACTCTGCTAGCACAAGCAGGCACTGCTGTATAAATACCTTGAAATGTGTAATAGCAGTCCACGTCAAAGTTTTCAGAAATCTTTTGTATTAGGCCCAAATCCGCTTTTCAGGCAGAGGGGGTAGGGGTCAATTAGATTGAGATGCTTCCTGCTGGCTTGTGCTGTTGTCAGTTGGATGATTGCATACAATATTTATGTTCACCTTACCACTTCTAATTATACCTTTCCTTGAAGCCATTGGATGCACACTCATTCACGTATTCTCTCTTGATTTGTCCCTGCAGAATAGACTACGGTCCCCTACTTCATTATCCTACATCTGATTTAATGATCTTAGTCTTTTATGAACCTTATAGGTTAAGATAAGTGCTGACTGGGTACTTATATGTACCTTTTTTTCATTTTAATTTTTAACTTTTAGTTATGAATGTGTATCCGTAAGCATCACCCTAGTCAGTACAGAAATATAAATAAGACTGCCTCAAGATTTCATGAACACATATCTCAGTATACTTTTAGTTGGTGAGATAAGCATGGTGAACCCCTGGCTCCTTCTAGCTGCATGTTTTTCTAAGGTTCAGCCATGTAATTTAGCTTGCAGTGGCCTGGGTTACAACAGTACCTATGATATTATTAGAATAGCTATTCTCACAACTATATGGTTAACTGAGCAAATTAAGAAGTACTTGACCTGCCCTAATGATTTTTTTTAGTATTACAGTCACAAAAGCCCATTTTTAAAACATGCTATTTATTTTCCTCTCACGGCTTCTGCATGGTGCCAAATACATCAAAACAGCAAGGGAAAACTGGATATGCAGCAGGGAATGTAAAATGAGGAGGTATACAGGCTATAATAAATGAGAAAATACTTAATAATCTTGGCAATTTTCAAAATTTTATACACTGTAAGATATAATTTTTGGTATAGATGGCTGATTTTCTCCAGGCTGATTGTAAATTTTGGTAGCTCTCCTGCTTTCAAAGTTTTCAATTCCAGAGTGATGTATGCTTAAAATCCTATGCTTGATATGTCTCAAGACATTTGTGCCTAAAATTTTAATGCATAAAAACTTCTTTATGGGAAGAAGTTGCATACTAATTCCATTTGCCTTAATCCAACAAATAAACTTGAGAAAAGGTGATTCATATTTTAGTAGTAACATAATGAATGAATGGGCTGAATTATTCATGGTCCTTCCATCCTTTGAAACAAAATGAATTTTATGAGGACATATCTGTTCTCAAGAAGGCAATCAGTAAAAGAACAGACCTGTCAAACAAATACTTCATGTTAAATTATTCACTGTTCTCCAACATTTAATTAACAGAAGAAGACAGTTGTCCTTGCTCATGTCCAGTTATTAGAAACCATTATGTGTTCTCTACCATGTCTCCTCACTCAGTTAAATGCTGCAAAAGGATCCGTGTTGTGAGGCAGCTGGAGCCATCGATGTTTATTAATTCATGACTAGTGCTCAAAACACTGACCACAGAACTAAAGCCATGAATTTGAGAAGGAGCTGCTCATGTATTATAGCTGGCCCTTAATGGTTGTTTTGTTCCTGGCTCTGTGTTTCTGTTCTCTCTCTGCTGACTGATGGTGTACTGTAAAAAGAAAAACCAGCATTTAGGAACAGTCCACCTGTCTGATTGCTTTTTGGATAATCCCTGTGATACTTTGTCACTGAACAAAATAGTTGGGTGTATGTGCTGTAAATAAAGACCTTTCACTTCACACATTGCTAAGTTTGGGATTTTTGGTTCCCTAGAATTTGTTTTTCCTTTGTAAATGAAGCCTTATTTCTGTCAGTTTGGGTTGACATCTACAGCAAATGAATTCCATTTCATCTCAACAATTTTTTTTCTGACAGATCTAATCTAAAAAGTCACAGTTTGAACTTGGGACCATTTGCTTCTGAATTGCTGCAGAAATGACACATGCTCATTCTACACTGAGGAAAAAAATATTTAAAAGCCTGAAAAATATTGAGCCTCAGGCTACTTGTCCTTTATGTATCTGATAGCAAAAGAGAAAGACTTTAGGGGATGGTTCTTTCAGCTTTTGCAACAGACTGACAGTTAAAAGGGAAATAAACTAGAAAAAGACTAGAAATATCTGGAACCAGGCTTGTGATATGTTTCAAAGAGGTACCATATTTAGGACAGTTGTGATGAAAGTTTACAGTTATCTGGTGACAGTTCAGCTCAGCAATATATATGACCTCTCCCTTTTATTCACTATACATATTTTTTTTGTATTATTATTACTATAATTATTATTGTCGTTGTTATTCAGATATTTGTGCACCTTTAAAACCACTGACGTTCACATTTCATTTGCCAAATAATCATGATTGTCTTCTAAGCTTGTTTAATGGCTTTTTTTCAAAAACAAATACATTACTATTACACATTAAAAATTACATATAAAACCTCAATGTTTTATAAATACATTGTTAATATTTGTGGGCAAATGCAAGTTCTGCTTTCGAATGGATGGCCTTCACTTTGTTTCCATGTGAATTGCGTAAACTCTTTCCAGAAGGAACTAGGCTATTACTTCCTAACATGCTGTTTGTATAGTTTGGAAGATAGATGATGAAACAGCAGATATGTTTGCTTTTGTCAATAGTCATAGATTTTAAATTCAGAATAGACTGTTCTGTTATCTACTTGGGTTCCCAGTAGCACTGTTAAAATTTGAGTTACTGCCTGGGTTTCTCTCCTATGACTGATATCCAAGACTGAACCATTTCTGAATGTGAATTAATGGGTACAGTCACCTTCATTTGCCTTTAGCTGTATTGGTAAGGTTGGGGGCAGAAAATCTTTAGCTGCCAAGACATTTGTGTTTGCATTTTCTCTGGTTTTCATCTGTACCTATTCACCACTCTTGTTTTAACATGCTAATCCTCTGCAGTGAACTGGCAATGCAAAGATGCCACATTTCTTTAGAAGATGTTGTCCCCAGGCAAGTTCATCTCTGATGAAGCTGGACATAACACCATGAAGTGTAAATGCTGGGCGATTCAGACCACTTCAGGAGCTCTTTGATATACCAGCCCAGAAAGCAATAAGCACTTTTGAAGGGCTATGATGATTAATGGGCTTTTTCAGAAATCTGGAAGTAAGGACTTCACCGTATCTCATCATGCAAAGGTCATTATCTATAAATAGAATATAAAGAATTCTCATTCTGAGACCTTTACTAGGTTTTTTATTTTCGTCTGCCTCCAACACAACCCTGTAAGGTATCTAAGAGACTGGTCCCAGGGTTTTGCTGCTGGTCTTTTCTGGGAAGCAGATTTTAAATGAAATACTGAACGGAATCTAATGAAGCTGCTTAGGAAAGCCTGTGGTAGAGAGAGGTGGATTGGTGTAAGCTGGCCTGGGATTTTTAAGAGAATAATGGCTGAGCTGTAGAGGAAGCAGGAAGATGAAGTATGAGAACAATCTTTTTCATGATGCACTGAAGCTGTTTTTGTGTTCCCACTAACATTGTTGTTCAGGTGCTCCTGCAGATTGGCAGAGTAGAAATGTTAACTATTTGAACCTGAGCTGGAAGCTCATCAGTTTCATATTTGTGAAGGGTGAGGAGTCATTGTTTGCTCTCATCTCAGGCTGAAGCAGACTATGATTGTGCCCCTTGGTGTTCACCTGGAAATGCCAGAGCTGGGACCCAACCATCCCTGAAAGTGGGAGTGATTAAAATTTAGCTACACTGACCTCTCTGAGCTGATCTCTACAAAAGGGCACTTTATTAGTGAGGGGTTCTTGTTTGCTGTGATCAGAACCTCTTTTTTGATATATGTGGAAGTTATCACACCCACAGGACTGCCCAGGAAATGTGGCTGAGGTTTTCTGAACATCAGCTTAGATAGCTACTGCTGATGAGCTGTAACATAGTCATGAAGATGTTGATGTGGTATATACTTTATACAGAGCGCAAGCACTGACAAATTCCCCAGGAGAGGGATTGTATTCTAAATGTTTCCACTCACTCTATAGGGAAGGCATCAGTATGCCCTCAAGCAATGTGGATAGCTGAGAAATTTAATGCTCACAGTGTACCAAAATGTCTTCTTGCAGATCAGCTGTTGCACAAAACTCATAGCCTTCATAAAGAAAACATCTAACAAAGTTAATGAGAGTTTTCCCTATTTAAGAACAAGAGATTGGGTTAAATGTGCAGCCACCAGCAAAATGGACCCCAAACTTTCAGGCTAGGCTTATTGTTACACGTAAAGGTATTAAGATTTGGGTTCAGGCACAGGCAGAAAATATTCTGCATAGAGATATTATTAGAATAAAGCCCTTGGAGGACAACCAACTTGTACTTGCTCAGGTAACTTCTAGGGACAGTGTTGGGAATTAGTAGAGAACATGGACCATTTCTGGTAGTAGGCTACAAAATGAAAGGAGCCAGAATATGCCATTGTTCCTCAGGGAATGGGCCCTGACACTCTTAAGTTTAATGTTAAGCTCGGGATAACTCAAGATGCTTAAGGAAACTGCACGTTTAGAAAGTATGTTATGAAAAGGTTTGAACAGATTGTTGTGAACTTTCCGAGTCTCAGGTTTTGCAAGATGAAAATACAATTACAGGGTTTTTTAGTACTTTTGGTTTTTGTTGTTGTTTTGTCACTCAGAATTTATGCAGAAAAGTGCATCTGAATACCTTGTTGGCCCTAAATTGAAGAGGTAGCAACTTCTTGCAAACTGTAGTAAGTCTCTCTCTGATTCTCAGTTGAATAGACTCAGTCACTCCTGTTTCTAACAGCTCTACTCCGCGTTCTTCCAACTTATAATATTTACACCATACTATTTCAAAGCACTTTGAAAGTCGACATCCAAACTCTAATAGAAATTTAGTGGTTCTTTTAGTTGTTGTTGGTTTTGTTGTGTTTTGTTTGTTTGTTTGTTTTATCCAAACTGTGTCAGCCAGGTTTTAGCATGGGTGCTGTGGCCTTCACAGGTCTTACTGCATTGGGAGGTGCATACTAATAATTGATGTGCATTGTATGATAAGACCAATAATATTTTATTTAACCATGAAAACATTTTTTACCTTCACAGTTTTAGCTGTCTGTTTCTCCTGGCAAGGAGTGTTTAGGAAAAAAAACAAATACTACATATGGGTTTTGAAAAACTTTACATCAAATGTACAAATCAGTTTAGTCTACTGTTGCAGTGCAAGTATCTGGACATTAAACTGTGGTGCTAGGAATAATTTTTTTTGTAAAATATCCATAATTTACGTTATTTTACAATTATACAGCTAATCTTTATCTGTTATGAGGTCCAATTAACTAAACCAGTAAAATGTTTTTCCTTCCTCTCACTGAACATCAAACATCAGGGGCCATTCTGTTTAATAGAAGAAGGCAGAACAAAATAACCCAAGTACAACACAAAGCTACAGAAATAGTGTAATAACGTGCCCTGTGGTCACTTTCATTCAGATGTGTTATTGGGGATTCTGATGTTATCATGCAGCACTTCACAAGGACAGTGCTCTGCATGTTGACACCTGTCATAACTGCAGGTTGCACCAAAGTGCTACAAAGGAGGACAGTTATAATGTGCTCATTATTGAATTCCTGAGCAGCTTTCAATGCATTGTTCTCTGGTGGGAGCTTTGGAAGGAATATCTCTCTTTAAGGCAGTCACATTCCTGACCGAGTACCTGCAAACAAGATTCCTTCTCCGCCTGATCTGGTGCTTGCAGAGGTGGTTTCCACTGCTCTGCCCTCTTCGCTCACTGGATGTGTGGAAGCCCTCTTAATCACGAGGGCTCCTCTCAGGACGCCCACTAGAGGAGTGCATTCCCTGGAGCTGTTCTCTTTAGTATCTGAAAGTGGTCCTAGAGTGGGAGGAAGCCCACAAAGTGTACTGGCATGTGATAATCAAACAATACATAACAGTGAGAAAGATTTGTTTAAAATTCTGTTTTGAACACATTTCACAGTAGAATTTAGTTACTACATCTATATGATGAAAGAAACTGCAGCTTGCTGTGCATTAAGTATCAGCGGCTTTTCACACTCTTTAAACCATGTATATTTTCTAAACAGTTTACTGCCTGCTCAGCTGGCTTTGTAGCAGCCAAACTCATCACGTATCTGGTATAAGTTCACAAAACCAGGGAAATGGAAAGCTTGCACAACTGGACAGTTCTAGTCCTCTCCTGACTGTGACACACTTCAATTTAGCACTAACAGGCTAGCAAATATACAGAAAGGGATGGTTATTTTAGATTTTGGAAGATAACAACGTCCTCACTTCTTGTCTGAATAGCAAAAGCTAGTAATACAAGTAATATCAAAGCTTGCTATGCCAAGCCACATACACTCATGTCACTGAACTGAGTAAGAAATGCTGGGTGTAAAGTGGATCATACTACAGTCGGTAGACTTATTCATCATCCTCTTCAGAGACTTCATTCTCCATATTCTATTATCCAAGTACCTTCTCCAGCATATTGTAAAACAGTGCTCACCTGAGAATCTTGGTACTTTGGTTTGGATTCTCCAGCAGATTCAGCAGGTGAAGCCTATAATGTGTAACACAGAGTAGAGGAGTGTGAAGAGGTGCTCTGAGCAGCTGAAGCTCAGAGGTTTTGGTAAGTAGGGATGAATTCCACCTCTTTTTGTCCCAGAGAGTGTCAAGTTTCTATGTATCTCAGAAGTATTTCAGCTCCACTTACTTTTAGAAACATTTTATTCTGTATTTTATAGAAAAGTCACTTAAAATCTGTTAGTTACAGCTATTACTACTAAATCCACAGAACACATGTTTCAGGGTGAATCAAAAATGGCAATATGTCAAACAACCTAATAAACAGATACATTTTAAGATAGTAAAGAAAAAGAAATACTATTCTCTTGTGACCAATTAAAGCCTGAAACTCTCATGGGATATGAGGCTGTCACATTCACTGAAGTATCTTTCTACTGCTTTGGATGTTTTGGGAGCTTAGGCATATTTTTAACAAATATTCATCTCAGTTTCCCTAATTGTTACTGTCTTTCCTGACTGCAAAGGGAAAACCACATGAAAGAAAATAATGATCGATTCTAAGGAAGATATCTTTCCAAGATATTTTTATTCCAAAATATATTTTATATTTATTCCAAAATATATTTTATTTTTATTCCAAAATATATTTCCAAGTTCTTTTGGTAACTATCAGAACATTCTGAATCGGAAATTGCCTCTGCCAGGCATCAAATTGGTAAGCAAGTTTGCCCTTTTTAGGCCCAAGCAGGACATTAAAATTTTGCAGATGTTGATTCAAGGGAAGAAGGGAGGTGGACTGTCAGCAGCTGCACAGGGGGAGATGGTGACTGACTCCGAGACACACATAAGCAAGCTGAAACAAAACAGTCTTACCTACTCCCACCTAACCTGAAGGTGGAAGTAGCAGGATGAAGCTGAATTTACTAAGGCTGGGACTAAAAGATGAAAGCTGAGGTAAAGGTGTTTTGTTTGCTTAAGCCTAAGCTCTTTTCTCTGTGTTTGAGTGAATAATGCTTTGTTTTGGAGAAGCTGGCTTGGGGTCACTTCAATTCATCTGCTGTTGTAGGCTTTTGGAAGAAAAGGCATATTGATGACAGACACAGTTGGGTCTGTCAGTTGAACATGAGTAGTAAATGAGAGATTGCCGCCAGGATTTCCAGTCTGAGAGTGGTAGGACCATATGGCTCTATCCACAAAAAGTTGAAGGTAACAAACCTCTTCTCAGGAAAGTGTGCTTGAGAGGTATGAAAAAGCACTTCAGTACAGTTTATCTGTGGTTGCAACTAATCCTACTATTCTTTCAGTTTAATAAAGCAGGATATTCTCTACTGGAAATCCTTTCCTCTAATTTAAGCAAACTAAAAAAGAACAAACATTTACTTAAAAATGTGTAAAATACTATCATCTTTGGTTTCCTGCCAACAGTTGATGTGCTCAACAAATGATCCAGAACTAGCACATCCCAGTTCAGTGCTTAAAAAGGAATATTTGGGAGATATGTTAGTGTATGTGGTTTTGTTCTGAATAGCTGGACTTCTGCTCCCTGGGTTTAAAAATATTTGAAGAACTGTAATTTCCAGCAGCCTTAAAAGATTAAATATTCCTTGCATTTTTTGGTTTTTTTTGAAGCATGGCCTGTAAACACCTAGTAGGCAGTACTGACTGCATGTTCCCAGTTAATGAAATGCTCCTGAAATCTGAGACCTGCCCTGCAGGCAGGGGTGGGTGCGCGGCCCAGAAAACTTTGAAAATACCTTTTTTAATGACTCAAGATAGATGTTCAAAGTGACAAGTAGGGGAATCTTATTTTGTGTGTGTCAATAAAAAGGAAGAATGTTGAGTCCTCGTTAACATGTATGAGGCATTACAAAAACTAACAGCAAAATTGGTTTCAGTTTGCTTTAAAATTTATACTATCATTAATTGACTGCTAGAAGACCACAGACAGGACATAACGTGAAGGAAAAGGCAAGCTGTTCACCCAAGTGTTACTTTCATATTCGTAGTCCAAAGGGACTTTCTTTTCTGCCTATTAAAGACTGAAGATTTGATCCTATTTTGCTAAGTTTGGGTTGTAGGGTCTATTTGACTGAGTCTGGAAATGGACTGTTGTTCTTTTCTTGATAAGTGACCTGTAAGTAAACGTTTAAACTGGAACATACAGGGATAGAAATTCATATTTTATGTTATTGCGGATTCATCAGTGTATGTCTTACTTCAGGCCTGATATACCAGATAGCAGATTTTTCTTTCCTTTGAAGGGAGGAAGTGGGAGAAACAGGAAAAATATTTTTCCACTGAAATAAGTGTCGGAGTTCATGATTAATGTTTAATCTGAAAAAATATTTAACCACCTCACAAAGGAAATGTTCTGTGGTCTGCCTAGAATTAATGTCCTGCCACCTTTACAGAGAGGAAGGCCCACAGACCTTAAAGTACAAATGATGCCATGGAACAGCAAAAGAGGTAAGTAATCCTGGGAATAATAAATCTGTAAAATCCATTCTACAGATAGGTTTTTTGATCTTTCTTTTGGTTTCAAGTGCCATATGGTGGGAGCTGTAACAGTGGTTCTTGCTGCTGAAGCTTTTTTAAGGGCTATGTGTGTAAATATACATTGTCAGAATCTTCACTATGGAACGACTTTATAACGGAATATATCCTCCAGGTCCAATTAATTTACTGAAATACTATCTTTCTCCATTCCTCAGTCAGGTTTGGTTGAATCACCAGCCACTAAATCCAAGAGTCACTGGATTTGGAGACAGTTCAAGACAAACTCGCATCTACGTACAGGCAGGTATTTCTAGGCTAATCCTCTACTGAATTAAAAGAGCTATAATGATGTCTTTTATTATGCACCTGGCTTAGTATGGGCACAGGACTTCAGCACCTTCTTCCAGACATTTCACTGGTGTTGAGTGTTTTCTCAGACGAAAAAATATGTGGAGATTACTCTGGAACCATCAGTGGCACCTGGGATAGGTCCAAGTTTCGATCAGATATCAGCTCCCAGACAAAGCCAGCTGTTTGCAGATCCTTTCTGGAAGGCTGTGGAGATGTGCTGCCCATCATCCATCTCAAACTTCCTGAAACTCTCTGTCAGGGAGCAAAAGACATTTTTCAAAATATAAATGTGATTTTAGAAGAAGGGTCTTGAAACTTTATACTCTAAACATTTGCAACTAAATGCAAAATCTGCCATTGTAATTTTTAAAGCATATAAGAAGATATGTAAGAAAAGAACATTAGGAAACTTATGCCTCAGCTTACAGCAAAAACTTTGTTCTGTGTTCATCTCAAAGGACAGTGTAGGAACTGAAGAACATCTATTGTATCTGTCTGTAGCAATTAAGCAACTAGCACTCCTGCAGCATGAAAATAGTTGGTTTAGTCCTGATTTGAGAAGCTGAATCATTATTTAGACCTGTCTGTCTGGGACTTGATCAAATCAAAATAACTAGAACTGCCTTCAGAGTAAATGTATCTCTTATCACCTCAAATACATGTAGCCTTCCTTTTGGACTCTCAAGATAAAATGCTTGAAGTGTTTAATCATTTGACCTTGCTTTAAATAGGAGTGAGGCATCTAATACCTTTGAACTTAAAGCTTTGAAGTCCTGGGTCACAATGTGTTTCTACTCTCTTTCTGTATCACTGATGTACATAACTGCTCATTTCATTTTTCCTCATCCAGAGGAACCCCGTGGTTGATCCAGGGTTTTGTCTAATCTCATCTTTCTCCTGCTGGACTAGACAAAATTAATACAGTGTCTTTTTATCTTTTATTTTCTGTTTGTTTGTCTGTTTGTTTGTTTTCAGTTAACTTAATTTTGTGTAATTAAAAAAATCCAAAGTCAAATAACTAGTTGAAAAAGTGCTGTCTCTCTTCCCCTTCCCCCCCTTTTTTTTTTAATAACTTCTTGCTCTACTAATGATAGATTATGTTATCCTTGCCCTTTTCCATTCTAGAACTAGTTTAGAATAGCAAAAAACCCCATTTTGTTTGCACACCTTGCTCTTAATTCCTCCTTGTGGTACATCTCAGTCAAGGTGTGACACTGTGATAAAATTAAACAGTGAAAGAAGATATTTTCTGACTGCACAGATACCTGAGATAAACCCAAGATAGGGTTGGGGGGAATTTTTTCTGTTTTGTTTTTTTGTGGTTTTTTTGGTCCCTTAGCTGCAGTGCTAGAAGGTGTCACTTGGGAAGCCACCTGTCTGCTCTCCTTCATTTTGCTTATGTCATGAGTTGAAATAGTGAGCCCTAGACAACTCTTCCCTTCCCCTTCTGATTCAACATTTAGTCAGAATTTTTCCCAAAAGACCAAGTCAACTCTTGTGCTTTCTTGGCCACCCAGAAAGGCCACAAAAATTTTCCTGAATGTCTTCTTCCAGACCTGGAGGTTTATCACAAATGTTTGAGAACTGGCCGTTAATTTGCTGGGTTTGGGTTTTGTAAACTTATTTTGGAACCCTGGTGGTATTGTTCTGCCCCAGGAGCAGCAGAGTTCTTTCTCAGTAAGAAGGACAGAACAGTAAGTAGAATAAGGTAGAAAGTAGGAAGAGAAACACAGATATCAGACCAATCTTAATGTTCTTTCAGGAGGTGGGAAATTCACCTTAATCTGCCCTGGGCAGACACCAGTTGGACAGCTGTGATGTGCTGGGTGGGATGACCAGCTGTGGAGGGGTTCAGGCTTTCTGCATATGTGAGGTGTCTCCTCACATCTACAGCAGCAAAACTTTCCAAGTCCTCTTGAGAGGGTTTGGTATCCTTTTCTTAATGCCTGGCAGAGCATATCTAGCATGTCTAGAATCCAGGAACAGGATATTCCCTCACGCTCCCTTGCATTGTTGTACGTACGTGGCCATGCCGTGGCCACACATGCAGGCACACAGCTTTCTCAAGCCTTATGCAGAAGGCCCCATATGGCAGATGTGGCTTGCTCAAGACCTTTAACTTCCTGGGAACACTGTCTTCTGCAAAACTCCTGATACAGGCACTTGTTTCTATCCTGAAGAGTTGGTTGCTTCCAGTTCATTGAAGTGGATCTAGGGGAAATCCTCTAGCTATTCTAAATGCTTTAAAAAGATTTCATCAATTTCTCTTCTGTTGCTGTAGTCCTATAAAGATCATTAACGTTGTCACTGCAATATAGAAATAAAACTGTAATAATTCTGCTATTTGAGAATGGAGGCCTTAGCAAATTTAGAAAAATAATTACGTAAAGCTTTTCAGTAATTGTATAGGCTGATGATCAAAACTAATTTCCTTAAAAATTTTATTAGAGATTTTCCATCTTGGAGGGGAAGAATTCTCCATTTTTATTTTCCAGTATGATGGTGACAAAAATTCTGATTCCTCCTTATGAAATAAAGAAATGATTGATTAAAGCACACAAAAAATTAAAAGTCAAGATATTTTTTAGGTTATCACATCTTTTTGTGGTGTCTTTGTGGGAATGAAGAGACATACGAGTTAAATAAAATATGAATAGTTTTCTGTGCAGTTACTTCCACTGATGGGATCAAAATGGGTGCATGTTGACTTTTCTACTTTCTTTCCCCCGTGCCTTTCAATTGTATCTTCAACTGGATGCCTTTGACAACTTCACTGTCCTATTTGTGGTATTTCAAGATAGAGAAAGGATGATCCATTAGATCATTTCAACCCTTGAAGGAATGTAGTTTTCTGGTAGTTGAAGTAGGGATAATTATAAAATGACATCTTTCTGTAGGGTGGTAAAGAGCACGATTGTTCTCAGGGACTTGTGGGAGTCAGAGAAGGAAAATCTGCCTTTGTCAACAGATACTGTCAGAATGTGGGGCTTGTAGCTTAAAGTCAGCTGAATGGACCTGTCCTTATTGTGGGACACAAAAGTGAGGGGACAAAGCCTCTTCCTCCCTCAAGGGTGGGGAAAGTGAAGGCCTTTTTATTTTTTTCTGAATTTTGAAAGCATCATTTCTTTTTATTAAATGATTTGAACATTCTAAACAGTATTCTTTTTCCCTTCTTTTTCATTCCCACTTGCCTGCTTCATATATCTGCCCAGCTGTGCTAGTAAATATGATAAGGAATTTTAACTGTCATCAGTGAATTATTTACTTCCAGTTTGATCTAAGAGCATAGCTGCAGAAAGTAATCACAGCTTCACACTTTGGTGCATGGTGTCATATTTCCTTATAGGTTTTGATACTTCATTGACTCAGTTTCATATCTCATTTCTGTGGTTTATAAACTAATTGTCTATTTCTTGGGATGAAGCAGATCATCTTTTAAAAAATCTTCTGACATATTATAGGCTGTAGCGTGATATTCTCTGTGTGTCTTGATGTATTTTTGATGACAGAGCTACACTTTGCTAATTTATAAAATTTCTGGTTGGACACAGTGTGCTTTGGAGATGCTCCCTCTGCTTGTACATTCTTCCTCTGTCACAAAAGGTTCCCCATGAAATAATGTGTCACAATCTGCTTTTTTGGTACACCATGTAAAATCTAAACTTTTCTTAAATTTCTGACATAAAAGGGTTCCATTGATTTAAGAGTTCAGAAAAGAGTTTTTAAGCTAAAGACACATTATTGAACTGAATGCAACTGAATCAGAAGCTGACGTTTCTGTGAAATCAGAAGTGACTCAGTATTCGTAAGAGAACCTAGGAGAAATGTCTGGGTAATATTTTCTTTTTCCCCCATAAAGTACTGTGGGTTTATATTGTTACAAATTAGCCACTACAAAACTGTGTGACAGTTACGGGTAGAAATTCTGTTTTGGTGTTTAGGTCTCTCAGGATCCACAGCCTGTGCAAAATACAAAGGAATTTCAGTTTATACTGTAACATAGAATGATGATAAAAATAATAAACTAGAATACATATAAAATTTGCCTCTTATTCCTGAGTTGATTAGGTTTCTAAAGACAGAAGGAATAATTAATCTGATGCAGTGGAAAGCAAGGCCATTTAATGTCACTTGATAATGGCTACATGATTCTCAAAAACCCATATTTCAGAAAAAACCCACTACACTAAATATAAAGACTTTGAAGAGATACCTACTTTACCACTGATCAAAAAGAATTGTTCTTGGGTATTCCCTGCTGAAAAGTTTGGAAATGTGGAGAAAAAGAGGGTAATTTCCATTCAGGAATGCAAAGAATCTAGGTTTCCTTTTCTTCCTCTGTTGATTTCCTGTACATTGCAGAAGGTATCAGCAAAAAAAAATGTGCACCCCCCCTAAAAAAAATACCCTAAAAAACCTTGATAAAAAAACCAAATGTTAATTTTAGACTGAAATTGGTCTTCTGAACTTCAGTCTGAAATACATATGTAAGAATGAGTTATTAGCTGTTGTTATCACTGAAGATATCAATTTAGGACAGAGGTACTAACCTAATTTTTGCTAGAAAAAAAATAAATGCACAACAATCTGCTTGGAAAGTGTTTCCAGAGTGAGCAGGGGAATTTTAAAGTGTTTAAATAAAGGAAATGAATGCTCTTATTGATTAAGAATCAGCAAAACTTCTTTTTGCTGTTGCACTTCTCAGAGAATTTCACCAATAAACATTTCAGCAACAAGTGCACACATTTTCGTGGCCTTTGACATGACTCACTGTTTTATGATGTTCAATTGAAGTTACAAATCCTTATCCATGTTTTCATAAATATCTACTATTGGGAATCTTATCAGAGAAAAATCAAAAGTTTTCCAGTTCATTACATATAATGTAATTACATAGCTAGACTGGGACAGGCCTCAAAGATTTAGTTCCTACTAATGTTCTACATTTTCACATTTATTAGAATGTGATACCAAGGATTAATTAAAGTAAATTAACTTAAAGCATTATACATACAGTTGTCCTTTTATCTTTCTTTTCTGCATTTTTAAAAACAAGTTTGTTCATGTTCACCCTACCATAAGCAAAGTCATAATGTATATGGTGTTCAACAGTTTTCCACCTGTGCTTCCTTACATATTAATGCTATGACATGGGACTTCAATGTAATGAAGGTTTTGTTGTAGTAGGTACGTATATATGTACAACCATTAATTGCTTTGGAGCCTTCATAAAGGTACTTGAGTCATCACCAGAGGACATTTTCAGTGGTGCTGGCTGTGTAACTCCCATTGTCTGAGTGCCAGTCACTCTTCTGAAAAATGATAAGTAATGTTACACAGTCTTAAATACATTAAATAAAGATGCCATCACCTATAACTCATCTTCTAGTCTTGTAGTTCTGTGGTTCTCTGTCTTCAACTATGTTCATCTATGTCAAATTTGTCACTATGTGCAAAACTTATTGATATAAGATTGCTAAAATAAAAAGCAAAATCTTCCTCTTGTTTAGGAGATCTCTAGGTCTCTGCATGAAACACTATTCACACATTTCCAGAAACATTTCATTCTTGAAATTAAATGGATTTCAACAGATAGCCATGCAGAAGGATCTATGGCTTCACTTGTCTTGATATGAATTATGTTGAAAGTAATGACCTTAAGATCCTTTGTGACCAGTCTTGGCACATGCTTTAGGGAAGGAACATTGCATCTTTTAGTCTGGAAGCAAAAGAGCCTTTCAGAAGTCTGTGAACAGGTATTAATCTTTCCAGTTTTGGCATGACTGTGTTCAGTTATGACATTTTTGCTGCAGTCAGCATAAAGCTAGACCTGACGCACGGAAAATCAAGCAAGTTCTTCAAACCTGGGAGAATCTTCTTTCAACTAAGATAAATCCAATCAGAAATTCACGTAGGAAAACTGAGATGCACTCAAGTTTGCCATTTATGAATGCTCCCAAAATGTCTTCCATAAGACCTTCCTGCAGAGCTCTGTATATACAGAAGCTCCAACTGTGGAGTGTAACCAAACTAGGCTTTGAGCTTTCCCTTGAGAGGACGAAAAAATGAAATTTATCAGCTCTTATATTTTCTTAATAAATCTTGTCATAAATTGTAGTGAAATAAAAAGTAATCTCTATGACACTGAAAATGCAGAATTCTTATAAATATCCAATTTCTTTGCCTGTAGCTAGGAATATAACTTTTTGTCAGCACAATATTTTCTGTGCTAATTCCTTAATTTTTTTAATGCTTTTAATTTGACTACTTTGCACATTCCTCTTACTTAGATAATACTTAAATAATCTGAAGTATTGCTGTTGTGGGCTTGCAGGAGTCATTGATCCCATTGTACTGATAAACGATTGTGGAAATTGTGTAATCCGAAGCTGCCAATGTATGTGCAGTACTTTTAAAATTATACTTAAACTTAGGGAAGATGTATTACCCTTCTTCCCTGAAGCTGTCTATGTGTGATCTCGTGGACTTGAAAAATAATATTTTTCCTTTGGTACTACTTTTCCTGTGCAATAGAATAATTAAAATGCATATGATAGGTGGCTGCGTAAAGATTCAGGTCAAATGTAAATGTGTTGAGTGTCACTGTAACTGTCCAAGGATTGACAGTGGAAGGAAGAAGTAATATTTCCTAGGCTGCACTATGAAGGCTACTGGGCTCATTTCACTTATGATACACAAAGTTACTGAATTTCTAATTACTTTATATCCAATTTAGTAGAATTTTACTAATTTGTAATTCCTAAATCTTGTAGTCTGTGAAAAACAGGCACTGCATTGTTATACAGCTGGTCCATTATCTACATATAGCACACACATTTTTCCTCAGGTACTGAGAAGTGGTAGTTATCAAGAGATCTGTTTGTAGCGATTGAAATGTAGGAAGAAAAAGAACCCAAAATTACATTAATGAAGCCACATTCTTCAATTGAAAAATATCTCCCTGTTTTCCCTTTCATGAATTCATTTTTTGTGTCTTTTGCTGCACTGTCTCTGTTTGTGCAATATTCAGCACCCATAATGAGTTGTTAATGAGCTGTCGATTATGAATGCAATTTATAGACAAGAGAGATTGAGGACTTGAGGTGCTCTTTCAAAACAAATAATTCTGTATCTGAGTTCTCCTTCATTTACAAATATACACTCTTTCTTTTACAGTATCTTTTATACTAAAATCTTAATGAGTTATTCTGAATGTAGTTGCACATTTAATGAGTTTCCTTTAATGATATATTGACTATATCCTGAATGCTGCAATGAACAAAGAATACAGTATAATGAAAACTCTTTGTTATACCATGAGCAGACTCAAAGAATTATGGTCATTAAGCTGTGATCCTGAACCAATGAATTTAATGGAAAATTTGCTGTCAAATTCAATATGAACAGAACCAGAACCTAATTTCTTAAAGGCATTCAGAAATATGGTCCTTAATAACAGTTTTGTAATACATCATGATACAAAGAGAATTAGTTACAAGCAACTTAATTACACTGGAGGATGAATTGGCTAATGCTCTGTACATACAGCTAGGACTCCCCTATGCACAAAACTTGAAATGATTTTCATATTTTGGGGGTTTTTCACCTTTAAAGCAAGGATGACTGAGGCACAGACTCTAAAGCAAAAGCCAAGATTATATAAACATAATCAGAAATGAACCCAGATCTCTCAGCTGTTAACCCATATAATCATGTTTGAACACAGCAGCAAACCCCAGCATAAGAACAGGCATCAGGTGGGCTGTGCACCCATCAAGCAAATGAGGTCTAGTCACTCCATTACCATTAATTACAGTTTTAGTGATCTGAAATTGAAGCAGCTCGTGTAACAGAATTTCTCATGAAAAACTAGTTCATAGACAGATTACCTTGAATGAACCATGAAATTTTATGAGCTCCATTCCTTCTCGAAGTAGAGGAATTCCAGGATGATCTTTGCCACCATTAGAGAATCAGATATTTTTTAGAGGTCGTATGGAGCTCCTTTAGAGAAATCAGTTACTGGTGGTTAGCAGAGAGGATGCTGAGGTCCTAACTTGGTTAGTTAAGGAATGAGAGCTAGCCCTCCAAACGTTCAAAGTAGTCAAATTCCAATTGGGTTGTGTTTTCTCTATTTATTTTATTTTGACAGCTATCTGTCTCCGGAGTCAAATGTTGCTTGTGCATGGTAATTTTGCAGGTCTGCAGAACTAGAGATTTTACTTTTGTTGTTGTTGTTGTTTTTGACTAGCCATAATTCACCCATGCTGACATTTTGGAAAAACCTGGTATTTTATCTCCTGTCAGAATCAACATCTGGCATGAACCAAGGGTATGAAGCCTTTCAAATATCTGCTCTGAGAAATGCAGCTGTGATACTATACCTACACAGCCCTGCACTGCTCTTCTGAAACCTGGCAGAAAATAAAAGGGTAAAAAAAAAGAGAAAAGAAGCTGTTTAAAATCATATGACAGGTTATTATTTTGTTTAATGTGAAATGTTCATCTGACAAGCTTATTGAGCTTGATTTGTGTACCGAAGCCTTCTGCAAATGTACAGCCTATCTGATTTCCCTTCCCCCTCTCCTCCGCTCTGCCACTAGCACTGACATCAACCATTGTGCCATATGAGGGGAAAAAGAAGGTACCTGGAGTATTCAAGTGATTTAACCGGTTTGATTTATGTTAATGGTACAGAAGAGAATATTTTTTGGTCCTCAAAAACATAACAGGCAATTGATGTGCCATATTGCAGTATGGTTTTAGCTATCAACATGTCAAGATTTAGTTTTGCTGTTAACATTTTACGATTTAGAAGGCTATAAGAATATGTGCAGTGTAGCAACAACTCAGGCATCATTCCTCCAGCTATATTTATTGGGCTTTCATTTTTCCCTTTTATAGAGAAATTGAAAAAGAAAAAGGAAGGGAAAAAAGACTGACATTTTCTGTCTTTCATTCTCTCCAGTCTGTCAGGTTGTGAGAACAGAGAGAAAGAAAACTGACTTCTAATGGTTTGTTTTCACACCAAAGTAGATTCAGGGTGTAAGAATTCAAATGTGCAATTTGTTGATTTCTTGCTAAACTAAAGATAACCTGTGCATAAACTGTAGCTTCATTGCATCTACCACCCCCCCCACCTCCTCTCGTGCTCTC
>WBMY01010094.1:20498-32876 GCA_013397315.1 Donacobius atricapilla | reverse complement strand
TTTATCCCTGTAGCTAAAGCTGCATGTTTAACATGCTGTGGAGATGCTGATCTATATAAGCCAATTGTCTGAAAATCTGGAAGTACCGTGTGCAGTGTACATGGTCATAGAAACATTTATTTTCCTTCTAGACCTTCATTTTCTTCTACTTCTGCTGTGGAAAATCAATAAGATGTACTTCTTGGTGTTTAAGTTAGAAACTAATTTTTTCATAGTAGGAGAATGTCACAGTGGCTGGAGCTGCTAAAATAAGACCTAAATTTCTCTTTAGTGGGCATTTTACTACCTCAAAGTTTTAAATTGATGATAACTTGATAAAATTTTTTTGCTGACCATTTAGCACTAAAAAGTAAATGGGACACATGAAAAACTTACCTTCTGAAATTTCCAAGTTAAAAAAGCAACTTGAAACAGGGGTAATAGGAGAAAGTACAAATTTTAGAAGTTTTCCAGCTTCTTTAAATGTCCATTTCAAATTCTCAGACTCATTGCCAAGAAGGTATTGAAATTCTCTCTGAAGAATTATAATTAATACCTTTTATTTTTCCAGTTGCTCTGGGTAATGAAGAAATGCCGAGTATTTGGGACATTGCCCCTAGAAATTTGTCTTCCTAGTGTGTATATTCCCAGTACCTGTTGTTTGATAAGGGCAGTCTGCTTTTCATGTCAACATTATGAGGAAGGACATACATATTTGTGCCTTATCTGTTTCACAGTAAGCTCTGCTTAGAGGAAAAATACTTAAAATGTATTTTTCAAATCCTTTTATTACTTTCTGTCTTAAAATTTCAGAAACAATTTAACATTTTAAAACGTAACAGCTTAAAATTTTACAACATCACAGTTTTTCTCATTGCTTCCACTTTTGATATTCCAGAGCTCAGTTTGTCATGCACTTATCTACTATTATTTTACTATGACTGCCTTAAATTGCCTTTGGTTTCAGAAGAAAGACCTTTCTTGCTTCAAACACTGATGATTGTTGTGTCATATTTCTTTTGTGTGAAAATCCAGGGCCTGGGGCTATTTTCTACAAGAGGTAGATCTGGACAGGCTCCAGTGAGTCCCTTCACAGTCTTTATCTTTCCCTTTTAATATGAGCTCTTGTTCAGCTGAGCTGCTTTGGTGAATTGCTAAGAAATCAGGAAAAGTCACAGAAGTTTGTTCCTACATGTGTGCAAAAAACATGTAGGGCAATTATTAGATCTTTGGTCTGTGGCCAAGTTTAAACTGTGGGACCCCAAAATGTTGCCAGTTCCAAAGGCATGACATCCAAATTAAATGGGGCTTAGATGGGTGCTACTTCACGTCTGTTTTCACGTTCTGTGATTTTGGTGGAAGTCCAAAAGCATGGGCCAGGGGAATGGCCAGGAGAAAGCAACTTTCAGATACTACCAGAGAGCAGTTGTTCCCTTGATCTTAATCCTCCACAGGTTTTACCTGCTGGGAATATTGCAAATATGAATTATTTACCTTTCAGCTCTACTGTAGTGTAAGAATTCTATTGAGAAATAAATATTTTTCTGCTCAATGAAGAGACTATGGAATAAATAAGGTCAGAACTACACAATAACCAGGAAGATAAGAAGAAATATTGATTAGTTGCTCATGAAGAGAGAGCTAGTCATCTTGTACATTGTGTTGAAAAATACTGGATAATTACCTAATTAAAGATTGTATCAGCAATACACATAAACAGCACAGTTGAATGAATCATGAGCAGGCAAAATTCTGATATCAAAGCAGATAAGTATGAAAATGCTATAAACTTTGTGAGGATTTTGCTATTGATATTGATTTTGTATGGAAGATATTCAGTTCCTACAGTGATGGACCTTGATTTACTATGTAAAGTAGAAGAAAACATCTAATTTCCAGCGTTTTTTATTATTTAACTTGCCACCCTTAAAGTTCACTGAATATATTAAAATCTTAAATGGAGGAGAGTGTACGCAATCTTTTATTTAAAAAATAATTTTTATGGGGAAAGGTAAAGTGGGCCATGCAGATTTTTTTTAATAGAGCATCTAATGCCAGCAAACATTTTTTAAAGAGGATTCCCTTTCCTTCCAAAAATCTGGAGCTTTGTAGTTATTTAGCATTCAGGTTTACTGTAGAGAAACGGATTTACCTTGACTCAATCTGTATTTAAAGAAGGAAATTTTACAGGGATAATCTAATCTCTTCCACACTTTTCATCTGAATTGATGCTTAGGTTTGAAAGGCAAGAATTATAGTTGGTTGATAATTTTTTGAGTATATGTTGTGATAAGGCAAGCTTTTCATAGTATATTTTTTTAAGGAAAAAAAACCTCTACAAAATGATTCACACATGTCAGTCAGAATGGAGTTAGTAAAAAGGCTGAATGGACCCAGATGACATAATTGAGGTTACAATCATGTTATAGTGTCTTCTGAATATAATAATAATAAAAAAAGAATTAAACAAAGACAGATACAGTAATTTCAGGAAGTCCTTTTTAACAAAATATGTTATTCAGTATGGAAATCAGATTGTATGTTTTGACTTTTTCCATGAGGTTTGGTACCTTGGGTATTCTTTAAGGAGCAGGAGCATCTGATTTCTTCATTTGCAAGCCAGAAACTTGACAGCCACAGATGCGAACTAGTCCAGTTTAAGGTGTGAAAGCTGTTCTGTGAAGCCAGAATGCAGGCAATTAAGCAGGTTTCCCTGCTCCCCAGGTAGGCTGGTATTTAGCTAAATTGTCAGTACTGAATATACTGCTCTGGGAGGAAAGGCAGCCTGTGATAGACAGAACACTGGAAGCATTTTTTGAGAAAAAAGATGAAACAAGCACCTAGGAATTGAGATTGCATATTGTAATAAATGCATTTTTGCCTTTGGTTCCACAATATTTTCATCAAGATCCTTAGAAGTATACTGCACAAATGTCATGAACAGGTTGGAGTGCAAACTCTCAGTGTATCACATAAAACAGAATCTAAGCTGAGGCTGTTCCTGAGATATAACATTGTTTACCCAGAGGTGCATGAGTAGTGCAGCGCAAACCAGTCTGGCTTAACCCACCCCCATATCATTCCTGCTTGATAAGCAAATGATAGCTCACATTAGTGGGTGCTTTGATAATGGATTAACTTCTGTGCGTGTAAGAGCTATATGCATAACTTCTGTTCTTTGTAATCTGTTTGTTTTAAAAGTGTGTTAGGCTTTCCTGACAGAAGCATTGAAAAGTTAACATCAATACGAGTCAGAACTTTCTGACAACTCTTCATGCACACTAAGGGATTCCCAAACCCTTCTGCCTGCCTTTGGTGCTGGGTCTGAATGTGTACTTAGAATATGTTCCTCTCAACTCTGATGTATAAGAGAATGCTCTAATGAAAAGTCTGGTGGTGTTATGCCAATGTAAAACAGATGCAGTGAGCACGGTACCACTAATGAACTTAAGGCCTTGGTTTTCTGTCCAACTGAAACCTTTTCACTTACATTGCAAAAACTGCACCTCATATTTTATAACTTAGACCTAAGGTTGAGAGCACAACTGTTCTTACAGTGCTTCTGATCTCCTGAAGTCTTGATGTTTGTGAGTTAATGCACTGCCTCGTGAGAGGACTGCATGCCGGGGTTTAAGAGAAGGGCTTCCCTACATACAGTGTCATCTACTGGTAGTAGCCCAGGTCTTGGACTGTATGACAGGTGAGTAGTGGATCGATTAGAAGACAGGCACAAAACTGGGAGTGGGAAGGGGAACCCACTCCCAGTTTCCTGACCCCAACAGAGCATGTAATTCCTTTCTTATTCCAGCCTCCTGTTGCCAGTGCAGTGCTTGGGTTCCTGAAACAAAACACTATGACAGTTCTGTGCTACAACTACTAACATCATTCCCTGTGACCTCCATAATGGGAGAGAAAATTAAGTTTAGAGCCTTCAAATGATTCACTGCGGGACAGCTGAGCAGTATGCATTTAGTTATTTGCCTGGTTTAGGTGCTGTCAAGTAGTAAGGCAAATGCAAGACTGCCAGTACTAGAGGTTAAAAAGCCCTGAAGTTTGACAGGTTAAGTATCAATGTCTTCACCTGGCAGGTTTTCAAGTATTAAAACACACATCCAATAAAAACAAACAGCAAAACCTTAAAAATAAGTATCAGAAAATAAATAAATAAACTGATTAGCTGTGTGGTATAGTAGAGCATAATCTAATCCTATTTCATATTCTCTATATATTTATCTGGAGTCTACCCATAAACTTTCTCCAAAATAACCTGAGCCAATTCAGCCATGCAGGGGTCTATTGACAAACCTATTTGATTTCAAAAGAGATAACATTTTTAGATGATAAGAGAGGTTTGTGGTCTAAATAGAAATGGATCATTTAGCAAAGCACCTTCATCATTTTTACTGCAGTCTCTTTTTCAAGAACACCACAGTGGGTCAGAACTAGCATATGCTTTTGTTGTTAGATTAAAAAGTTAATTTTTCCAAAGGCTATTAGACCATATTCTACTACATCTAAGATTGTTTCTATCATAGACAATTTTACAATGTGTCTTCCTTTGAGCCATACCTAACAAAGCTTCTGCTTTCTTACCCATACAGAACATTCTTTCTGGGCATTGTTTCTGAAAGAGGAGAAGGCAACCTGTAGACTGCCTTTCAAGAAAGCTTTATTTCTCTGCTGGGGGTTCAATAGGGAAGACAAAAACCTGATGGTTGTTACAGACAGTTTACCCAACCATTCAATAGTGCATCATAAACAATGGTGCCCTCTTCATGAGCAGGATGTTTTTGCTGTATGAAGTTCAGTGGACACTTGAAAAGATGTAACTTATATATTTTCCAAATTATTTTACAGCTATGATGAGTGACGCATGTGATGATAGACTGGACTTATTACAGTGGTTGATTTCTTATTTTGAAACAAAATGTAATATAAGCCTGTAAAAAAGTTTGACAAATGTCTCACAGTTTGCTATTTTAAAGTTTTGTTTCCTAGACTGAAATCATTGGTATTGGGGTTCAGTGTAAATATGCACCATGAGGAACAATTGCCATGGTGACTCACACTTATGCAAAAAAGCTACATCATCATGTCCTAGTCTCAGATTTGAATAAGAACAATCAAGCAACAAAGCTTGTTGTGGCAGAAAAGCCTACAGTTTGTGATTGATAAGAAATGGGTTTAATAGCAATGTTTGAACTGCTGGAAACCTGCAATAGTTCCTTGGAGAGTATAAAGCGACATTGTTCCTCATAGCTCTCTGCCAGTGCTGTAAGCCATCTGAGGTAGTGCTATTTTAACTTTTCTGTTGCTTGATATGTTCTTATTTTAATTGTGTAATCTCTGCGTTGGACTGAATTCCGGCATTAAGAGCCTCACCACCCCCCTCTTTTGATTGCTTCTTTTTAATGCAAGAGGAACAAAATTAATTGCTTCTGATCCACCACAATGGTAATTACATAGTCCCAAGTGGGACCTGACCAAGGATGAACTGCTGCTTTTGCTTTCTGGATGGAGACACTGCCCAGGGATAATAGACAAGTACGTCTGTTTCAGTGGACTGGTTGTTTCCTGCAGCAGAGAATGATAGAAGTCTATTGCTGTACAATTACACTGTGTCATTTGCAGGTTGCAGTAGCATCCTGCAAAGACTGAGAAGAAAAAAATAATTTCTGTGGTTGTATATCTCACTTTGCTAAGCGTGTCTGTAAAAACAGTTGGCCTGCTGCCTCTTTGCTCCTTGAATCTTCGTTAGAACATCACACTGATATAACAAACCTAGCAAAATCATTAAAAGCAGCTTGTACACTGCATGGCCTTACAAGAGAAAAAGAAGCAGTGACAGAAAACAGGGCTAGGAATGGTTAGGAAATGCTAGCATTGCAAAGGAGCCACAATCACTGTATTTAGATGCAGATGTCTATTTGTTATTTCTTTAAGAATCTTAAACAGGAGAGCGATTAAAAGCATGAATCTTTTTCTATATTAAAAATAAATACATTCTACCTTCTATTATTTTTTTAGAGAGGACTAGAAAAGAAACTTTGGCAAAGTAAAAGTGGTTTGCACTTCCATATGTCAGAAAAAATAGGAGGAATTTTTCTGGTCTTTAAAAAACTCCTAACACTGTATTTTAATCAGAATAAAGCATGTATATAAGAAATATTGTTAAATGAACATCTAATGCATCACATTGAGTTAGGTCCCTGAAATCATGCTGCTGACTTAGAAATGTTTAAGCTACTAAAGTATAATACATTTTATTTATCTTTCTGATTTCTGTACCTTCATAGTACAATTTTTGTATCAAGCAGTGTATTGAAAAAATCAGGAATTATTTTCTTCTGAGGCTAATTTTCTAATGTGATCTCTTTACATAAACAATCCAAACCTGTGACACTTGTCATTAAAGGTTGAACAAGATTATAAGAAACATTGTCTTGACTACAATCAAAACTGGAATAGTTTTCTCATTCAGTTCTGTGAGTTTTTTACAGAAAGAATGTATAAGATGTAAATGATGAGATTTCTTGTTGGCATATAGTCTTCAGAGAAAGAACAGTAAGTCACAGATATCTAAATGCTTCTATAGCTGAACCGAGGCTTTGCATGTCATAAATGTGCATTCAAATACATGCCTTTTGAAGATCTTGGCATGGATCAGTTAAGATCTATTAAATATATCAAGTTGAAGGCAAACTTTATGTTGGAAGGAATATGCAGAAATTCCACAAAAATCTTGAAATTATTGTGTAAATGTGACTGAACTTCCACAGATTCCAGTCTCAGCCACCTGACACTGAAACTAAACTTCTTCCTTCCTACGAGATTTTGAAAAGTAATTTTATTTAATTAGATTTCTGAATTAGGCAAAGTGTGCCTGAAGAGTATATTAAAGATTTTTTCTGCAACACAATACCAGAAATTTACTTAAAAAATAAAACCTGATTTTTGAATGCATTAATTCTTCAGGAAGGTTGATACTCCATGCAAGGTAGCAAATATTACCAAAACAACTCTTATTGAATCTTTTAGTAGTTTTTTGAGGTGACAAATTTTGCTCATTATCTGTTTTTATCTTTTGGAAACTGATTTTAAAATTTGTATTGCTCTCATCCCAGGGCATATAATTATGACTTTAGAGTAACTGCAGCTTCAGTGAGCAAAGCAAATGTACTGAAACTTGTCATCTAACAAACACTAGCCATTTTCTCAAAGTGCAGTTCTGGATAAAACTCCCTTTTCACCTGATTACCAGGCCATCATAAAAGCTTATGATGTGAGTAATGTCTGCAATATCCTTAATCTCACCTCTGCCCTGCTTTACAGGCACTTTAGCTTTCAGGCAATTATACATACAGCATGACTTCACTGGTCAAAATTCTATCTGCTCGCATAGAGAGCTGACATTAACTTAAGTTTCTCTTGGTAAATCCACCTTTGCTATGACAAGTTCGGCCCCCTGGACACTGGACTATACCTCAGTCCTCAGGTTCATCACCTTTGCTGGACAAGGTCACCTCCACCAGACTCAAGTGGCCTTGGACATGTCTCCAGCTGTTGGTGACCTCCTGTTCTTATGCCAGCAGCAACTGCAATCTCTAAAATGGTCTGTCAGGCCACCCACCTGGCTGCCAGAAATGAAACACACTCAAAAAATGTATATGGCCGGTTTAAAGGAATGTTGTGCAGAGATTCCTAAACAGCACATAGAACTCAGTGATAGCCAGAAATATCCTGCTACTTATTACCAAGGTTGAGTGCAGTTCAAAGAGCATACTGGGAACAATCACCTTTTAGAGTGGATGTGTTAGGATTTGCCAGGGATTCTCAGGGCAATCCAAATCCGGAGCCTCCATGAGAGCAGCAGGTCTCCCTGGGCGGTGCCGTGGCTCAGCTGATCAACATTCCTAAACCGATGCCAGTGAGGAGGGAGCGATATCAGCGAGCAGAGTGCTCGGCTGTGGAATAGGAGTGGGTGCGCATTTGATGGCGCATCCCTGCAGCTCTTTGGGAAGGCAAGTTGGTGTCAAACACTTTTCAAAGTGTATCCTGCTTTGGGGATAAAAGCCAGTCTGGGTTAGAGCCCTTCCCTCTGCCAGCAACGCACAGGGCTGAGGCGAAGGGTTTCTTTGGAGAGCACCTGCGCAGCTGCTCTGCAGGTGCTGCCACGCAGGTAGGCTTACGGGCTTCTTCTCTTGGTACGTGTGAAGCTGAACATTTCAGGCTTACTCCTGACTTCCTCAGCACTATTCAGCTGGAAGGAGAGGGAAGCTGCAGCATAAGCTATGCATGCCTTGCTTTCTTGGATGTAACTGCCATAAACAAATAAGAGGTGTGAAAAGCATGTGCTATCTACAGAAAATGATGACATGCTGTTCAAAAAATGGTAGGCCCTGTGAGGATTCTGTTTTTCAAAACAAAATCCTACTGACAAAAAAAAAAACCAAAAAAACCCACCAAAAAAAAAAACCAAACCAAAAAAACCAGATGCAAAAGTGTGTGTAAAATGAAATAATACTTGCTAGCATGGATTTATAATTTTATTATGAAATAATTTCAACTACCATTATCTTGTCTGAAAGACCTACTGCTGTCTATGATTTAGACACTCATATTTAGATTTTTTTTTTTACATGAGTTTTTAATTTTCTTCATTACTGGAAGCATTTGCATGATAACAGGATCCTTGCTTTTAAGAGTTCATCAGCTCCAGCCACTTAGTTCCCACTTGAAGTCATAATCTTCTGTTTATAATTTCATAATTGTTTGCAGTAGAGGTGATTAAAATATTACAAACATAGCATTATTTTGACTTCAGGCATGGAGCAAGCAAAAGATGAATACTTTAGGAACAAAGATGATGTTTTCACATAAATAGCCCAACTAGTACAAAGAAAGGGGAAGAAATGAGAATATGGAACATGTCCAAATGCAATGTTTTCCACTATTTTCTTTTAGACAGCAATTGTTCTTTGAAACACGTACTTTTCAGAACCTCACATCTTCCAGTATAATATTTTCTCATCTCTTATGAAGTTTTTCTACTATATGAAATTCTTCTAAATGCAAATAAAAAATTAATTAATGCTTTAATTTGGCACAATAAACTCTCCTATGCATTAATGGGCAGAAAGTTCAGAACTCTTCCAGACAAACATATGAATTTCACCTTTGCAGAAGCTCAAGTTAGTGTTAAGGCAGCATTGAGTGTATGCAGATATTTTAACAGGAGGCACCAATTTTAGGAGCTCATGCTGTGTGTCTGTGCTCTTGCACAGTCTGTACAGCAGGGTCTGAGGGCTCGCAGAGCTTACTCCGCAGACCCCAGCCACTTGCTGATGTTTACTGTAAGCATCCTGCTGGAGCAGGACAGGTTTCACACCAAGTAATAAGGTCATACTTGGAAATTCTGTACATCTAGGATCTGTCAGATGTGTAAGACAGCAAATTTTGGGTGATTTCTTCCTAAACATGCCCCCTCTTCAGCTGCCAAACTGATATGCTGTTTAAATTCCTGAATACCCAGAAAATTCCTTTCCCTCCCTCTCACAAACCCCAAAGGAACTTGTAATCCAATGATAAGTGATTATCTCTCAGAAACATTAAGTACAGAGATATGTGCCACTCTTTTATGCACATAATAATTCATTAAATTCACTAGAAGATGTACTGATTCTACCATTTTATTATTTAAAGAAAAACTTAAAAACAATGAGACATTTTGGTTTTGCTCCTCACACATTGTTTTTTTGCTACATATATTGCTTCCATGAGAAGAACAGGACTGTGAGAATGAAACATTTCTCTGGAAAAATATAAGTCCTCAGCCTTATATTTGGATAATGCTGGAAAAGGTTTTTGAGAAAAAACCCTGCCAAAGATAGGCTCTGAGGGATAAGTAAGTAATGAGAACTTTTTGTTACATTCTTTGCCTGCTGACTCCTTGTTTGAAGGGTGAGAGAAGAGTTCATTAGTCACAGGCAGGACATCTGAAGTGTTATCTGCAGGTACCACAATAAAACAAGCTTCTCATGGCTGGTCCCAAGTCATGCCAGGGCCTCTTGAATACAAATTTAATCAGATCCAAGTTCCCTGTAAAATGCAAGCCCTGGTGCCTAAATGATGAAAATTCATTCCCATAAATCATTCATAGGAACAAATGACTTCAGCAATCAGCTATCTCAAAGAGTAAGAAATACCTAAGAGGGAGGTAAAGAAGGGCCCTCAGTATCATGGATGGGGACAGTCCTTTATATCAGGAGGCTAATGAAATCAGAGGCTGAACAGGCTGTCCCTGGCAAGGGCAGTGGGTAGATGCCAACACTGCATCCCCTGGTGTGCCTTCCCTCTGACACACCCTGTGGGTACATGGCCTGAATCTCCTCTCTCCTTTCAATCTCCTTTCAAATTCAGTCACTTGGCAGCCTCATTCCTGTTAAGTGGTCAAAAAACACGGCTATGGCACCTAAGGACATGGTTTAGTGGTGAACATGGTGGTGGTGCAGTGTTGGACTTGATCTTGGAAGTCTTTCCTGACCTTAATGATTCTATGATTCTGTGTTTTCTGTGTTGGATAATTCAGTGTTGGACAATGTTGCCTAAAACTGTAGAAAGCTGACAAAGTCACTGTGTATATTTAGTATTAGATTCCTAAATAATTTATGCTTTCTGAACATAATTGCTCTTTCTAATAACTTTGCCTATATTAGTATGACTTTCCAGAAGAAATTTTGTAGTGGGAGAATTCCCAATTTCATTTCTATAAGGAAATTCAAAAGAGGGAACTTGAAGAATATTCCTTAAAATAGAAACAATTTTAAGTGAATGATTAAAGGAACAGAATTAAGGCAAAGAAGAAATAAATTGGTGAGGGTTCTTAATCCCAAATTTCAAAGACATTTTATCTTGATTTATATGAGTTGAGGTCCTGGTTTGAGTCCAAAGTTGTTGCTAGAGGAAGCTACTGTTTAGCTTGGAAATGTGCTCCAAATTTGGTCAGAATACATTGTTTTACCCTCAGGGCAACTTTTCAAAAAGATAGGTAGAGAAGAAGAAGAGGTTGATTGGCCTATATTTCAATCAGATGTCACTTCTGGAAGAGGGACTTTTGGGAAGTAATGGGAGAGAGAAAATGGAGAAGACATTATTTTTCTCACTGTCATTAATGAGAACAATAAAGTAGTAGCCATGGCCGGAGATAGAAGTTACCTAAGATTAGATTGTCAATTTAAGGGGTAGAATATATTGGCTGAGGCTTTTTATGTCAGAAATTCAAAATGTGTAGCTGTTTTAGTTTTCTATTTTTTTTTTATTTTCAAAATATATCATAAAATTGATGGTAGGATTTGCAGATATCATCATGCACCTGTATAATTTTAAAAGGATGGGCATGTAAGTCTTTTTAAATACTGGTGCATAAATTAAGAGTTTTCTTGTTTAAAAAGTACCAGCTTATAAAGAGAAAAAATGTGCTCTAATTTAGCTGGACAGATTTGCAAAGATCTTTGAAAGTGTGAAAGAAGGGGAAAGAAGGAAATGTCTCCTTTACAATCTGTTTATGGCTTTGGGACTGTGCTTTATCTTGACAAATGAGATAAAGATCATTTGACAGGAATCCACTTATTCTTATCTTGGTAGCAACTTAAAAACTGAATTATTCATCTTCCGTGTGAAACTCTGTTTTCTATTTTAAATTCAGCTGCCTAGTTCGCACCTAGTCTCCACAAAAATGTATCCAATGCAATAAAATAAATGTAGTGAAAATTACCTCGGTAAGAGCAGCATTATCAAAAATTATAAGCATTCCATGAATGAGAGAGCTTTAATGAACTAGTAATAAATCTAATAAACTTACAAGAATTACATAAATATTTCTCTAGTTTCTTCCTGTAACTTTTAGGTTTGTGGAGGGGTGAGTGAACTCATGAGCTTTGCTAAATCATGCAGGAATTTTCCTCTAGATGAGAAGTCTTTAAGTGAACTCACTTGGGCCACATGAAATTGCAAATATGTGTTAACCTTGGCTATGTCACACAGGTATGTGAATAAGTGCCAATCCCAGACTTAAAAATACCATATTAAAGATGCAGTTGTACCACAAATTTTATTTTTCTAGAAAGATTTGATGAAGACTAATATAAATTCTGCCTCTGACAACATTACATTAATAAAGCAAATAAATAATACAAACCTTTATTTCTGTAATAAAACCCGTGCTTTGCAAACACAACACATCTGTAATCTATGTTGAGCGCTTTTAGAACTGATCCAAAATATGAGACCAGACAGTTTAATAAGAGATTTTTCATGTTTCTTAATAATTTTGAACCATGCAAAGCTTTTCCTCAAGAATTCATTTTCTCCTGCATACATTTTGTCTTGCTGATTCATATA
>WBMY01010094.1:0-20461 GCA_013397315.1 Donacobius atricapilla | reverse complement strand
GAATTAAAATCAATTGGTTAACACATGTAAGGTCAAATGAATCAAGTTAGGAGTCACTGCTCTTCAATTCTAGTCCCTACTGCTGAAAACTCACTTCCATGACATGTTTGAATGTCTTCAGCTCCACATTTCCCGCAGCCACCACCCCCCCCACGCCNCCTTCCGCCTTTTTAATTTAATGACACCCCTTTGTTAATGTGTTCATCTGTGTGCCAAGCCAAGATGAACAGTCTCGGCTCAGGAGGGATGTGATCTGAGGAGTTGTGAGCAGCTGAGGAGGGATTGTCCTGGGCACAGCATTTGAACAGGAAAGTGGTGTCTCTCTTTCCCACTACAATAGAAAGGAAACTGATTACAATGGTGTGCTATTAAAAGCAAAGGAACATTCTTCTCTGTCAAACAGCCGCACCTCTCTGGCAGCGCTGCTGCTGCACTACACTGGCTGGCAACCACTCTGCGTTTGAACTCTGCTGTTACTGAATTTCACTTAAAACTGAAAACCACACAAAGGGAGCAGGCACAGAGAACACCAAAAAGAAACAAGATGTTCATTTCCTTGCTGCTTTTGTTTTAAGGGTTTTCTTTGTGTCATTGGGAAATAATGATCTAAGTGTGGTGGTGAGAGTTATCTGCTGTCTGGGCCAATTTTACCTCATTAAAGAAAGACAAGAATTATGGCAAGTTCTTCCAGAAATTCAGAGCAGCCATTCAAAAGCAAAAGTCATACTGGGATACAGAATCCCTCCAGTTCCTGCTTCAGTCCATTTTAAAAAATATGTATTTGAAGCCTGGGGGAAGAATACAGTTTAATAGAGATTTTTCCCTTATTCAATGATCCCAACAAGGCCTTATGTATGCTGCAGCAACTGCGGTACCTGCAGGGTGCTCATCTTCCATGAAAGTCTTCTATTATCTCATTCTTTACATGAATGAAATGTGAATATAGTTCCTTCTTTCTCAAAAAACCATTACACTGATTGGATTGTGTCTGGAAGCAACAGAATGGGTTTTTCCACACAATTATTTTCAACAGATTGAAAAGGTATGGCTCTCCTTGTAGGTGCTGATGGAAAGCATTCTGGAGTTTCAAAGACTGTGGGAAAAACAGTAGCTCCAGTTACCTTTAAAAATGCTCTAAGTAGAGGGGAAAAAAGGAAATTTTAAAAGTTGTTAAAAATACATATTCTTTTATTGTGGAGTTTTCTCTGGAACTCAGTGGCCTTTATTGCTGCAAGTTATTGCTATTGACTGTAATTTGCAAATATTCATTCATAATAAAACAAATAACTTGTGATAAAATTAAGAAAATTGTGGTATTATTATTGAGAATAAAAATTAAATCTAACAAGATGATAGAGTAGTTGCAGAGGGAGTACCAGATGTATTTTCTTGGAACTGCTGGCTATATTTACATCATATAAAAAAACCTGTGTTCCGAGAAGTCCGCATTCTAAATGAAGGACTGTCCCCAAGTTTTTTAGCTAAACAGTAGCCATTATGTTAAAACAGGAAAAAGATGTAAAAAAAGCTGTTTCACATTATCTGAGGATATGTGTGTGTTCATGTGCCTGTGTGCTTGTGCATATATGCCTATGTGCATAGCTATATGTGAATCAATATATAAACATATTTACTGAAAACTTTTAAACTGGTGGAAAATTGAAAGGAGTAGAGGAAAACTTAGTTTGGCTAAAAAGCTGCTCATTGCCTTTTCCTGTCTCCTTATTAATCATATCAATATTTTAATTATAACTCCTACCCTATTTTTTCCTTTGGATTGTCTAAAACCTACTTTCTAATTCAGTCCAGCAGCTCATCTTTTAATGTCATTTTAATAGACCTTGCCTTGTGTTCATGAAACAGTAAAAGCAAAGGTTTCATTGTAAAAGAAAATTGCCTTGCCTGCACCAAGTTTTCTAATTACTTTGTCTGGTACTACCATTGAGTGTTTGGAGAATGGGAAAAGAGGGAGGAAATAGAGATGGTTATTAATCAGCCCTTACTGGTATTAAAGCCCCACAGCTTCCCACTGATTTTTTTTTTTCCTTTCAGTTTTATGTACCTTGATGTCAGATAAAGCAAATGTCAGGAGAAAAATCTCAGCTGCAGACAAGTCACTTATTTTATAAACATGAGCATTCCATGACATTACATGAAGGAAGATGCAGCTCTGTGGACCTGCAAACAGACCTCCTTTTCCCCAGAAAGGTTGTGTGGTAATGTAAGGTGGACAAATCAAGAGACACATGGCTTCAGCAAAGAACAGCATCACAGAACTCAACAGTGAACCTGGATTTGCAAATACCTCCTGTGGATTTGCTGAATTCTATATTTGCAAGGATGAGACAAGAACAGGGTCTTTCCTGCTAGGATGAATGAGCAGTTTGTCTGCTTTATAAAAAGAGATAGGTTCGCCTCCACCGTGGACATCATTTATATATGCAGCCATGGTCACTGTGAACATGACTGTTGGCTGCTGGCCTGATTTTTCAGCTTCCTGGTGTGCTTCACAGTTTTCAGATGTTTTCACAGTTAGTTTTCTCACATACGGGTGTTATAAATAGAAGCAATGTTTTTGTTTCGACGAAGTTTGCTTACATTCCTCCTCTTGGAGGAATGGACAGCTGATGGACAGCTGTCTTGACCAATGGGATGGGAGAGGTGTCAGCCTTCTCCTCCAATCCCCAGCCTGCATAGAAATACTATAGAAATGGAGCCAGATGTTACAATAAATAGTTCATGCCTTTTCACCAGACAGGGGGCATGTGTGTGTGATTGTATGTCCAACAGCGACGGTTGGCAGGAACAAAAATTTGAATTTATGTAATATTTTCCTGTAAAGTCATGAGGTAAGAAGAAGAAGAAGGTGGGAAGAAGTGCTTCTGTATACAGATGGAGAATGGCAGGCCACCTTGATGACAATCACTGACAGGACTTATGCAAGGGCAGGGGAAAGACTCCATTTTATGACAATTTTCTGCACTTCCTTTTCTTATCTCCCCATTTAAATTATACAGAAGCTCAGGATGTAGTCAGGGCTCTTATGAAAATTTATACAAAATTAAATATAGTAATACATTTTTGAAGAAAAACTTGGGTGATAAGAAGAGATGAAAGTTTATTAATGCTGGACAAGTATTGATTCCTGCTCTTTAATCTAAGAGTAAATTTGATCACACTTCTTTGTTTTACCAGAACTAGTTGCAGAATGTGAAATTCTCCTAATATGTACTGCACATCTTCTTTTCCCCCTGCAACTGTATCAGCAGTTACATTTTTCATCACCTTCTCATGGGATTATGGCAGAGTAAAGACAAAGTATGACATGAAAACTAATTTACCTCTAAAAGGAAAAAAAGAAGCCAGGCTATTTCCAGGAAAATATAATTTGAAATTCCACAAAAATGTAAATGCAATTTATTTAGGTTTTCTTATACTTTCAAAAGAGAAAAATTAAACCCCAAAAAAGTTGTTTTAACTGAGTGTAGAGGTCATGACAGATTTTATTTTGATTGTGTGACCTCATAAAATTATTCACCGCTGCTGAGATTTTTTTCAAGACAGCTCAATAGAGTGTGACTCCCAGTTCCCATTAGAATTTAATGAGAACTGGGCCTGTAAGTCCCCCTGATTCCTTTGAAAATAACCCAGCCCATGATAAAATAATACAATTCTGCGCATCCTTAATTTCTGACAGCTTGTTCGTGACTGGAATATTGATTGCAACAGCTACTGCCAAGCACATGGCTCCCATCACTCTCGTCTGCTTTTCCATTATGTCATAAATGGATTGCCCAGCTCAATAGATTATACAAATAGACCAGGATGGACCTCTTGCATGGATTTGCTTTAAAAAAAAAAGAAAAAAAGACAAGCCTAATAATAACCAAGCATTTAAGTTCCTTAAACAAGTTATTTGTATGAATTTTAAATGCTCTCAAATTAGTAACTTCAAACAGAAAATAAAGACCGAAGCAAGACCAGGTCCAATAGTAGTAATTAGAATCAAGTCAAAAGTAAGCCTGATTGGACAGTTTAAAAGGTTTGTTCTATGCAAGAAACCTGGCAAGTGTGTGGTACCCAAACCGGAGTTTAATTAAAGCTTTGGAAAGGCACAAAAATATGCAAGCAAAAACATTTATCCTGCTAAGCTGAAAATGCATTCAAACTAAAATTAGAACTGAGGTGATTGAATAAGCAATAAGAGTAAAGGAAGCGAATATATTTGGGAAAGGCCAAAGCCTGACAAGTCCTGCCTACCTGAAATCTCAATAGGCTGGATTGATTTGGTTTGCTGACATCTCTGGGAAGATTGTAGAATTGGTTTATTGAGTTTTGTTTTTTCTGCCTTGCCTTTTCTCTTTCTCTTTTTCTTCCACATTTTCTTTCTCTTTTTCTTTGTCTGGTAATTTAAATAATAACACTACCTGGAAGCCTGTCAGGAGTGAGGACTCCATTGTGTACCCTGTGTGTAGAACCCGCTGTACAACTGCAAAATACAGAAATATAGTTTATTTTACTTAAACGCTTCTAATTGAGATAGGACAAAACTGAGATACAGTAGAAATGAACATCCAAGAAGTCAATGTTATGTCTAAAAGTACTTTAAAGTAAATTAAATATCTTTACATGGGTGAAGTCACCTTTCTAGACATAATCGGTAAGGCAAAAATCGTTCACCCAAGCAGTTAGGAGCTTAAGTATAGCCCCTGTTTACCTGCTGCTAGAAGGTGCTTGTTTGTTTTCTTTGAAGCTGTTGCAACAGAAAATATTAAGCACCAGCTTAGACTGATGAGAGGATTCATAGATGAAGATGAAGGTGATGATAATGAAGCTTTCTCCAAAATATCCGGGTTGCCACCAAACAAATTACAGATATGCTAGTTGGAAAGTACAGTGATTACATAATGTCCTAGGGAGGCAGACGTTAAACTGACCTTCTGAAACTAAATGAAAGGTGAAAGACAGATGGAGGTTTATGATGAATGAACCTGACATGATGTCAAGAACCTTGTATCTGATGGATGCCTTTGGATGGACATAGATGGGTGACAAGGGTGAAATTATGGAACTTCAGAATATTGTTTTCCAGTAAAGTTTTATTTAGATTCTATTGACTTGAGTAGAAATAGTGGCTGGAAAGTGGAAGATTAGTTTCTACCTGTGAATTAGCCCTAATTATTTATAATATTGTGTTGGGCTGAGGGCAATGGTTCAGGAACAAGCTCAAGAAGAACAGTTAAGTTTTCACTTGTATCATGGAATGAGTGACGCAAAGTATGGAACATTCCTCAGCGCTTTGAACATGTTCAGAAATCATTCCACAAAAATCTTGGTTTTCTGACCAAAGGCCATTTCTCCCTTTGCAGAAGACATACTCCTGTGACCATTAACAGTGAGTGTCAAGTTCCAAGTTTGAAACGTCAGTGAGAGCTATAGGAAAGTACATGCCGGAGCAGACAGTGCCTCTGCTTCTGAGGACCCATTTAACTAGTGGTGATTTTACATCTGTTTTTTCATTTTTTTCACTATTTTTTTTTTTAAACTGATCCCACGTGTCACAATGGTTCTGGATTTGTAAGGGGCTGTGTGAAGGCAGGCTCTGACACCAGAGACAGCTGATGATGGACTCAGGAAGGCTTCATGGAGATGAAAAGGTCAAGCTGCACAAAATAGCTTGCTGGTCCACAGGCCTGGTGGCAAATATTCTTACCTTAGAGCAAACCCAAAAAACCTAGTGAGGCATTTGAAATGAGACCCAGCAAAAACTGATAAAAGGACAGTATAACACCAGCTAGGAGCAGGCACTAGTGAGAATAGCACTAACTTCTTAAAATACTGCTCTGTGACATTAGCAAGAGCAGCTCTAAAGTTGAAATTATCACCCTCTGTTTGCTTTACTTCTAAACACTGCCCTATCTCTTTGAGAAGACAATTCTGAACTAAGCAGATGGGACTCTAACAGCTAAAATTCCTATTTTGTTTTCCAACAGAAACAGTTATTTGTGTTTGGGCCCTGGAAATATTGTAGCTCTTTTGACTCTCTTAAGAAATTATATAATTTCTGTTACTTCAATTATTTACTTATCAAAGCCCCAGAGCATGTTTGTGTCCAGTGTAATTTGAACAACGGTTAATGCTGCATTGTTGACTTCTCTACAAAACCTGTACCTGAATATCTGCATAGAAACAGACTGCATTTAAAGAAATAAATCAAAGCAGTTTAAAAGAGTTATCAAAGAGTTTAAAATCTCAGTCTCAGGATAAACCAGACTTTAAGAATCTTCAGCGGCCTACACCTAAACAGTGCCAGCTGAAGCATGATCTCTTTGGCTTGCAGTTATCTGATACTACAGGAAAAAAAAAAGGTAGATTATAATGGAAATATTATAAGGTGACCAGTATAATCTCATTTCTAAAAATAATTATGCCACAAATGCAGACAGTAGGGGTGAAAGAAAGTTCTTTTTGCCTAGTTTCAGATTCACCTCTGCTTCCTGGATTTTGCATGTTTACTATAAACACCTACAACTGAGTCTGCTTGAAATGAAAAGATGTGGAAGAAGGGAAATGTCTGAAGATGAGGAACAGCCCTAAAACTATGGACAACATATCCTCAGAGACTAAAACTACTACAGGAACACTGTGAATAATAAAAAGAACAGAGATGGTGTAGGGAGTATAGGTCAAAGAACATAAGGAATATGAGGGCAAAAAAGTGTCAGTTTCCTCAGCTATTTCACAATTTGTGGTTGGAAATATGCTTCGTCACAAATTATGCACTAATGGTTTATTAACTACCCACTTCTACACTCTTATGTCATTATTCATTTCTAGAAGTATCCGAAATGATGGTCATTAATGAGTTTCATATTTTTCTAATAGCTTTGCCAACCCTGTGCTATGACTGCTCCTTTATTGACCTTCTTTTTGTCATATGCATGTGTTTTGATCAACTTTGAATTATTAGCATTTAAATATGCCAGCAGAATATTGAAGCCTCAGAATACAATATTGTTTGTAATAAAATCATTAATGTGATAAGATGCAGATCAAAAGGAGTGTACACCAAAGAGAATACAAATGATACAATAGTGAATTAATATGAAAAGATGAAACACATTTAACAATAAGCTTCCACTAATGTATTAGTGAGCTTATTAATGACAAAATTTCTAAAACATGTAATGGAAAGTCAAACAAGCAGCATTTCCCATAATATAAATATGTTCCGAAATGAGACAATGCAAAGATTGATTTGGTATTTTTTCTTTAAACGTGTCAAATTTACTAATTTGTTAAAAGCACTAGTTTGCAATATATATACATATATAACAGATACACTAGTAACTGGTGCTACAATCATTACTTTAAAGTGTTCATGCATATTACTCTCCTCTGGGCTGGTGAGTCATTCATTCAGGGAGTCATACAAAATTAGCCCTACAGAATGGAATCCAAGCCAGACTCACAGCCTGTGGGTTGCATCATGTGTTCTTTCAAAGAAAGATTATTTGGAATCCTCTTGATAGGTACCTTTGCTGCTCAGGGTAGTCCTGATGTAGATGATGCAGAGACAGGCATGGACATGGAGAACAGAATCTTCCAGCCCCAGCCTGAGTTCCAAACTAGTGAGCTATTAGCTGTTCTCTAGAGAACGGGCAGGTCTTTCACCAAAGCTTTATTGAAAAAGTTCAGTCTCAAAACCAGCGGTGCCTGCTTGCCACAGTTAAGTTGTGCTGTCAGGAGTGTCATGACACTGGTATCAACTTTCTGAATCTTTGCCCAAAAGCAAAGAGGAAAATCATGAAGCATACCAATCTTTGTAATTAATGTAGTGCTTCTTCATATTCTCTCTCTAGCTATCTTCAAAATAATTCTAGTTTGGTCTGGGTCTTTATAATCTCTAGAGTCTTTGTCAATATGACAGATGTTCTTGTGTGTAGCTGTAACTCAAAACAAGAGCAATATATTGCTGATGCAATATATTTAGATATAACAGAAAATTCACATATGGTCAACCATAAGGATATTACTAATTCCTACATCTACTATATTCTGAAATGCAAAGTTCCAGCCCTTAATAAGTAGAAAAATTCTCACATTTCTGCACAACAAAAATATATTGTCCCTTCTAAATCCATTCCTAGATTTTTAGGAGTATAGGCTGGTAAAGAACATAACTAAATTGAGCCATAAAAACTGTTTTGCTTGTGTGTGCGATTTCTGAGGGAGGAGTGGATAAACTGGATTTATTCTCATAATGTGAAACTGCTTCATGTATCAGAAATTGCACAGTTGACAATTGCACTTGAGTTACGGCAAAAATTTTCAGCAGTGCCAAATGGCACATCATGTAATTTCTGATCTGGTTTAATAAAATTGAAATGTTTGGTAGCAATTTATGGATATTGCTTGAGAGTTTTATAATCTATATTTATATTAACTTAGAGTGGCTGAGATATGTGAATTTTAGTCTTTCATCTAGAAAGTTATATAAGTCAAATATAGGGACAACATCAACAGAAAAAAAGCTACCAAGAAGAGAAGAAAGAGGTCTTTAGGGGGTGGTTTTACCACAAATCAGTAGACTCACCTAAGATAATCAATTGTCATCCTGAGTTTATTTGAAAATTACTTGAAAGTTTCTAAATGCAAGCAATAGCTGTGAGAGGAAGCAGAGACTCGTATCTGGAGCTGTGGCACACCACCAATGTTTGTCTTCCAGTATATCACTGGATAATTGTAATAGAATGAATTCTAGAGATGTCTCAATAAAAAGGAGGGCCTGATATCTTTTTCTTTGTAATACTAATACTTCACTTAGATTTTTGGAGATAGGGACTCACAAATACCGCTGAGAATGTTTTGAGACTATCTGATCTTTGCTTTTGAAAAATAGGGTTCTCAGTTGCAAATCAGTGTTGTGGAAACTGAGAAGTATGATTACCTGAGCTGTGTTTGTAAAATAGGCCAACAGTATGAACAAAAAAACCCACTGAAATACTTACTTTTTAATACAGAAAAGTTGTTTTATGATTAGGTTATTTACAGAAATTGTACAGGAGTGGAGTTGGAGTGGTGGTGCTGTAAAGAGAAGATTGCTCATAAAAGCCAGGAGAACAGAGCTTTGATTTCTCAAGTGTGACAGAAGGGTATGGTTCTGGGAAACATATGTTTACAAAGATTTGAAATGGTAGAATGTGTAGATCCTGAAGAGGAAAACAGTAACTAATGAAACCCAGTTTCCTATGAATTCATGCCCTCATTCTTTAAATACAGACTGCCAACTTCACAATTAGTCTTCTTTTACCTGTGGTACTCCCCTGAGCAAACAGTATTTGTGGTGGGTAACCTGGTGCTCCCAGGTCAGCTCACTCCCTGCTGCTATGTGGGTCTGTCTGCTTCTCTTCAAGGGGGGGCAGTAATTCTGGAGTTTCATCCACCTCTTTTCTGACTTTTCCTCACACTTCTCTTAATAACTTATCTTAGAGATTCTAATCTCTCTTTTAGATCTGATAAATAAAGTTTTTAGAAGGGAGTCAGCAGACAGATAGCCATGATCAAGCAAACATTATTCCTTTGAAAACCTGGCTAAAGAATGAAAAATATAACCTGTGAGAAGGAAAGCAAAGAATGAATGATTATCTATTCTCCTGAACAAAACAAAACAAAACAAAACAAAACAAAACAAAAATTAAAAGTCATTGTTACCTAAGAATGTTGTATTTGTCCTGTACAAATGAGCCAGAGGCTGAAGAGCATATAATTGAACATGGAAAAACAGCCAGGGTAAACCAGTCCACAGTAAACCAGAATCAACCAAGCTTTTTAAGCAAAGTTAATCTGAGAAAAACATGACCAGGTGCACTGAAAGTAAGTTTATTAAACAAACAAAGAAACAAACTAAACCTCACCTATCTGAAGGAATTTTTCTGAGCTCTTCATTGCTTTACTAAAGGGACACTGTGTTTTAAATCCCATGCGCTTGGTTCAGCCTCTCGACTGTAACAAATAGAATTGGCGGCCTAAATTCTCATAGTTTTTGCACTATTGTCATGGGTAAGTAAGTTCCCTGAAGTCCAGGAGTTATTTAGATTTGCAGGGTAAACAAGAAACCAGTCTGAGGACTTCTTACATTATTATCTTTTCTTGATCCTTGCTTTAAAATTATAGGCTGGCAATATACTGCGCTTTCTTAAACTATAAAGATGACAGCATTCACATAAATAGAAAATATTAGAAATCTATCAAGAATGTAACTGATTAGACAGTTAAAATTTAATCTGAAATCAGGGTCTTTGGGTTTTTTCTGAGTCTCTTGGCCAACTTGAAATAATTTCCTGTTGTCACATGCTTTTTTAAAAAATGAATCCTTAGTTAATGTAGAAAACCTTTGAAGTCCCAGATATTGGAAAGCTTTTGTAGGGTTTGTTATTCCTGCTGTGTAGCTTTTGCATTTTTTTTGACAGTATACAAGAATGCAAATACATATGCATAATGTAGGAAAATGTTCTTCCTTACTCCATTTCACTAGGGTAATTCTATGTGTGATAGACACTTTTAGCATATTTATTTATTTATTTATGTAATGGAAATATGATTCCAAAATTGTTACCATTTTAGAAGCTGTTGTTATTTTAGTGGAGGCAGATAGGCAGCCTTTCCAGTTTCTGTTCCTCCGTGTTATACATTTTAGAATAAATTCCTGAGACAGTTCCTTTCATTGAATATATCTTCCAATGTCTTGTGCTTGTTCATGGACTCTAGTTGCTATTAAGCTACTTCAAAGTGAATTTTGCTGGAAATGCAGAGTCTGGAGGTTTTTTTAACTCATATGAGCACCAGCAATGCTCTGGCCATGCATATACACATTTAAAACTAGAATGATAAATCTGAAATGTACTCTGGTTGTAAGAAAAACTCTCAAATTGGAATGAGTTTCTTGCCATGTTGCTACTAATCCCTTGCTGCCCACATACAATGCTCTAGCTAAGTGTTATTTCTAGACTGTGCATTGTGTCTTGTTCTTTGTTGATTTTTCTCATTCTGTGCATTTGAACTACTTTAGCTGGAAGTACTTAGCTGAGAGATTCACAGAAAGAACACATAGCATGGGGTGGGTGACCTATGAAGTCAGACATGAAAGATTCCTGTTTGGCTATTTTTCATTGCTGTTTCAGTTGAATTTGAGGCATTACCAGCTGTGACACTGCACAGCAGTCATTTTGTTTCCTTACACTAGCTAGACAGATTTATCAATTTCTTTTCCTTGTTATGATTTTTTTTCAGTCATTGCTCTAAAAGGGAAGAGGACACAAAATGCAATATTGGAATCTGGAATAAAAATGGATTCTCAAATGCCTTTTAAAACTGGTGCTCTGGGAGGAGGGTCACACTACAGAAATATATGAGATTGAGGTAGAACACCTATTTAATGAGTTCTTTGGCAAGTGAAATAATTTTTTGCTAGCAAAACTAATAGTTTTTTTTCTTTTTCCAAGCAAAAGCTGTGCAACAGAGTGGAACTGAGGATCAAAATTTAAATACAGTTTGCTCTGCCACCTGATTTTGATCTAGAGCTCAAGTGTGTGACTGGCAACACTCACTGTCACAGCAGGGAGACCTGATAAGGGGGGACAGAGCAACATGTCTCCCAGTTCCTCAAGTCGTGAAAGATATGAGATTGACAGCCTTGGAAAAATAAGTCTCCTATTTCATTCACAAAGAAAAAAGATGGCAGAGCAATCATAATAAAATCTTCTCCCTCAGTGCTTTGCCCATTTGTTTCAGGCCTGCTTTAGTGAACTGTCTGGAGGGGGTAAGAAGATCCCTTTGCATTTTGACCAGTTCAGCCTTTGTCCCACTGCTATGACTCTGCACTGGGGTGCCAATTGTGGTTGTCATCTTTTCTTGGGTAGTTGCCACCTGTCCATTAGAAACTGGCTGGAGACCAGGAATTCACTTCATATTGACCACAGAATAGATGTCATAGGCTCAAATTAACATTTAAGACACTGAGTCCGGATTTGAAACAGCAATTTAGAGAAGAAAGGCAAAGTATCTCTTCTTCCTGGATCACTTATTTATGGAGTTACTGTGAATTGAGCTACATTCACTTCCACTTGATTAGTCTCTGTCTGTTGTAAACTTTCTCTACATAATTATTATTTCTGTTTTTAAAGAATCATTAAAGGTCTGAGGCAGATTAGCACCCACCTTGAAAAATCCTTGTTTTGTCTTTCTCAGCTGGCAGAAGACACTTCCTTCCAGTTCTTCTGGCTGGCTTAAGGGTCCATTCTGATCTCAAACAGCAGCTTGACCTGAGAAATTACAGAGCCCTGAAAACCCATCCTCAGTGATCAGCTGGAAAGCTTCAGTATTTTGAGATGTCATGACCATGGGAAAAAGATCACATTAAAAGCAAAAGATCAGTATTAGAGATAAGAAGAGACATAAAGATGGGCCAGAACATGAAAAAAAAAAACCCAACTAGGTAGCTGACCAATAAATTTGGAGTCTGGATATTGTTTTGTTTTGTTTTTTTTTTTTTTTCACAAGTTGTCAAATTCAGTATAAAGGGACTTTTTGGGGGATGGATTGTTTGTCACTGTGTATCAGAATCTAGTTGGTGATTTAGGGACTTGTCAAAATGGTACAGCTGTATCCGTAGGGTCTATGGTTGTACTAGAGATTTGTCTGTAATGCTGTGGCATTAAAGCAGCTATGATATATAAGGGCATTGGTAATGTACTGTACTGTGGATATCCAGAACAAGATACAGATGTACTAAATCTACCACAGTTCTGTCACAGGGAATAGCTGCCATAATAATATACAAAGTCAGAGATAGAATTAACCCCCCCCCCCAAACCCAAACTGCTAAAATAAGCATTCCTGTCATGTTTGCATCAGAAATTTGTTCAATAAAAGGAAATGACCATGAACTGGGAGATAAAAATAGCACTGTTGGCAAAAAGGTATTTTCATGGTGTGGAAGATGGAGATGGGAACACTTCTCTTTTTTTAAACCTTTATAAAACTCCAGGGACTTACAACGATTTATACTCATGGACCTAGATCTGCAGGAGAACATGGTGCTTTGAAATAGTCTGCTTTGAGATACCTTGCTGACCAGTGCAATCCTGGGGTGCTGTTTGCTGCAGAGTCTAAAATGCACTGCAATAGCATATTTCTTTGGTTTGGATGAACTCTGCAAAGCGATATGCAGCTCTGTGAATTAAAAAAAAAACAACAAAAAACACATAAATTTAAATATCTGTGTTACAATGATAATCTTGAGTGTTGTACAACAGATGGTGTTAGTCCACTGGAAGAGTAAGAACCTCTTGTTTTTTCTTTTCTGAAAAATGGATGTGCAAAACTGTCTGTCATTCTAGTTGTCACCTTTGAGGTTATAAAAATTGCAATCAAGTTTCCAGTTATATTTTGATCTTCTAGGTTTTGGGTTTTTGTTTTGATTTGATTTTCTTTTATATATTTATTTACTTTTAAATTGCAACAAAATTGTTTTAATCAAGAAAGAACACCTTGTTTTCTTACTCTAGCAGTTCCCACCCACCCTGGCCACCAGTCAAGGTCTCAGCACTGATATTGATTTCATGTTTGACGTTGCTAATGAAATGAAGGACCTCATTGCACTCTTCCCAAGGGAAAGAAGTATCCACAGTAATCACTTCTTCTTAGGACTGCAGAGAAAAATTTCATTTTTCTTTCATTCAGACTATGTGCTACTCATGTTTTTTGTTGGAAATATGATCCCTCTAATTTAAAAAAGAAAATTTATACTGCAGTGAGAGCAATGGTTAGTTCAGAAAGAAAAAATGTTAAGACAGTGATTTCAAGGAAATGCAGTATCAGCTTTTCAAACTATGTACTTCCCTAGTGCACTCATCACACATGATCAAATGTAATGTTTTGTCAGGTTTTAGACACTTCCCTATTAGAGTTACATCTTTTACTTCATCAAACTAGGGCTCTGTTGAAGGACAGATTGTACAAATAAACATTGGTTGGAATGTTTTAAAAGAGGAATTGTTTACCGATTGAAATACAAAAACTGTTGCTCATGCTTGGAGATCAAATTACATGCTTAAGAGAAAGCAAGCTACATAATTTGTTGACTCATGACTCATAAGAAATGTCAGGCTGTATCTTTTGATGTGAAGAGTTGCAGAATCTCTTGTCTTTATTAGATGAAGCAGAAGACAAAAGTTTTTTCTTAAAAACAATGTCAATAAACATAACAATCACATAGCAATCAAACTGTAATCCTTCTGTGAGGGCGAATTGTGAAGAGGATGATCTGTAACATTCAAGTTAAGGAGTCTTTTGTTTTACAACAAAGTATTATACTGATGTTAAACTCCAACTGAATTCCCAGATGGAATTTTTTGCCACACATTGTCCCTCATTTTGATTACTTAGAGCAGCCATGCAGTGTGAAGCCAGTCTTCCAATATAAGACAGTGTAGAAGGAAGGACGTTAAGGCATATCTGAAGGATAAGCATGGAGGTAGAGGCACAAAAACAATATCAGATCAAAGACCAGCTGGGCCCAGCTCCCATCTTCTGGCAACTTACAGGGGAACACTTCAAGAGGAAATGCACAGTGATATTTACCCCATGGTTATCTCTGCCATATTGTGGTTTTTGACTTAGGAACTTCAAATCAGCCATGGTGTCTTTGCTCTTTACAGCATTTAGTGACCAATATTACAGCACCACCCAATTTCCTGCAACACTTGGCAGCTCTCTGGACCTAGAGAGGTTATATAGGGTTCTCCCAGAGGGGCCCTCCATATGTCAATGTTGTCTCCTGTTTATGTCTTTCCAAGATGTCCAAACTATAGGCATAGAGGAAGGACTGAAATTTCAATTGAGGAATAATGGAAATATATTGAAGGTTTTCTCAGAGTATTTTTCCTGTCCTTGCCCATGGAGAGGTTGCTTGGTATTTTTCCATTATATTTTTATATGTGTGGTTTATAGTGCTGGCTGCATCAACAGAGGTTTTGTGAAAGAATAAACATAGCTGAGTATGAAGCATGTACAAGATAGATGAAAACACACAAAGGAAAACTTGACCAATTAAAAATAATTTTCTTGAAATGGCTCTACGTGATCAGACATAACTGTGGTGGTATGCTTGAGGAAGTAGCATTTTCAGTACTTTTACCTTGGTCTTACACTGTAATGGGATTCTCTTATAATCTCAAGTAATAGAATCCTGGGACTCCAATTAGAACTGAAATGGGGAAAAAAAAATTTCAAGACTGTAGAAGAAAAACTTGGTCTTATATTTTCCAAGATTCAAAAAATAAAGATTGTGAATTCCAGATGTGTAAATATCTTAAGATAGTCTGTTTTTAAAATAATCACTATTTTCCATGAAGTGTAAAGAAGGATGTAGGAATTTAATTTAATATTCTTGGTCTTGGCTATTCTCAACTCAGAAGCATGGTCTAACCGTATAGTTGACATTGTTTTGAGCAGAAAGTTTGACTAGAGACCTAAATTATGCTGCAGTCCCGTGATTCTGCATTTCTGTGAAAGCAGAACAGTGTCTAGAACTCTTGGGACATAGCACTGACTGAAAAAAAAAAAGCCCACAACTTCATACAACCTTTTTTTTTTAATAAAGGCTTGAAGATATAGTCAGAAATTCGAAATATACAGGAGAGATCATTTACTTCTATTTGGTAAATTTCTGTTTGAGAACAAATTGCTGTCAAGTTTTGAGATCTGTTTTCTAATTGGTTCATCATAGCCACAGATAAGTATGGGGGGAGTGGGATTAATGTGACCAAGTACAGATACATATTGTACAGTTGTCTACTGTCAGGCTAGTCACCTTAGATTACTTTAGTAGTAATACAGAAAATAGGTGCATTGGAATATAAATGCCATAACCTAGTTTAGGTATATCATCTAAGGTAAGAAGAATTGCATGGTAGAAGGTCTGTTTCTTCCTCCTAAGACAGCTAGCTCAAAAGTAGAAACCTATCTGTCCTGGTTTAGGGCAAACCTGGGAGGAAACCTCCGAATGGGGCTCCTCTGGAAAAGCAAACCCGAACGGTCCCTCCCCAACAACTGGTGCAGAAAAAATGTCCTTGGAAAAAACGTGGAAAAAAGCTATTTCTTTAACAAACAAAATGCCCACGAGCACACAGGATGAATAATATGAAACAATAAAACCTTTCGTTCTGAAGTGAGATGGCAAACTGAGAAAAGTCCTTGCTGTGGGTGCAGCTCATCTCTCTCAGTCTCTTATCAATTTCTCCAGCGCTGGAGAAAAATGCTGTCCTGGGCCCCGTAGGGCACAGGGGTGATCTCTCAGTTCTCCTCTGGGGTTTCAGTCCAGAGCAGGTTTAAACAGTCCCAAGAAAAAGGGAAAAAAAACCGGCCTAGGAAACTTCTCTGCCCTAGCTAGCTAAAACTAACTAAAAAGCACAGAAGATCTCTGTCCCGCAGCAGTCTGTCCGAGCCTCAGCCGAACACACCATCCAGGAGAGGAACGCAGAGGAGCAAAATAGTTCTTCAAAACTGTGCACTCTGAGAATCAGTCTTAAAGGTACAGAACAGACGATTGGGGATACAAGCATCATAAATTCACTCTAGGACACCATCCTTGCTGACTCAGAGTACCCCCAAAATAAATTGGATAAAAGGATAAAAAATAAGCTGATGATTTCATTTTCATGCCAAGAATTGAGAGAATGAGTTTGTTGTTGCATTACAAAAACACTGCAAAAACCTTTTGCATGTTCCAGCCAAAAGATGGGAGATGACTCCCTATGTTCAGAGTCCCCTGCCAGTCATATTTCATGCACCACTGCATCCTTTTCCTTTATTCTGCTGGAGTAGATAAAGTAGGTAAGTTTCACCCCAGCAATAAGATCCATACAGATCTTCCCACTTACCAACCAGCTGCATTGATGTCAGTGGAGACACAAAATCTGCTTGCAAGGCCACAGAGTGGATAAGAGAAGGGAGAAGGACATTATCCCTTCAAAGAGCAGTGCAGCAAAATACAGAAAGAAGGGATTGAACTTTCTATGTAGCAATCATATGCTTTCATATTTTTTGTGGCTATCACCCTGTCCATCTGCTAAAAGAAGGTCCCCCATGTTTTATTAGTTATGTTGTTGATAAATGGGTGAGGGAAAATACGGCTTGATTTGTCCTGGAAAACCTTCTTTTCATTTTGCATTTCTCTGAATCTGTTCCTTTCATGCTTCCTTCTCTTATGCAGCCTTTATCACCCCCCTGCACCCCACCCTCCCCACCCTGCTCCTGCAGCCCCCATCTGCTCAGGCTCTGATTCCCCTTGCTTCAGACTTCATGACAATATTGAAGGTTTATTTTCAAACACCAGCCTTCTCCAATAGGCAGTGATATCTAAGGTATGGTTTATGTTTGAAAACAGTGAATCACCATAGATTGAATCAAGGAAGGGAGTATATGAGATTGAAAGGCAAACAAAAAAAATCTGATGTGATTCTAAATAATTCAACCCATACCAAGAGCAAAAGGTAAAGTGGATTATAGCTTCTACAGAAATAACTGAAAAAAGGAACTGAAAAACAATCCGTATATTTATACTTCCCTTCCTACTGTCACTGTTCTTTTCATAGTTTGTGTTAATCAGTTTTTCAGTTTCTCTGTAGGAATTTCCTGATTGACTTAAGCATACTGAAATGAATTAAAATTCATGGTTTACAAGTATTGTGACTTATGTCCTGAATATTGCAGCATTCCCTGTGGTATCTGGGGTCACCTGGACTAGATGCAATTGCAGCACTCATAGCAAGTCGCAGAGCCATGAAAGCATTTCTTCTTTTTCTACACTTCTGAGCAAGCCCACGAAGTTTAGCAAGATGCCAGATATACATGAAGGAGCATCTGATAAATTCAGCCGAACAGAGATCTGTAACTTTCTGTGTCTGTAAAATGTTTACTTGTTACAGATTTGTGATACTCAGGGGGAAACGACTAGATAACCATGCAAGCTATAGGGAGGTAACTGCATGTGCTGTAGGGCAAACACCTCTAATAGTCTGAGATGAATCCCCCCCATGAGATTTAAAGAAATGCTGGTGTAAGTAGAGATAATGGTTCTGTGTAGATAGACTTGTTGACTAATTCCTTTCTCTTAGAACATCTTTACTAAACCATCTAACATTTGAATTACAGCAATACCATAAAATCTATAAGGTTTCTTTTATAGACCTATTATGAAGAACAGCCTTTAGGGTAAGTTATATGACTTGGAAGAGTCCTGGTCACTAACATATCACAAATAGACACATAAAACTCTGATAGCTATAAAATCAAAATAAGGTATAAATATAAGTGTTTATTAGTATATCTACCATTCTATTGCCAGCAATTAAGGTATGAAGAAGTAAGTCCCAGCTTATACTGTTGCAAAGCTCAAATAGCCAGAAACCCTTTCTCATTCCCCAACCCATTCCTTTTAAAATGGTTTTTTAAACCAATCTGTCTTAATTCCTAGTTTTTATGTCTTTTTATATTTGTCTTTTAAAACATAGATCAGAATGGATAAAATCTTTTCTCTGTCACTATGACAATGACCCATTTAAACTGAGTAGGGCTGAGTCTTGTATCAGCTGCTGAAATAGTGGGACACATTCCATCAAGTTATTCTCTCCTCCAATTACCTTTTACTGGTTTAATTTTTTCAGACTTTTTCAGGGAAAATGATTTCTGAAACTAGTTTGTTCTTTTACACCTGGGCATTCAACTCCTGTCATCATCTGACTGCTTGACTGCTTACAATCTGATCTACCACTAAATTTTGCCGCTTTGTATGCTGTCATGCCCAGATTTGAGATTTGTTCATCAAAGCCAGTGTCAGACTAAAACAGCTCTCCAAACCCCAAAATGCTAGTGACGGCTCAAAGTCATCAGAGGTCTGTGGATAAATAGAACATCCTTCCTGTTTCAGTGGTTCCTTGATAGCTGAAGCTGCCCTAATTCTTGCTGATAGATGTCTCACCATGGAAATCATAAGCATGTGGCAGTAGCAGTATCTGAAGGCACATAGGTGGGATAAGACCTGTAAAGGGGAAATATTCCTTGAAGAAAAGGTGAATTCCCTCAGCAGTTCAGCTACTCCTGGGCAGAGAGGAGTATTTTATGTATGTTTTACAGACCGTCCTAGTAGATATAGCTACTGAGTTTATATAGAGTTAAAAATCATGTGACAGTATTAATGATATTATTCCCCCACTAATAATAAAAATTATTTTTAGGCTTTTTAATTTTTCTTTAGAACAGAATTATTATGAATTAAGAGCTCCTCTTGTTCTATCTCACTGACTTCACCTTTATCTTTGGTGCAAGTAGAAGTCACAATCCTGGTTTTGCATATGTGAATGAAGCTCTGCTTTTACTGCACTTTGCCTGGGCAAAATAGACATAGGCTAAGTGGATTTTAATCTTTGGGAATATAAGTAGCTTGGAGCACTGAAGAAAAAATACAGCACCTGGAAAATGAAAGGATACAGAGAAAGACAATACCAGCACACTGTAAAGGAAAACAATTAAATATCTGAGACTGTCTCATATTTGTTGCTGTTGTGGAGGATTGTGTGCCATCTGTGCTAGGATGTGCATGAGAACTTTGTGACAATAGCCATCTTGCATGGCCAGAGGCAAGGAAGGTCTGAAATGCACCTAGACCACAGAACAGCATTGGATTGTGGATCAAAGATACTGCAGATGCCAGATGCCCACCAAGATTAAGATAAATTGGGCCTGCATAAGGCAATAACTCACCTTAGGTATCAGATTAAAACATGGTGGTTCTCCAAATAAAATTGCTATTTTCATGACTATATCTTTCCTTTTCCCTTTCCCAGAGCTTGACAGTAGGGACCAAGTAAAAAGGTCTTTTGGATCTTGTCAATTTACAAGTACAGTTAGTGTGGCAATCAAAACCAAAAAAGAAAAAAAGGAAGACAATATTATTAGCAATCCCCAATTGTTCCCAAATGCATGATTTTGGCTGTGCAAACAGTTGGAATTTCTGGCAATATAAACCAACATATTACTGAAAACCAAGCTTAAGGATTCAAATAAAATACATCGACATTTTAAAATTATCCATGCAAGCTATCCAGTAATCAGTTATTTGGACTGCAGGATTTTTACGGATGAAATTGTAAATGAAATGTAAAATGTAAATATCCAATCCAAAATGCCTTAACTTTTCAGCCATACAAACCAAACAAAATTATTTGCATGCTGTTTCTGAATTCTGAAGTGGACAGAGAGGTAGTTTGCTTCTGGGTCAGAGGGTAAAACTTTGAATTAGCTCACAAAATGAGACCAGCCTGGCTGTCCATCCCCATTTGCAGAGTTTCAGATTTTTCCTGGCACAGGAATCTTTTTGTTCCCCAGTGTCCTGGTTTAG
>WBMY01010091.1:13043-98079 GCA_013397315.1 Donacobius atricapilla | reverse complement strand
CCCGCCCGGCCCCGCTCGGGGGGCAGCCGGACGTGCCGTCCGCTCCCCGGGAGGCTGCACGAGGGGCGGCCGCGCCCTCTGCGGCCGGAGCGGGGCCTGGGCGAGAGGCGCTGGTCCTAAAGGCAGCCGGGCCAGGCCGCAGGACCCTTTGGCAAAGGGCTAAAGCATCTCGGAGCTGATGGATTCGGCTTTGAGGAAGATCCTATTACAGAGGAATGGGCGTTCTCTTTCCTAGAGTCAGTGAGTTTGCAAGGCAGCAGCCTAAGAATGACTGAGAGGGGACCTCATCAATGTCTGTCAGTATCTGAAGGGAAGGTGTCAGAGGATGGAGCCAGGCTCTGCGCGGTGGTGCCGAGCAATAGGACAAGAGGAAACGGGCAGAAACTGATGCACAGGAAATTCCACATGAATAGGAGGAACTTCTTTGCTCTGTAGGTGACCGTGCACTGGAAGATGGCCCAGAGAAGTTGTGGAGTCTTCCTCACTGGAGACCACAGGATCTGTCTGGACACAGTCCTGTGCCTTGTGCTCTGGGGTGAGCCTTCTTCATCAGGGAGGTTGGCTGAGGTGACCCACAGAGTCCTTTTCGATCCTGCCCTATTTTGTGAACTGTTTTTGGAGCACAGTGTGTTTTCTCTCCTTTATCTCTTCACTTCAGCTTAAAAATTTGAAGGAAAAAATTTTATGGGTATTCAGAATAGAAGACAAGGGTCTCCAGAATGCCATGCACCCAACTGCAATTAATCTTACACTGCCGTCTCCCCACCATGCCATGTAAACACCATCAGATTTTTGAAAGTGAGGCAATTTTTTCATGACCTGACTGAAATGGCTTCTGCACTGTGCTTCAATTGTGAAATGAGCAGAAACACAGTTGTTTTAATGTTTTAGGTAGTTCTTCCATCAGAAAGGGACAGAATGTGGTAAAAGATTGGCACCAGTACTGCAGTGTCGATTATTTGTGAATGTTTAATTCATTACTCAGCCTTTTCCACTATTTAAACTCTTGGTCATAAAGAAAGGCAACAGAAACTTAAACAAAACCCCATACAGAAAGAAAAGGCTCTTCTTCAGAGCTTTATTCTCCACTTGAGAGGCTTGAAATCTCTACAGTTCTAATACATGCCAAAATGAACAGCCATGTTAAAGAGGGGGGAAAATAGCAAGGTGGGGTAGAGTGAGAGGTATTACGTGTGTGAAGGAATGTGCAAAAGTGGGTGTAGATACTGGGCCCTTGATTCAAAATCATAGGGGTATAGTGTGTGCTACAATCAGGTTTCTGAGAATCTGTTCCTACTTTCTTGTTCCTCTCAAATGAAGCAAAGTTGAGGTTCTGTCTGAACAGGTTTGGGAGTTCGTCATTCAAAGGAGAGTCCAAATAAAATGCACAATTCACAACCAAAAGCCAGGCAGAGTGGTTAAGAAAAGCTAGATTTATATTAAATTATCATCAACCCCTAAAATATTGAACACAGTGGTTAAATAACTCCAGAAAATCCAATGTCTCCAGTGAGTAACGTTAAAACCATTACACAGGAATACACGGAAATCACTGACATTAGCTCAGGACAGACAGGAGAGAGGTTTGCTTTTTACATAGTAAATCAGTGCTCAAGAGATCATCCTCCAGCAGCCTTTCTACATTCTTAACATCCTAAGTGCAACGAGGGTCTTCTCTTCCTCGGTATGAGGAACCACGATCAATCCCCAAGGCAGCATCTCACTGGGTTGTCTCTAGGAAAAAGACACGAATTTCTGCCCACCTCACTGGTAGACATTTTATTGCTCCTTTTCACCAAAATCATTTGAAGAAGGGAGCAGAGAGCAATTATGAATGGTTGTTGGGCTGGAGTGCGCAGGGTCTCTCCTAAGAAGCAGCAGAGACTATTCCTCACGGTGGAGATCACAAACACCATGAATCGTTGAAAAGACTGACTGTGTTTTTCCTTTCCATTCCACACTTGCGACTTGGACAGCAATTACTCTGACAGGCTGACTTAAGATTAAGTGACAAGTCTGGGCAGATGTTTCCCTTCACCCCTGTCCCACCTCAGGATTTTGGTGCATGGTCACATAAGCTATTGGGAATAAAAACCTAACAACCCATTCCAAAACCCAAAGAAACCCTGCTCTCCTCCAAGTCAGAGCCTTCCTCCCCAGTCTCCCCACTCCCGGCCGCAATGCCCCTGCCCTTACACATGGTTTCTGCTCAAATTGATTCTTCTGCCTACGCTTGAGCCCTCTGGTGTTGTCCATGCAAGAAGTGGCTTAGATGAGCAGGGTCCATGCCAGTGACATGCACTCCTTTCTCAGTTCCCAGTCGAGTCCACACCTCAATCCAAAAGTGCCTCTGCCCAACAAAATCAATGCTTCCAAGGCTGGAGTCAAACAAATAAATAATTAAATAAAAATCTAATTAAAAAAAATAAAAATAAATCCCTCTGGGAGTAGGGAATACTCCCACATTAATACAGGGAAATCCAAGCCTTAGCTCCAGTTCATTTTCCACAGGAATATACACCAGTCAGCCCAATGGTGTAGTCAGGGACAGAGTCTCAAGCCATCTAGCCAGGTCAAAGCTGCAACCTTCCCCCATCCACAAAGCTACCTCTGCTGTGAAAAGTACAGGCAAACCACTGGCAACTGTTGTGTTTTTCAGGGGTAGCAGGCCCATTAGAATATAAACAAGGTTCAAGCAGAGTAGGATGATTCTCCTTTTTAATCAGCTGAAAAAAATACTGCGTGGGAGATGTACCCTCCCCCTACTTCTGAACCATACCCCAGTGTATGTTTTGCTGTTTTTACAGGATGGGTGGGAATGTACTTGACCTCCTTCCAGGTGATAAAACAGGTTACAAAGTTTGTAGTGAGAAATTCTTCACTGGGAAGTTCTGTTTCCAAGGATCTGGCTTAATGCATAATGCTTAATATTTTACCATTTGATTTGAGGGGTTAATATAAATTACATTTTTGAAGAAGTGTCAAGTAATAATTTCTCCTCTTTCTTTTTGAACAAACAGATGACAAGAGAATATGAAGAGGAGGCAGTAGTCCTTGGGAGCATGCAAGACCCAGCTCCAAATGCTGCTGGGTTTTGGCTGCAAGGGTAGGATGACATTCCCTAAAGGGTAGGAGACTTAGAGGCCAGAGAACAACTGAAGCTCATGCAGCTGATGGGAAAAATTATTTGGCAAGGAGAGCTATTAAGTGGTAACAGAAGAACTTAAAGTGCAATTCTATCTGATAAACAACTACTTAAAATGGCCCTTGCAGCTCCCTGATTATTGTCTCTCATTCTAGGTCAAATGGGCTCAGCCTAGTAATAAAGCAGTTCTTAACTGTCAGCACTGAGCATTCCCCTGGGAAAGACTTGACCTAGGAATTCTCTCTTTTCCCTTACTATGGTAATCAAAGGTCCTAAAGGCCAAAATAATTGGGACCTTGCAGAATTGGGACTAGTGGGGACCTAGCAATTTTTTTTTCTTTTTTTATATATCAGTTATGCAAAGATCAGTAAAATTTAGGTCTTGCTGAGATCCATTTCCTCCCATTAGCTCTGTAGAGCTAAGTAAAATAACAGTCTCTTCTTGTCTCAAGTTCAGCACTCAGACTCCAGCACCCATAGAGAGCAGTTCTGAAAGGGCCATTTGCTGACTCTTGTTTTTCCAGAGTAGAAACATGTTTTAACAGGAAGGGGGAGAACAGGAGCAGTGTCCACTGCCAGCAACAGACACAGTGCTCCAATCTGAGCATTCCTTAGTTTTTAGTAGCAGATATGAAAGTAAGCAGCGATGCTCTCATGAAGTGAGTCTTGGCAACTGCGGTTACCCTCTTTATGCCTTTACAAGGTGACCTGATGCTGTGTCAGTTCCTCTTGAGCCCCAAAGTATATCTCATCTATACCAAGACCTCTCTCATGTCAGAGACCCCTAAACATAAAGCCTCAAAGAGTGCTGCTAGTGCTGGAATGACTAGGGGGGTACTTCTGTGACCAGGAGCCAGCAGTGAGGCAGCTCTGCTCTCTTCATGGGCATTGACCGTGAGCTGGATGGCACAGGACTTGCAGGTTGCCAGGGAACAGAGACTCCAAACCAGATTCAGGCCAGACGAGTCACTGAAAAAGTTAATGTGGCAGCTTCCAGGAAAAGGGAACATATAAATAAACCACAGACAGTGAAAATGAGTCAAAAGGGTCTCTGGGTTCCAACCAACCCACCCACCCTCCTTCTCCAACCCCAACAACACAGCTGCCCAAGCTCCATGCTGAAAGGCAGTCCCAGTCTCAGGCCCCTTGCAAGAGAGGCTGGTCTCTGCACCCTTCCTTGCCAGGCAGGCAGAGTCCTGTCTTTTTTGTGCAGAGCAGAGGGTTGGGAGGGTACAACTGTTTCCAAAGTCACGTGCACTTTAGACCTCGCTCTCTGTGGAGGGCTTGCGTTGGTGTTTCCAGCCTGTGTCTGGGAGTGAGCCCCGCCGCTCAGGAGTGGCTGCTGCTGTGTTAACACTGCTGCATTCAGACTGTTCTTCCTGTAGCAGCTGCTCAGTTTCGGTGTCATCCAGGGAACCAGAACTAGCCTGGATGGAAACCGTATCCGTCTTCATGCAGACGTGGTCCCGGAGGATCCCTCCACGGGAGCTCCGAATCTGCTTAAGGTCATCCCATTCAGAATCATCACTGGATAAAAGGCATATTCCCTCCACAATCTTGATCTTCTCCTTAGTGTAGGTGTGGTCAGGACCAGTCTAGGGAGGAGACAGATGAATGAAAAAAAAACGTTTTTGGAAAAATATGGCAAAGAGCAGTGCAGAGCTGGAATGAAGACAGACAAAAAGCTGGACCTCCATGTAAACAGCCACTGGCTTTAACTGCCACAATGACAAAACCCATTTTAAGCTTCCTTTAGTTCTTTACCATCCCCAGACAAGTCCTCCCTGCAAAGGCTCTCATGCCAAACTCCATGGTTCTTCAGTCATGGAAGGGGAACGAGGATAAGGCTGCTCTTCTCATTCAATTATACATATTCCCTGACAGGGGAGAAGAACACTGAGCCTAAAAAGGAAGGAAAAAAACCCACCAAACAAAATGGGAAGCAGAAGCAGACAGAAAACCTTATGGTAAAAGTAGGCAGGAGGTCAATTCTAGGTTTGTAAACCTTTATGTCTGAGTCATTCTGGATTCACCTCTCAGCAGAGCACAGCTGGAATACCACTGTTGAGTCCGAGTCTCACAGCGACACAGGGGAAGGAGATTATAGGGAAACAACGAAAATGATCAGAGGCTAAAGGGACCACATTGAGATTAAAGCAGTGGAATCTAACTTGGCTCAGTGACAAATGAGGAGCATCTGATCTATCCTTGAGGAGAAAATGAAGGGGGTGGGAAATATACTTCTATGTGTATCAAGGAATTAAGAGAAAAGTGGAAAGGATTTAGATCACCAGATAAATAATCCTTGCTTATCCTTAATAGATAAGGCTAAAATGGCTTGAAGATTTTGGGGAATCTATTGGATAGTACCTTTGAAAAGCAGTAAGGGAAAACTCTCCCCTGCATAAGTCTGTGATCCCTGCTAAAGGAACTAAGCGATCTAACCGATAATCATAAATAGTCCTAACAGAAATTGCCTTTTTAAAGTATCACTGAGTATAAGTAGCCAAAGCCCTGACCAAAGAATCTGCCATAGAAAATTACTTATAAATTCCTGACAGAGAGTAGAACTAGTTAAGGACTTAAAAGCAGGGTTGGGGGAAACCAAGAAAGAGCAATTAGTACGGACCACACTTGAGCCACACAACAGAGCTTGAGTGAGGGAGGCAGGATCAAACACACAGAGCAGTGATACCTGACGTGAGGATGTGGATGGAAATCAGAAGAGGGAAGATGAGAAGCTATCTGTGTGATAAGAAAGCTTCTGAGGAGAAAAGAGAGGAGAAACTAAGTGCTGCAAGATATCATATTAAACTCTCTCCACCATGTGGCCCAAAGTATGGACCCCTGAAGGGCCTTTAAAATGCTCTATTTAATAAGGGCTCTATTTTTACCCCTATCCCACCCCTTCCAGGCCGTGCACAGCCAGGAGCCACATTCTTGTTGCCAAACCCCTTCTGGCTGCCTGGTTCCCCTGGTGACTGTCCAAAGCAACCTTGGTGCAGCAGCCATTAACCAGGACCTGTATCCAAGGAAGACAATTCCAATTGGCTCATGTACTTTTGAGGGCCAGCACCCAGTGCAAATGAAATACAAGGCTGTGGGAGTGGGTAAGAAGCAGGGAACTAAAGACAGGTCAAATTCACTACAGCTCACTGGGGAAGAAGTGCTGCTGGCTGATCTCCATAGCAATCTGAACAATTTGCTGAAGCTGTCCTCCTATGTCCTAGAAGTAAATGCTCTCAAGTTGCAATCCTTCCAAACAGTGGGGCCTGCAATACCCCGCAGCAGCTTGAGCTGGGCTCCCATGTCCTTAGCAGCAGCACTTACCTCTTTCTTGTAGCACAACTGGTTGTACATGGTTGGTTTGGGAATCGATTCAATCTTCACCTCCTGGGTAGATGTCCGATATGAAGGATTACTGTAGGTTAGGTTCCCCAAGCCAGGGTCCGTAAACTTGGACTTATTATGCCTAGAGGGAGAGAGCTGTCAGAAAAGTCACAGGAACCCACTGCCAGGATCCAAAGTTCCTGAGTGCTCAGCAAGTGGATGGCTCCAGCCATCTCCACTGCCCCTCAAAGAGAGAATCCTGGCTTCACCTGGCTCTTCAGCTATGAGTCCATTTACTAGCTGCCAGTACAGCAAGGCCCTGCCATGTAACCACAAAAGCTATCATGGCAGTAACTGGTGAAGTTATCTGTCGGAAAGCTCACACATGTACTGAGATACAAATTATCTCACATCCCTATCCATAACTCATAGGCTCTCTGCAGAAAATTTAGCCAATAAGGTTTCAAATAGTAGAATTGCATGACTAGCACTTAAGAGGCATAGGACTCAAATCTTGCAAATAAAATCATCAAGCCCTCCTTCCAATGGAGGAAAAAAGGGCTGCAAATGACAATAAAGAAAGATATAGTACTTTCAGGGACTTTCTTCTTCTACAACCCAAGAGTTTACAAATGGCCCGGAGAGGGAAAAAAATCACTTACCTATATATAATTAAAGCAGCAATAAGCAGCAAAATAAACAAGATGCTGAGGAGACCTCCAATGATGTAGCTGACGTGCAGTCCTTCTCCTGAAATGAATACCAAGGGTAATTTATGCACTCATTTTATATTTCACTGGATAGTATTGATACTGGTGTAATGCCTCATGCTGGGGCTTTACCCATACAGAAGTAGCTAAACTAAAATATCAGCACATTAAGGTTTAGCAGAGGGTTTTGTTTGGCTTCATATGAAACAAACATATGTAAACTTTCCTCCCACCCAGGCCCCAGCAAACCAAGAAGCACCAAGATCTTTGCAATGGGGTTGTAATGGCGGAGTTAGACCCCCTTGCTGCCAGGTTACTCCTGCAGTGGGAAGCAAATAAACAGGCAACCATCTACAACTAAACACAAAGGAGACAGTGAAAAAGTGTATTATTAATGGGAAGAGCCCAATGGATGAGGTATGGGATGAAAGAAAACGAAACTATTCTTCAGACCAAGAAGTCATTTGAGAAAGTCCACATTTAGGTTATTGAATGTCCATAGAGGCATTTTGTTGTACTCAGAGGGCATTTGAGTAATTCAAGTCTGAGTGTCAAAAATTTCAGTTTCAGACACTACGGACTGGAATGCCCTGAACACATCTGGAGTAACAACCCTGGTGAAGAGTCAAAGAAAAGCAACTCACCCATGGTGGCCAACACTGCCTCATCGGCACGAGTACACAAGCCTTGTCTAGCATCTTTGTCAGAGCAGCTGAATGACAGAAGGACAGTTATTTACTGAAAGTAGAATCAACAGTCTCAAAGGTATCAAAAAAGAGGATGGAATGGGCTGGCACTGATATCCCTTCCCTATCCAGTTAAAAAACACAGGTCTTCCTTTCTCTTCTTCTGTATTCTGCATCCAGAGAAGAGACAACCATATACAGACATACAAATAGGGGGAGTGCATGGATATATCAATTATCAGTCTGCAGTCTCTTTATACCTGATTCATTCTAGACTTGCCTCTCAGGTACACAGGTGTGGGCTCGATATTTCTTAGCCTGAGAGAATTTTAGCTTGCTAACCATTGCTAGCTCCTTTCCCAAGGGAAAGCTGTCAACAGTTTCTTTTTTCAAAACATCCCTCTCTGTTTCTCAAAACAGGTTAAGTAAACAGTGTTCCCTTTCCAATAACAGCTGTCCCTAGGTGTTGTTTCCTACTACTTAACCAATGGACAGAAGTGTCAGTCCCATGGACCAATAATAGACCTTTTTAGCGCAGCATGTTCTAAAAGAAACTGTTGGAATTTTAAGTAAAGCCTTCTTTCTCTTCTGACAACTATATGGAGTCAATCTATTTTGTGTCCCACTGTGACACACAGGTGTACTCATATCTTTCAGGAAACAAATGTCAGCATCAGTGCTGAAGCAAAAATCAAAATGTTTCAGAGTTAGCATGAAGACATTTCTGTCCAATAAATCATACTCAACAAAGTTCAAGTTTTGCTCTGTAAATAACTCAGCCATATACTATAGAGCCACTCTCTTGCTGAGCTGCTGTAGAGAATTAGCAGAAAAGAGTCTCTTGACTACTTGCACTGTAACTTAAAGGTCAGAGATGCAAAGACTCTGTTTTGCCCCAACAAGCTATCCTCTTCCCAGGGCAGAACCATTTCCTTAGCTGTGTGGGTCTAGTCTGAGATGTTTCAGTAAATTGAAGCAACAGACTCCTCTGTCCTCCTCTCAGAAATAGATTCTCAAAATTAGGAGATTCAAAAATCAATCAAATGAATGACACATGGGCTAAAGGCAGATTTTAACACTTCAGTACAGTCAGCCTACACATACATTTCAACAAGACAGACAGACTCTGCAGCTGTTTCTTTCCATCTCAACAATGTTCTGCATCTTTGTCATAATAGTTTCATCCATTAAGAATGTGAAATCTGGAGCTGGAATATCCTCTTTTGTCTAGGAGTAGGTATATTTGGATGACGGCAACCAGAGTGGCACCTTGCAAAAACTAGGACTTTCACACCCCAATTCCAAGAGAACAAGAACACTTACTTTCCTTCCACTGTTTCCACAGATGTGAGAGGTTTGGTTGTTGAAGTACTTAGTCTGCCAGGCAGTGTTTGACTTCTCTCACTTACACTGGTTGGCTCCGGACCAGGGGGCACCACGCCAGGAACTAGAACAACAGAGAAAAATAAGCAGGACTCCAACTTTGTGGGACAGAGGAACAAGTCTGATAGACCCTTTCCAAAACTACAGCTTATATGAGCAGCCTTCCCATCTCAAACCCAGAAAAGGACAGAAGAAGGCTCTATTGCTCACAACTGCTGGCCTTAGTTCCAATATATGACTCTGCGTAAGGTATATACACTGGAGAGCCTCAGCTGCTCCGGTTGCCACTGCATAAGCAGCAGCAGTGGCTCACTTACTGAAGCTACTACCCAAGTGACACTGAGGAAACTCACTTGTAGAACAGGGCCGCCCGTCTGGTTCATCCGGACACGCGCAGACGAAGTCAGAAGCCCTGGCAAAGCAGAGGTGAGTGCAGCCTCCATTGTTCACTCCACAAGCATTACTACCTGGAAGGAACATACAATTTTCTAAATATGTTACATCTAGACAAAAAGAGGCTCAGAGTAACAACCTTCTTTCCTGCTCAGCCAGAAATACTTCTTAGAAATCCTGAGAGTTATCATGTTTTTGGCATAGGCTCATCATCTGATTGCTAAGAAAGTGATGACAATAGCCAGACACTGAATTGGATTAGGGCAGTCTTGAAAGGAAGGTACTGGGAATCTTTAGACAGAAGCCCAGACAACACAGTTGCAGAGATAAAAAATAAAAAGCTCACGTTCTTCTGTTTTAACACAATGTTGGGTGAACAACAAGAAAGTGACATTTGCTAATCAAAGCTTCAACAGCACAACATTAAGATGTACCCTGACTGGAAAGTCACAGGCAGACAAGGAATGTGCTAAAGGAAGATGTGTGAATAGTTTCAGCATAAAAAAGGATGTCATCTTTCCTTGGCATCCACAACAGTGCAGTGGTTCCAGAGTTCTTTTGGTCTACAATTAACATTTGCCCGAATCAAGGTCCTTCTATTTACCTGTCTGTCTCTGAGGAGAAACCACAATGATGTCCATCAATCCCTCAACATTGGCTAGGACTGTCTCTTTGTTTCGCCCAGAGTATTTGTCAACTCTCTGGATGGATTTCGTTTGCCAGTCAGTCCAGTATATCCATCTGTCCTGCTGCTCGGGGAGACGGCAAAGAAAAATCACAGCCATTATTAGCATGTTTAGTTATGTAGACACAGGATACCCATAAAAAGCATATCCCAGTGGCAGAAGGCCCAAAATGAAGGCCTTTTCAAACCCATACCCTCTTATTGTAAAGCAGATGACTGTCTACATCCTGCAGCTCAGACAAACTTCCTTTGTTAGCTCCAGAGAAGATTTAAGTACTATCCCCTCAGCCATCTTGGTTTCCTCAGACTTTAACACTTCCCTGTTCCCAAACTTCACTGTACAAACTCACCAACACACCAGGGAGAATGGTGGCAGCAGGAAAATCTTCTCACCTGTGTCAGAGCAAAGGGATGCGACACTTGGCTGACCAACACTTGCCGTAGCTTCCCATTGAGGTCACAACTCTCTATGCGGTCAAGATGTGCATCCACCCAGTATATCCTGAAGGCACAGGAAAAGAGGTGAGCTTCCATTGATACAACCTCTCTTTACTTTCTAGTCAGTTACTGGCCAAGGTGATGGAATCATAAGATGGATCAGGAAGTAAAAACTAAGGAAGAAAGACCCAAACCACCCCAAAACCAAACCCAAAACCCCAGTGCTACTCCAATAAATGAAGGACTAGAGGACTAGAAAATTCATTACATCCCTTAAGCCTATGCAAGTATAGGAAAATTTTTCACTGACCTCCTGGTGTCATAATCCAAAGTCAATCCATTGGGCCATCCTAGATCAGTGTTAATCAGGATTTTACGTTCAGAGCCATCCAAGTTTGCCCGTTCAATTTTAGCAATGTGACCCCAATCCGTCCAGAAGAGATACCTGAAGAGACAAAAGGCAAGTGTAAGAAGAAAAGATCATTTCATTTGGCCAAAGAAAAGTTTTAGTTATGAATGAAACTGCCAGATTCTTCAGGTTCAAAAAAGATAATACAGTCTGTAGCCTGCTTCTCACAGATATCTGTCCAACCTTCAAATCACTGTCTGCCTGACTACAAGTCACTCAGACTCAGCCTCTTGCTGGTACTTACAGATTCACATGGCACATCTCTTCTTCCTCCCACAACCTCCTCTTCCAGCCTGCCTCTGTGCAGCCCTTCCCCCTGCTCCACCAATAACCCCACACCTACCCCTTCTTGGGAAAGACAGCAATGGCTCGAGGTTCATCCAGGCTGTTATTGATCAGCACTTTCCTGGAGCTTCCATCAAGTCTAGCCACTTCGATGGTATTGCGTCCTGTGTCCGTCCAGTAGAGGTTCCTGGCAACCCAATCCACTGCCAGGCCATCCGTTGTCTTCAAACCCTGACCAATCACAGTTTCCATGTTGCTGCCATTCAGATCAGCCCGCCTGGACAGAAATCAATGACAAATGAGAGTGAGGAACGGGTAGCTCCTGGAAAGCTGGATCTCCATCAATCACTGGGAGGGCCATTGCATACTACTACCTCCCTAATACTTTTTCCCCCAGTCTCCAGCAGGTTAAACACACCTTCAGCATGAGTTCACTGATACATGTCATGCTGTGAACCAAAGTGTAAGTAGTGGTGTAGTGCTCAGTCTCCCCAATTTACTGGCACACTCAGCACATGTCAGTGTCACTGGGTGACCTGGGCACCAGCCAAGCAGCTGACTGGCACCTACCTGATAACATCAAGAAATACATCTGTGTAGTAAATCTTGCCGTCCACACTATCGTAGTCCAGAGAAATGACATTGTTCAGCTCAGGGACAGGTATGTGCACATCTGTGTGGTCACTGGTGTCCAGCGAGATACGACGGATGGAAGCACGGCTAGAGAAAAGTAGGTAGGTCTCTGGAGAAGAGTCACATGTCTGCTCATCTCTCTTCAGCTGGATGCCAGTGGGGCAGGCACAGGAGAAACCAGTGGGGTGAGGTAAGCAAAGGTGGGAGCAGCCACCATTACGAACTCCACATTTATTGAAGCCTTTGGAAACAGGGAAAGTGTAGTTTTAGGATCTCACAGACCAAAGCTTTATTTTAAAGGCAACATACATGCACAACCTGCTAGCAGCTGAGTCATCCTTAACATCTCAGCCTTGCTGGGAATCCACAGCCCTTTGTACAGAGACATTCTCCCTCCTCCCCTCTGTATAGAGATACTCTCTCCCCTCTCCAAGATTCATGGTAGGTGTGGGCATGATTGGCAAGAAGAACAGGAGGGTCCAGAAGAAGAGGGATCATTAGAAGAAAAATCTTAACCTGCATTCCTTGCTAATCATAGTTTTCCCATGGAAAAAGAAACAGCCAAACGCTTTACAGATTTATGCAACTGCAGTTTAACTTTATTACTGCTGCAAATGGTAATGCTGACAAAGATCCAAGCCTGTGGGGAAACAGTGTGACAATGTACCAAAGGCCAGGCTGACAAAGAAGCTTCTGTTTCAACTTAGCTGCACACAGTGGCAAGTAAACAAAGGCATCAGAGAAGCCTGCTGGAAGCGCCTGACATATTAGGGTCATATAATTTTTTTTTAATTGTGAAGAACCCAGAATACATTTACTAGGAGGGAATAAGCCCGGGAGACAGGTGCAGGGAGTGGGAAGAAGTCAATGTAGATATGATGGCTAGACTTTTGGTCAGCTTTAAGTTATACTTCCAAGTTACGCAGTCAAGAGTGATGTTCTGCTGTCAGTAACCACAGGAAAAGCAGCAGTTTTCTGCAGAAGTATGTATTGGGGAAATTCTACCAAAACAAAGCCACAGCACAAAGCAAGAACTTCCACTGAAAAGCAAGGAGGCAAGATGGGGTGTTATAGGATCCCTAAAGAGCAACAAAGAATTGACTCTGGCACAGAATAGTTGGACAACATGATATATTAACAGCAACCAAAGCAGCAGAGATTCTGCAGAGCAAAGCAGCAGACAAGAAGATGAAGCCTGCAATGATTGGGAAGTAACACTAGAACGTGAAATAAAATTTCAGCAACTGGTTTAAGAAGAATTAGAGTCTTTTGAAGTTAAGAAAGGGAAATTGTCCAATGTCAGTACAGTCTGGTGAAGCCTAATAAGGCATGACTTGTTCAGTTCTCCTAGGAAAGTAGCTCTGCTGTGTGCAAGAATGAGGTTGTTGGTGCAATCCAATGAAGGAAATGGGACAAAGGGGTCAAAAAGTACGCAGTAATCAACACTAGACCCATAGAGCTGGGTGAACAGGGAGGAGCACAAAAATAGTTAAAGAGGGAAGAAGTGATGCCTTAAAAGAAGGCATCAGAAGAAAAGTTGATTTTTGAGAAGTCATACTATCACTCCTGCTTTACGCCAAAGGACTATTTCCAGTGACAGCTCTGAAGGACTCCCCTTACCACCACGAACACCCACCAACCAGGAAGCAACTTACCCAGGGGCCGTGCCCTGTCAACTGCTTGAATATCCATGAGGCCAGGGAGGTTTGCCCTCACCAAGATGACATTAGCACCCGTGTCCTTGTCAGCCCTGTGAATGCTGCGAGTTTGCCAGTCAGTCCAGTAGATGTAAGAGTCCAGCAAAGTGAGGCCATAGGGATGTTGCACTGGAGACAGCAGGGTGCGGCGGTTCGCACCGTTGAGATCCGCAGCCTCGATCCGCTACAGGAAGAAGTAGAACATCACCCCATATTCTAAATACTTTTCCTCTTGCTAGCACTTACTGTAGCAAGTGGGAAACAGTCTTGGTGAGTGATGTTATTCAGGTTCACCCTCCCTCCATAGCCCATACTCTCAGAAGAGCTTACATTCCCCTTGCTCTTCCAACCACTTGCTCCAGAGCTTCAAAGCAGCCTCCAGGCTACCAAATACCCAATGACAAACAATGCTGACGAATAAAATCAGACCTCAGTGTGTGCATCAGCCCAGAGCAGCTGGGACCCAGCCTTATCCACTGCCAGTCCATTAGGCCAGCCCAAGTTGTTGCTGATCAACACCACCCGTCCAGAGCCATCCATCCCAGAGCGTTCCAGCTTGGCATTCTCACCCCAGTCTGTCCAGTACATATACCTGGGGAAAAGTCAGCAAGTATTATGGAAAGGAGATCAGAAGTCCTGTGTAACTCCTAGACAATCTCTTGACAACACTAACCCCATTTCATGGTATAAAGCTATTGCGCGAGGGCTGTCCAGGTTCTGCCAGACCAAGACTTTCCTCATGGAGCCATCGAGGTTGCCTACTTCAATCCGGTTTGTTCCTGTATCTGTCCAATATATCTTCCTGCCGACAGCATCCACAGCTAGCCCATCTGTAGTCAACAGACCTGAGAAAACAGAAAAACATCTTGGTCACTGCTTATTCTCCCTATTTAGTCAGGAACTGCTAGTATTTCTCTTGTCCAACTGCTTTAGGCTTTGCCTGCCTTTCCACCAAAAATGTATTCTACCAGGGTATCAGAAAATCTCTCTTCATACTGCATAGAATCAAGAGGCTCTCAGATCATAATCTCCCTCACCTGTAGTGATGATGTCCTCAAATTGTGAGCCATCGAGGGCGGCGCGACTGATTTTCCTCAATGTGCTGTCTGACCAGTAAACCTTTCCTGGGTTGAAGAAGAAAGAGAAACTTGAAAAAGCCCAGAACGAAACCAAACCCAAACAACCAAACAGCAAAATCCTTAAAAAACAGATCTAGGTCTCTGATGACCTGCTACACCATTCAAAATGGATCTAATTGTACAGGAATAATAACAGCACAAGTTTATTAAACTAGAGTGATATAACAGTGCAAATTTTCTTGCACCAATCCTCCCCAAAATATGTAGCTCCACATCTGACTTCTCAAAATGACATCATCTACCTTACAGTGCAACACTGTTTACACCCAGCAGAGCACTGGATGTTTACTATACATGAACAACCAGAGTCTCAGTTCCACTGTTGCAAAATGCCTCAGCAAGAGGAACTTTCTTAAATCCAAAATACACAGGAACCTCGGTAAATATTGCAGGCAGGTTTTTTCTGTATAGTTTGGGTTCTCTGCTTTCTTGTAAAGATATTCCTTTCCTCACTGGAAACAAATTATTAGCAGCACATACAGGGAAAATAAAAACCTGCCCAAATCCACAACCTACTGTAAGATCCATGCCTGGGTCTTTACTCAGACATTTAGATGGGAAGTTACTTGTTGCCTTTCAAACACAGTCAGATACAAGTTCAGACCTTCATGAGGATCCACTCCGATTGCAATGGTGTTCTTCATGGTGACATTGACTGAGACAACAACATCTGCAAAGTAGGGGATATCCAGAGAGACCATCCGGATGTCAGTCCTTCTGGCAAAGATCAGAAAGCTGGTCATTCCTGCAGAGTGGACAATGAACAGACATTAGTGAGTGACAAGTTCAGAAAACTGTCGGCATCATTTACCAAATATTCTAGAGGTTACATCCACTTCAGTGGAAAAGGGAAGGTGTCTCAGACAGATCTTGGCTTATGGACAGTCGTTGTACAAAAGCATCACTTTATTAAGCATCACTTAATGCTTCTTTACATCCAAGTTGAAAAGCATTAGACTCCTAGAAGAGTTACTTCTGCTGATATGTGTGAGAAATAGAAATAGGAGTCACTTTTTTCCTGCTAAGGAGGAAAAGTGCATGCACCATGGCCTGAATCCAAACGCCTTCCTCAAAAGAAGGTCCACAGAAGGAGCGTACACTGACCTATTAAAAAATATATCACCTTGTAGTTTAATAATTCACCTCAATATTAGGGCAGAAGTATGGGAAAAAAAAGTGACACTTGGTTTACTTGTCCAATATAATTTCAAGAAAAATGTCTCCTTCATCAATCCATTTATCACTAAGTTTCTTCATAGTCATTCCCACTCAAATTGAAGGTACAGGCACCAAATGGGTTTTTCAAGGTATAAAGCAGATAAGCACTTAAGTGAAATTTTTTTCTCTAACAAGGAAGAGGCAAAATGTAGCTCTGATACAAAACTGCAATGAGGATTCTACAGAGAACACTCACCAGAGGAGCAGGTCTTGCCATCAGATTGCAGGTTGATCCCAGTGGGGCAAGTACAGCTGTAACCTTTCGGAAGAGGTGCCAAAAGGCACAGGTGACTGCAGCCTCCGTTGTTAACTTTGCATGCTGTATGTACTATGGAAAAGAGGATGAGAAATCCATGAGCCAGTAGCACCGGCACATAAAAGGGATGCAGCAGCTATAGAAAATGCATGATAGAATGCCCTCAAATACCAAGTCTCACACTCTCATACTCCACACAGACACTTAAGACAATGAGGGCTGACAGGTCAGCTCCTTGAAGAAAAGATGTGCCACACAGCAGAGCCTGAGCAGGCTCTCAGCTCAGCGGGGTTTGGGCGTGAGCTCTGTACCTGGTGGCCTGTGCCGGTGGAAAACATGAATATCCATAAGATTCTCCAGATTGTCCTGCAGTGTTTCCCGAGACTGCCCAGTCCTCCTGTCTGCGCTCTGGATGCTTTTGGCCTGCCAGTCTGTCCAGTAGATTCTCTCGCCATAAAGAGTAAGTCCAAAGGGGTGAGGCAGGTTGTTCCCAATCAGCACCTGCTCAGATTATAAAATATTTTAAAGACATATTCTATAAATGTATTTACTTATATATATATTATATATATTAGTGACTATGAAGTCACTAAGGAGAAGAGGCTTCCCTTGCTCCCTCTCAACATCATAACATACAATCACAGCAAAGGGAGAATGATGGAGCAACCTTAGGCCTCAAACTTCCTTACACGCAAAGTTTCAAATTGAAAGGGCATTCTCCCAGTGAAAGCTGCTGTGTACTTTCATTTGTAAATTTCCCTTTCCATTGGAAGAAGAGGCAGGAGCCATCATCACTGTGTTCAGGCTGCCCAACCCACTCCTTAAAGACAGCTTCCTTACCTTCCTGTGGCTTCCATCCAGACTGGCATACTCGATGGTCTTCATTCCTGCATCTGCCCAGTACAAGCGCTGTGACTCGTAGTCAATGGCCAAGCCATTGGGCCATGTCAGGTTGGAGGAAATGATCACCAAGCGGTTTGAGGCATCCATCCCAGCACGTTCAATTTTTGGGTTAGCTCCCCAGTCAGTCCAGTACATGAATCTAAGAAGCCCACACAGAAGTGAATGCCCACCCTTTTTCAGTGCCAGAGAAGCAAGGGAGTCTGGTGCCTTCAGGCACCAGCAAGAAGAAACATGAAAGTATTACTGTACTCATGTCCAGCCTGGGGTTCTTGTAATGTACCAAAGATCATACTCAAATTTATATACCTTTTACTGTCCAAGGGCTGGCCTAATTACAATGTGTAGGAAAAAGTTCAAGAAAATAGGTCAAGGTCTAAAAATTAACTGATTATTTACCAATGTACACCACTAGCCCTTTACACTCTTGCTGCATTTGTCTTCCAGTAATCCACTCAAGGAAAGAATAGCACTCTTTCATTCAGGACATTCAATATTTCTAAAGCAATGACTGGTAACCTTTCTCCAATCTACTCTATCACCACCTCCACAAGGCCTGAGAACCTCCTTCTGACTGAAAGTCTAGTTGATAAGCAGGGAGCTTGAATACCAATTCAACATACGTGTGAAATTGAGAAATAGAAAACATCTAGATGGTCCCATTCTCAATATTTTTGTACCACACCTTTAGTTATTACATCCTCAGGATAAACAAATTAAAACACCAGCCAGCTCCTGCAAGCTCCACAGCATAACACAAAATACCTCAGCTTATCTTGTTCCATTAGCATCTAAAATCACATCTCTAGATTCAATCATTAGCATGTTGTAGAACAATGGCACCAGTGAGAAAGAAAATTGTAGAAAACCAAAGAACCAGAAAGTCTTTAGACATGCAAGAATTTTTATGTCAGCTCAGAAGAAAGAATTTCTTACCCTCCAACAGGGTCTACCACAATATCTCTAGGTCTGTCTAGATTCTCCCAGATTAGAACAGTTCTCATGGACCCATCTGTATTGGAGACCTCTATCCGATCTGTTCCTACAAAAGTAGAGAGAGAAAATAACAGAGATCAAATTAGAATTGCAAGAGCTATGGCAAAAAACCTCCATACAATACATTCTTCCCCTATAGTCATCTGTGTTCTTAGCTGGAAGATAGGTAAGAAATTGGGCTTAAAGTGTCACTTTCCATCCTCTCAAGTCACCTCTGCGGCTGTCACTGATGTGGAGTCCTGTATATAATCCACCTCTTACCTAAGCCCCCATGCTATGAGAGAACAGCTAGAAAAGAATTATCTTCCTTACATCTCTCTCAGCTATGACTCTCCAGCAGGGAATATGCTCCACCTGCTGCACCCCAAAGATACACTGTTGGAAGATACATAAAGCACACAATCAAAAGCTCGGCAGCAAGACAGCAGTGATGAGTATTTTTACAGAATTAGTACTGGGGATACTGCAAAGAGAATGAAATGAAGGGTTGTGCCTCAATTCACACTCAGTTAGAAGCACATGACATGAAACTCCCATCTTCTTGCTACACAGAAATAAGACAAATGTGGAATGAAATAGACAGAACTACCCAGCAGATTTTCAGTTTTCATGACTAATAAGGAAGACAGAAGTCTATGTAAAGCAGAGGATCCCAGTACCTGCATCAGTCCAGTATAGTTTGTCAGTGACCCAGTCAATTGCAAGTCCAGCTGGACTTTCCAGGCTTGTGTCCACCACAACCTACATGAAAACATACAATAAAATCCTTAGTGAAATTAGACCTTAGGGAGAAAGTACTTATCCGATGCACTACCCATTCACAAACAATGTTAACTTTCAAAAGGCAAAAGCCTGAGCAGAGCAATGCCACACAAGAGGGAGCATTAAGGACTCAGAAGTCCAAATAAGGCTTTTATTTGGAGAAACACCTATTTTTTTTGTGCCTGTTCAAACTGCAGATCCAAACTTTGAACTATGTTTGCTTCATTCATAGTACCATCAGCCTAGGAGTGTGTGTAAAAAGCATTCCCCAAGAGCATGACTCTTGTTCCAAATATAGAATGTTACATTTTTCTTCCTTTCAGATTCTAGGACTACAACAAAGGAATTAACCACAGCCCACAATTCACCATGCTTCATGTCTCCACATACCCCATTGTTTATAAAGTGATCTCATTAGTTTGCCAGAACTAGGCAAACTAATGAACAAAAGATCTGCCATGAACTGCAGTGCCTTAAAAAGCCAGTGTATCCCAGTGGCTTCAAATGGGATGCTCAAGGAGTCTCCTGACCAGATGACCTCCACACACAGTGAACACTGTACCTCCTGGTTCGATCCATCCCATTTTGCTCGGCTGATTGAGTCAGTGCTAACATCTGTCCAGTAGACATAGTCATCCTTTGAGTCCCAATCTAGAGCCACAGCACTGCGAACATCAGCAAGGGGGATGACATCATCTGACAGGTCATCTGTGTCAAAGCTGATCCGACGGATGTCCATCCTTCGGGCAAAAAGCAGGAACTTGTCAAGACCTGATCAAAGGTCGAAAGGTCTTCTTTTAATTCCTCTAAGTTCAACAATACAGTGATAGACAGACAATTCCCTGCTATATCAAAAACCTTAACCACCTACATCATCTCTCACTGGCATGTCTTTGGTCTTTTTTTTTTACTGGAAGCAAAATATCACTGGGAGAGGATGGGTAAGGGTGGGGTTGAAGTGGTTGTGAGCTTTCTCCTGGGGTGTAACCTATGCTGAGGGAACAAGGGCAACCATATTCTTCAAAAAGCGGCATAGACAACCTCCAAATCAAATAGCTAGTTAAAAATAGTTCTTGAGAACCTGTGAGACAGTTGATCTAATTCTTTCACATAGTTGTAAACTAAGAGAAATGTGGCAATGATGAGGATTGAATTTTTTGTTCTTTACTGACACAGCCACTATGGGAATTTCAAGGAGACAATCAGCTGTGCCAGGTAGTATGGCGCCAATAGCAGCCCTAAAATAAGGACCAAGGGTGGAATTTTTCAGCATCTCTACCCATGAAGCCTAGTGAGGGCAGTGAGAATACACAAACAAGGGAATGCATCAAAAAGGTGAAGCATCCTCTGGCAGGACCCTTAATACTTCTAACTCAGTCTATCCAACTGCATCTCCTTGGATGCAAGTGCAGCTTAGTCCCACTGCCAGCCCTCTGCCACCCCCTGAACATCTGAGCACATGGTCCCACCTCACTTACTCTGGGCACAGGCATGGCTGCTGGTCTTGCGGAAGCCCGTGGGGCAGGCGCAGGTGTAATCCTTGCTGCTCGGCAGGCAGAGGTGAGTGCAGCCTCCGTTGTTGTCCCCACAACGGTTTCTCCCTGCTCAAGTAGCCAAAGACAAAAGCAACCACACATAAAGCAAAGAATAAAGAAAGGAGGAAAAACTAGTTGAGGTGTCAGGACCACATGGATTTAACTTCCCAACCCAGAAGTTAATTGAAAATAAGGAAACATATAAACTAAAGCACTAACTCAGTTTTTAGGGCTCAATTTTAAAATGAACATTTAACTCAATCCACTTCGAGAGCAGATAATGGCACTTGAAGAGGAGTAAGGGAGATGTCAGTCATTACGATGCCCACTTATGATTTTTCCCCCGTCCCAAAACATCTCTGGTGTAAACAAGCCCCAAGTATTTCCTACTGAAAGGTCTCCACCCCCCGATGTCAGCAGGGGGAGCTGCGGTAACACCCAACTCCGAGGTACCGGGCGAGAGACCGCAACACCGGGGCGGTGGAGCAAGTTCTGCCACAGCCCCGGGCACAGGCCGGGGGGATGTGTCCACGGGCTGGGTTCAGGCTGTCATTCCCGGCTTTACAGGGAATGGGTGGCTCCAGGTCTTCTCCTGGCTCAAATGAGTCTCTACCCGCTCTGCAGTTACCTGCTGGCTGACGCTGAGGATGCAGCGTGTGGATGTCCATAGGGAAGTGGAGTTTGTTGCGGATGATCTCCTGGTTCTTGCCTGTGAATTTGTTGGCACTGTTGATGCTCTTGGTGTGCCAGTCTGTCCAGTACAGACTGTCCTCAAACACGGTGATAGCAAATGGGTGTGGGAGCCCTGTAATAGACATGCAATACAGGAATATAATATATACAGATGCAGGAGTCAGTGTCTCCAGCTCAGATAAGCACTGTGCTACTGGGTGGTCTTTATTGAAAAAAGCACTCCCTGGAGAAAGCCTGTTACTTACCTTGGCTAATAACAGCCTTCCTATTGCGTCCATCAAGGTCAGCCCTCTCAATGACATGATGTTTGGCATCCACCCAGTACATTCGATGTCCTGCATAGTCAATGGTCAGTCCATTGGGCCAGAAGAGGTGTGTATCCGCAATGATGCGCCGATTAGAGCCATCCATGTTGGAATACTCAATGCGGGGAGTGTTGCCCCAGTCAGTCCAGTAGATAGTACTGCAGGAGACAGGGAGAGACAGCTAGAAAACTTGCGGCCCACATACTGCGCCCAACATCACTCCCCATGAAGGCAAAACGATATCAGTCCTGTGACCTCGAGCACAAGGCTGGGTCACAGCCATGGGAGAAGTGAAAACTAGCCTGCTGAAAGTTGAAGGGTCCAGAGCAGGATTAAGGCTCTGAAGTGTCCCAGCATTGCCAGGTTCCCCAGATTGTCAGTGCCAACTGAAGTCTTGAGCCCTAGGGTAACCTTTGTGACCAAGAATGGAGTTTTCCATGTTCAAAAGAAGCATGTACATGGAAGGCTCACTGGGTTTCACCCTGGTTTCCCATGTTTTCACTCACCCCTCCATAGGATGTAGGGCAATTGCTCGGGGCTTCTCCAGGTTCTGCCACAAAAGCACTTTCCTGTGAGTGCCATCCAAGTTTGCTACTTCAATTCGAGATGTCCCAGAGTCTGTCCAGTATAATTTGTCATGAATCCAATCAATAGCAAGTCCACCTATGTACAAGACAGAATTAAGCACAGAATGAAACCTTGGATGTGCACAGAAAAATAGTTCCCTTTCTCTGTCCACCTCAGAAGAGGCACAGTTTCTTCTCGCCAAGATTAACTCTGGGGAGACCTTCACCTCACACCCACTCCATCCAACCCATACCCTTCCTCAGGGAGATGCACTTTGTTCTGGATGCTGGGTCCCCACTTTTCTCCACTCACCCACCCTATACTGTTGCCTTTTTTGTGATGACGCACCTGGGCTCTCCAGCCCTGTGGAAACCACCTCTTCCACATTGCTACCATTCAGATTGGCCCTCATGATGCGATCAAGAGTGACATCAGACCAGAACACCAGCTCCTTGCTATGGTGGAAGTCAAGGGCAATGGCATTTTCCAGGTTGTTCAGGAGCAGCGTATACTCAGAGCGATGAGGCAACACTTGTCGGATATCAATCCGATTGGCAAAGAGAAGCACAGGCTCTGGCCCTAAGAATATACAGGAAGACAGCACTGGAGTATTTGACAGCATTTGACTGGGTCCTGCCTACCATTCCCTCTGCACCAAGTCCCAGAACAGAATTTTGCAGTACTGGTAGCAGAAATCAACCCCCAAGTGCAAAACATTTCAGAAAGCTGTTTTTACATCCTCTATACACAGTCCCAACTCATAGATGAGCAGTTTTAAACCTTCTGGCAAACATTAACTCAGCAAGCAGCAATCATTCCAGGTCCTACCTAAGCCTGTCTCACCTCAGCCTCTGAAACCGCATCACTAGACAGCCACTTGGCAGCTGGACTAGAGTTTCTTTTCCCTACATGCATTTCCTAGCCATGCAAAAACACATGGTCTACTAAACCTTCTACCACAGACAGGACACAGTTGAAATCTGCCTCAGCCAGATAGAAACTCAGCAGGTACTTCCACTGCAAAAAGCCATCCCCAAAATATCAACATCCTTTATGGATTCCACTTAGACAATTCCTAATGAAATCTGAAGTCTTTAAATGGATTTTCTAATTCCTCAGCTCCTACATTAGAGCAAGAATGAAGAAGTGTATAGATATCTTCAAAAAATCCAGCAGATCTCCATACAACAGCCATTCACAGCATTCAGGATTGGTGACCAGCATCAAGGATCAAACCACAAGAAGGTGTGATACAACCTCACTCATTGGAAAGGCTAAGACACCTCCTGAACAGAGACAAAAAGCTCATTTTGTCCCAGGTTCTGAGTCACAAGGAATGACAGAGGACTAGGAAGAGAAGGCAAGCACTGTCTCCCCGGAAGGGAAAGGAAACAGTGTAGTGCCTCTCTTCATGGTCAAAATCACACAAAATTTTCACAAGCATTTATCAACAGCATGGGCATATCCAACACAAACCCAGGTACCTTCTTTCCCTCACATGTTCATTTGGTGAACAGCACAATGCCGCCAGTGAAGCACTAGAGACATAACTATGAAAACTGGACTAACTGATGAGCACCAGTTGTGATGTTAGGTTGAACTCCCCTTTACCTAGAGCTTTGCAGCTACGTTTGTCAGGTCGCAGCTCATAGCCTTGCTCACACCAGCACTGGAAGCCTCCTTCACTGTTGGTACAGCCTTGGCTGCAGTAGCCTTCCTCAGCACATTCATTCACATCTGCACGTTACAGAGAAAGTTACCATTAGATAAATCATCAACAAACCAAACAATCTCACTGATAGATTGCATCTGCCTTCATACTCTGTTTTTCACCCTATCATAGCCACCAACTTCAAACATACCAAAGCAGCAGGGAGGAAGCTACTGCTCCAAAAACCCACCTTGGCACGATCGGCCATCTTCCAGGAGCCTGTAACCTGTGTGGCAAGTGCACTGCACCATCCCTCGTACCATCTGGCACTTCTGAGCACAGCCACCATTGTTGACATTGCAATTCTCCTCCCCTGTTCGTGGACCTGCAAAAGAAACGTGAAGATAACTGAGCTGAAACCACAAGGCAGCTGCTCTTGCCTTCAGCTGTTAGGCAGCAGTCATCCTTCAAAGCAGACTGAACAAGATGGGGAACAAGCTGTGCCAGAAGCTTCCTCTTTGCAGCCAGAGCTCTCCTCTGCAGGCACAACTGAACAGGACAATGGAGCTCAGATTAACAAGTTTTTAGGATTCAGTGTCTCTGCAGACAAATGGTGATACCTGAGATCAAAATCTTTTCCCCATACTTCCTCATGTGCAGTCTTTAATTGGCAAAACCAGCTAAGTTTTTTTCCTCAATCTTTAACTTGCTCCCATTATCACAGGTCAAACTTTCTTTCCTACACACATGCTTCAGTAACACTAGATAGACACATAAATGGGCCTCCATTTATGTCTAACACTGAACTTGGGAGGACTTACGACAGTTTTGATGTGGGCTCTCATCACTGCCATCTCCACAATCATTTGCTCCATTGCACAGCTTCCTCTGGCCAATACAACGCCCATTCCCACACAGGAACTGGTCTGGGGCACACTGAGGGGTGCCTGCAATAGAAGAAGGGAAAAGACACACGTCACAGCTTACTGCTGGAACAACAGTCATGGTGAAGAAAAGAATACAGAACATTTTCTAAGATTTGTTGCAAACTTTTCATATGAGCACAAATCCATGACTTCCTCTTCCTTTGAATTCAGCTCATCTGGCACTCCTTACTGCTCCACATGTTTTCATGCTGATTTGAAGGTCTACAAAGTCTCCGCCAGTCTGAGCCCACTGCTGCTTCACTGTGAAGTTCATCTGACTAGTTTCTCTTAGAATGACTGGAAGGTCCTGGCTTAGCTCCCTTTGTGGTTCCAGAATCTACAACCCAACTCAGCATGTGCAAAGGAGTCAGTTCCTCACTTTAATAATCTGATCTGTCACACCAGCACAGCTATGGATCTTAAGCCTGCCTAAGAAGGAACATCTTGTCTAGCCCTAACTGCACTTTGATGGACTTGGAATGAGATTTACATGCATCCCTGAAATCTGAGCTCAGGCAACAGGATTTCATATGACCTACATGCTTCAACTTCTGCTATTGGCAAGGAGACTGTACAGTATTCTTGTAAGCAAAGAAATACTGTTTGTAGGGACTTTGCCAATCTGATTGTCTCTTCAGCAATAACTGCACTGGCTTGTTGTCTCTTACTTCTTGTACCTCTTGAGCTGACTTGATTAGCAGTCCCTAAATCATCACCCTCTGATAATCTTACGAAGACAATAGAACAGTACAGTTACCATCAGAGAAACAATCAGATTGGCAGACTGCCTTTAAACAGTATGAAGAAGGGTAGTTGTGAGATTAACAAGTACAGTTCAGAGCTACGGACACACAAAGTGGGAACATAAAACCACACCACATGCAGATTCACTTTCCAGAGCATGGGAATACTGTATATGAAGGATTCTGAAACTTGGACTTCATTTGCAATATTGAACATTAAGATCCTTACACTAGCTGACCGTATTTTAGGAATCTTCTCTATGGCCAATAAAAATATAACTCTGCACTAAACCCAAGAGGATTTTAACGCTTGCAACAGACATTGGGACACCACACTATGTCACTTAGATGAGCCAGTACACGTCCTGGAAAAAACAGTTTCATTTTCACCATAGATCTTTCACTGTCACTATAGACCTAATATAGAACTGCACAACTAATCTTACAGTAACTATACCTTGTGTTTGGTTTGATATGGAGATAGTGGATTTCACTGGCTCTGGAAGTTTGACTTGGTTCCTTTCAGCATCTCTAACTACCTTTGTTATCAGGATGAGAAAATAGGGTTACCAGCTTGTCTTTAAGTACAATTTTCCAGGATCCCCACACTGATGCTCTCAACAGCTGACCCATCGAGAGCAGCTGCTCTCAAATGACTACAAAGTGTGCCACTCCAGGTCCTCTGAGCTCAGCTGTTCTTGTAGAACATCCACTCTCCACTCCTCAATAGCCCCAAAACAAGAGGTATAGTTTCACAAATCCATTTTGTCATCCCTAAAACCACTGTTCAGAATACACTGATGCAGAAGGATCAGTGCATATAGCTGGGCTCTACTCACTAGGATGTATTCATGGACCAGTACACTCTATTCCTCAACAAAGCCTATAGGCATCCTGAAGGCTTTAAGGAAAAGAGAAGACTCTAGACATTCCTTGAATCCTGCTATAACACTAGGGTCTGTTGAAACCCTCTTCCTCTCCATAGCTACTATCATACAGAGGAATAGCAATATGTGAAATGAATACTAGAAAGAATAACTCCTGAGCAAATATCCAAGGGGGAAGTGGACACCCTTAATCCTTTAAAACAAAGGCTTTATTCTTCTCTTCCACTGAATGTCCTTTTTGATCCCACTGCCTGCTAGAATTGTTCAGCAACTTCACAATACAACAGGAAAGCTACTAGAACTACCTAGAAGGCATAAGTTACTATACCCCATGTGACAAAGGACCTGGCACATTATTGATGTTTCCAAGTCTGAATGGAATTGTCCCAGAGCTCTATGGTAATTCACAGTGTAAGGACAAGACATAAGGATACTTAATCTGAAAACACCTTCACCTAAGTTAGTTTAAGCACACAGACCTGCACAAGTTAGCAAGCGTATAGACAGCCTGCAGATCCCATGCTCTGGGAAGGACAGAAACTCTGGGCTGAACTCCCTGGTGCAATACAAAAGAGACTTTAACGCCTACTAGTGTCAGGATGGAAATTTAATTAGCTATTAAGCAGCAAGGTAGCAGGTCAAACCTGTGTTCTCACAGCTCTCCTCATCACTGTTGTCGGAGCAGTCATCTTCCCCATCACAGCGCCAGGACAGACGGACACAGCGTCCCGACTTGCAGCGGAACTGGTCAGCCGTACACATAGATGTAGCTGAGGGTCCAAAAAAGGAATTTTAGATGAGCAAGAATGATCAGAGGAGACCCAATTCCAAAGCTAACTGTCCCAAACACTCTTTTGCATCCACAGAAACTGAATGTTTTCACCAGTTCCCAGCACTCACTGCAGTTCCTCTCATCTGACTGATCATCACAGTCAAAGTCGCCATCACACCTCCAGCCAGCATTAATGCACAAGCCACTGTTGCACATGAACTCTCCAGAGCGGCAAGGCTGGTGAGATGCTGCAGAGATGATAAAACACAAAAGGAGCAAACTCAGACCAGTGTAACAATTCCCAAATCTCCTCAGTACCACTCTTACCCTCCATTATTAAGGAACTTGGTCCTGAGTAGGTTTCTTCAGGAAACTGTAATAACTCTTGTAAGCAGAAGTGCACTGATTACACAGATCTCATCACTATTCTCACTTTCCAGAGTTAAACAAAACCTCTAATAATGAAGAGACAGCTTATGTGTGAACAGTTAGATAGCCATCTACACTGTAAGCCCTTCTCCAGCCAACGCAAAATGCATTTAGGTTTGCAACTCTGATACTTGAACAAGGACATCACCCTGTGCTAACTTACAGCAGTCAGATTCGTCAGACCAGTCCCCACAGTCATCATCACCATCACAGTGGTAGATGTCCAAGATGCAGCGTCCATATGCACACTGGAACTCCTCCAAGCTGCAGGTGGCAGCTGGAACATCTGATGCTAACGAGGGAATCAAAGAAAAAATATGTGAGGTGACAAGGCATAGTCTAGTTTAGAGGCAGCCTTCTCAAGTCCCATAATGAATTGGCAAGGATTCATCACTGCTTATTTCTGCATGATTTGTATTACAGACAGGAACACTGGTTTTGCTTCACTGAAAAGCAGGTTAAACTTATGTATAAAGACACTCATGCAGACAATCCAGTAAATAAAATTAAAAAAAAAAAGTTACATAGGATAATAGGCTATAAAGATGGAACTTTTCATGAGCCATTAAATTCTAGAGAAGCAAAAAGATATAAAGGAAGAATTGATGGGAAAGCCTCAAAAAGGACCAAGAGTGTCACCTTCCATGTTATGCTTGAAACACTATGTCTTAGTGCCAAGAAAATGTTTAAATTGTTTAATAAATCTGAAAAAAGGTAGATAGAAAAACAGAAAAATACAGAAACCTTAGGTATAGCTCCATATTAAGGGCTGAGGCATGCCAGAATGCAAGGTTAAACTATGGAATGATTCTCTTAAAATTTTAACAAAAATAAGCATTTGAAGACCAAAGGAAACAAGCAAACAGCACGGTGTCCAGACCAGCACCTGACCTTTGAGGATTTCCCCCTCCCTTTCCACTCAAGCTGTGGCCAAAACATGCCTATTCAGTAAGGAGCAGTACCAGAGAGACGACCCTGGGCAAAGCCAAACAAACTAATGGTCAAGGATTTGCCTACTGCTCTCTCTTCAACAACAAGTGGGAAGGCATGAAAAATATTTCGAGTCCCAGAAAACAGAATCTGACGCCTCTTCTCATACTGTCTGGAAAAGCACTGCATATTTCAGATATACAGATCTCCCAACTGAGGAGTTCTGAATATAAATCTATTAAACAAAAATGAAAAGAAAGACTGAAAAGAAAGTAGTCTAGGAAGTGAACTACACCTGCCTCTCCAACTTGAAGAAAGAGGCAGAGACTGAAGATGTGAACTAAGAGCTTTATTCCAGTGAGTGTCAGCGGCTGGATACGAAAATGTGTGTTAATGATGTCCCTCATCAAAGGAGCCCGAGTGTTTCAGTTTCCTTGTGAAAATGAAGTCAGTGACTTAACTTACCATGTTGTGTGATTCAGTTGTAACACACACATCCCCAAAAAGAAAAAAAATCGGACAAAAAAGAAGAGTGTAATCCCACCTTGTCCCAGGTTAATGACAAACATGATTGTAGATAAGGAAAAGATGACAACCACATGGAAGATAAAAGAACAGGAGGTAGCCAAACTAAACTTCTTAGCAAGTTACTTAAAATGTCTTATAGAGACAACTGCCAGCCAGGACTGAAATAGCATTTCAGCTCAGAGAAACAGGGACACCACTTCTGGGTGCCCCTCCACTCCCACAGGAGGCAACACTGGAACATCTCTCTTCCCTTCCTGAGGGTGTATTCATGGCCTTTGGTGAAGTGACAGGGAAAGGAACGAGAAAGGCAGAGAGCAAAAGGATAGGGAGAGAGGCTGGCTTCCTCTTAGAGTCCTTTCCTGGCTTAGAAATGTTTGCAGCCCCTGGCTTTCTGCCAACTCTCATTATCTGGAAAGATAAAAGACAACTCCCCCATGCATCCACTCCCCCTGCCCTTCAGGAGCTGGCGGCCCTCATCCCCCTCCCAGAGCCTTTTGAAGTTTCCTGCTATCTAGAACAAATTCTGCAAAATGCCTTTGAGAGCAGGGAGGGGGAAGGGACCACTGCAAGTTCCAGAGACATGGACAGTGCTCACAGATTCAGGAGAGAGGCAGTGTGGGTTAGAAAGGGACACAAACTCCTGTCCCACTTGCTACAAGCCTGTGAAGAAGGAAACAGATGTGGGTTCTCATGCCCCAACACCCTCCTTCAGCATCAATCATTTGTTGTGCACCATCCTGCAAAAAGCACTTAAGTGGAAAGAGATGGGGCAGGTAGGAGGTGTCCTCAGTGTGCAGTACCTGAGGGTGTTTTCAATAAGCAGAGTACCCCTCCACTTCCAAAATTTCACTCCAGAATCAGACAAGAGGAAAAAGAAGGGAATAGTATTCTCGCCTTCCAGCTGCCCTTCAACTCCTCCAGTTTTATAGAGAGCTATATTCAGTAAAGCATAAACCTCCTGCTCTGACTCAAGGTCACAGCTATGGGAAGGAAGAGGAGCAGCAAGGCACAGATGAAGTATGCCTGCGAGAGAACACAAGAGAGACACCATTTTTTTGTGCCCTCTGGGGTAGGCAGCAGAAGGTAGCATAGCTGCCAGTACAGGCAGAACTAACTTGTTTTTTGATCTCTGCTGCAGAAAACATGCCAAAACCCAAGGCAAGAGCAGGTCCAAAGGGCTATTTCCTGCAATTACAAAGGAAAGAACTTACGGCAATTCTCTTCGTCCGAGCCATCCTTGCAGTCTGTGTCCCCATCACAGAACCAGTGCTCAGCTATGCAGCTGCCATCGCTGCAACGGAACTCCTTCTCTGAGCACTTTCTCATATCTGCAGAGACAGCAATGCAAACAAAGCCTTGGCTTTTTTCAGAGTACCAAGGAAAACACCACACCATCCCCTGAAGCTCATAGGGTACTCTCAAACAAGATTACTCATTAAACTACACCCATGTCAAGCAGGGCCTGAGCAAAACAATCATTGTTCACTGAACTGACACAGAGTGCTGGATTCAACAGGAATCCAAGGGGACTTCACAATGCCATGTCAAGAAACGAAAGGTCTCAAATGATTTTTTTTTTTGCCTGGCAAGTAAGCCACATAGCCCCAGATCCTAAGCAGCCAGCACTTGGAATGGAATATCTGACAAGTTGAGCCCAGAAAAGCCAGCTGGGAGCCTTAGCCATGTTCAGGGAACCCTAGAACTGCACAGGCTGGACTCTGCACAACTCCTTTTTAAGTACTGTGAGGGCAGTATTTTCATTACTCACCACACTGCTCATCACTGTTGTCCCCACAGTCATTGTCACCATCACAGTGCCACAGGCTGCGAATGCAGTATCCATTCTGACATGAGAACTCATCTTCCTCACACTCCCTTGGAGCTGCAGGGACACAACAGGGATTACGTGAAGGCAAGGCAAGAAGATTTAGCTTGCAGAACACCAAATCTGTGACAAGTTACAAGTCAAACAACATCATCCTCCAAGGACATGGTGATGCTGGAGAGCTGATTCTCCTAACAAATACCAAGAGAGCCACTGGGAGATTTCTTGAGTGTCTCTTTTCCGCTCTGTTCACACACCAACAGTACAGTAGGCTCTAAAACTTGAGAACACAGGTTGAAGAAAGGGGCTGGAACAGAGAGATGAAGCCACCCATCCTATGCTGGCATGTATTCTAGCACAGTCCCAAGCCAGACTCCAGATAACCCTTCATAGAAAAAAGGCAATCTGTGCCTCTTTTTAAATGAGTTAATAGTCCCTATCATTATCTGACAAACAACTGCTAGGAGTGTTGTATTTCCACCTTCTTTTCACAATAAAGTCAAAGCTGTCTTCAAAGCAAAGGATATGTTCACTGAAGAGGGAGAGAGAAAATTTGAACTTCCTCTTCTGAACACCTCAGTATTTGCAGCCTCTTGCCAGTTTTCTAAGGAAGCTTGTCAGCAGACCAGTAAGGAAAAGAAAGGGACTGCAAATTTAGCACCCAAGGACTTCAGTCCAACAGAAACCCTCCTATGATTACTGCTAGTCTGAATAACTCCCCACAAATTTCTCATGCACAGAACCTTGTCTTTTTCCTTTTTATTAGTCTCCAAATCTTTTGATCCCACCCTTCTCTACTGTTGTCTTAGCTATGAGGGCATTTCAACCTTTTATGAAAACCAGAAAACCAAAGAGACCCAGACCTACATATCTTTTCCTTCATGAATATAGTTGAATAGATTGGAAAACTGAGCTTAGTCTTGCATTCCAGAGCATCACACAGGATGTCAAGCCCTGAACTTTGCTTCCCCACTCTTTGCCCAAAAAGGCAGGCAAAGATCAGGGATATACTGATAAGAAAGTGAACTAATTTCCACGCATGCAGTGGACACGGAATACTTTACAGTCAAGAGTTTTATTTCTACATTTCTTCAGATGGTGCTCCTCCATCAGGGTCACTCTGGAGCACCATGCACACAGCCCTGTGTAGGCAGTATCCCTACAGCACCACCCTCTCCTCAAGGAGCCCTGTTTGAAGGGACAAGATGCTGGTGACAGGCCAGCACAGCAGAAAAGTCAGACAGTGGAACCTGAGGCCACAGGAAGTCAGCCAGACAGGCAGTTCAGTAGGATTTGGCAGGGGTTAGGTGTTTCCACTAACAGGGGAGGGCATGAAGCCCAGCTCAGGGAAGTGCTTCATGGGACATTAACTAGCAAGGCTGTAGGGCATAAACGGTTCTACAGCTGGATGGAGAAGCAACCCCTCCCCCAAGACAGGCAGCTGAACAGCAAGCCAGGTGCCAAGGCAGCAGGGCTTACAGGTACACTCAGTCACAGACAGAACATAGCTTATTACAAGCCAGAGGTCCAATTCAGTGGATAAACTCTTACATTCCTGTAATAAAAAGGGTCAACTTTCCCCAGTCACAGCAGGCAGGCACTGCACCCACCCTCTTCCCTCAGACAGGTGACTTACGGCAGTCCTGCTCATCAGAGTCATCCTCACAGTCATTGTCTCCATCGCAGACCCACGACCGGCGGATACATTTTCCATTGTCGCAGTGGAAGTCCAAGGGGGAGCAAGTGGGCAGCACTGAAAGAGCAAAGAAACACCTCATGGAGCTGCAGCCAGCTTCCTTCCTGAAAACAGAGTTCCTTCCCTCCTGAGGGAGCAGAGCTAAATCTCTTAGAAACAAAAGACAAAATTTCAAGTCATCAGGAAGAGCTGTTCCTTAGAGGGGAGTCAGGGTAGGTCTGTACCGTGGCAGTCTCACGTCCCCAGAGAAACACTGACCTTCCCACAATAAAGTAGCTGTCACAATTCTCCCACTGAGTTCCTTTTTCCTCTTTCATCCTTGAGCCTGCTGTCCTCCAATAACTGCGCTTATTTTATAACTAGCAAAATTAAATGATCAACATCTTCCCTGCATGCTTCCCAGGGCCATCCATCCTGTTCCTATTACACAGCAAGTTCCTCAGAGTGAGAACTACCAGAAGCAATGTTTTAACTTTACACAGTAACATGCTACAGTGTGTTTCAGCATGGGGACTCTGTCCAGTTTTCTATCTAAGAAATCGGCAAGGAGAAGCTGAGAGGCAGGAACCCACTGCTGGGGATAATTTGCTGCATGTCAAGTGTGGGCAACAGAGTCCAAACCTTGCTCAAGGTTTCCATCCAGAAAGGATGGAAGAAGGGGACAGACATGGAATGATGCTTGCCTACACAGGAGTCTGTTTGCAGTGATGTGGAACTACAGACCCAGTGTCTGAAGAGGCCTGGAACTACAAAGCTGGAATTCAAGGGGGAGCATCAGCCCTGTTCTTTCCCCCACAGATGAGAGGAACACTCAACCCCGAGAGGTTCATGCTTTCAAGTGCTGCCAGCTGTGGTAGGCAAGGGGCTGCACAAGACTGTTCCTGACAGGTGTGCTCTCCAAAGAGCAGCATTAGCTCGGGGATGTGAAGGGGCGAGGGCTAGAAAGGCTACTGCCTGAAACCCTTTCATCCCAGCCCAGCCTGCCGACAGCAACTCCCATCTGTCACCAGGCAGGCCAGCCCTTTTCTGCTATGCTGCTACTCCCTTTCCTGCCAACACTATCCTGGAGGTGGGAGTGAGAGCGGAGGGAGGCGGGTAAAAAAAGGAAGGTGAAGACAGCAGGCACACATAAAAGGAGGATGATTTAATAAGGAAAACAAATAGTCACATTTTCAGTTTTTCCAACTTTCTCAACCCTCTGTTCCCCCTTGGCCCAGGACTGCTGGCAGTGTCCTGTTAAAGAAGCATGGATTATACATACTAAATCATTCACTGCTCTCCATAGCAAGTCCTCCAACATTTCTCACCAAGGGCCTGTTCTAAATGTCCCTTTGTAGGAATATATTAGGGCAGATAAATTCAGACTTTCTCCAACACGCATTTTTCTAACCAGAAATTGGGATCATCCTCTCAGCTGTTCCTGTAGTGTGGCAGGCATTTCTGTATCTGAGGACATCACTGCAGATGTAATTTCTCTCAAAATTCAAAGAATTTGGCACTGGCCCTTGGGAAAAGGTGCTTCCCATCATGTCCAGGCTATCCCACGCAGATATCTATACATCTCATATCCAGCTACTTCTAGGCCCCAAAGGAGTATGAAGGAGAGAGAAGCACAAAAATCTGTATTTTCCCTCTGTAGGTTTGACAGCACCCTGATCTTCCAAAAGCTGACCCCTTTCCTTACATCGCACTTTCTCTGGGCTGCTGCAGCAAAATGAAGGAAGAGTTTCCGCTTCTTCCTCAGGGCAGGTAGAAGTAGAAAACTCTCCACTTTCCAAACTCTGCTTCCAAATAAAACCAAGACATTTTTGGACTCAGATGATCAGTCCCACAGATCAGATCTCTCTCCCACAAGCACAACTTCCAAACGCCACACGCTGAGAAAACCTTCCCTGGCCTCAGCTGCAATTTCAGGACTAAGACCATCCTCCCAGCATATGCTTTAGCATGACTAATCACCAAAGGACTGCACAGGAGCCACCTGGAAGGGAATTTGCATGCTCACTCTCCAGGGGAGAATTCTTCAGGCTCCCAGAGGGTTAAGCCATTAGCGCTGGTTCAGAGCGGATACCATTATCCTACTGAGCTGCTGCATCCCTTCACGAGGTAACAACATAAAATGAAATTCCATCCCTACAAGGAGCAATTCAGCCCATTTCATGCTCCCCCTAGATATAAAAATCAAGCTTTAAGCACAAGGGAAGACAGCAAAACACAAATTGCCATATACAAAGGAGGACGAAATTCCCCAACCCAGCAGAGAGCAAGTGTGTGCTAGCACAGACAACACTGGGGTGGGGGGCAGGGTGGGATTGCATCTCCTTCTACAGGAACTCTCCTTTAAAGGAGGAAGAAAAACAACAAACACACTTGAGACCAAATAACCCAAAGTAATGGAATGAGGGCTGAAATCTCATAGAGCAGAGGAACTGTCAATGGGATCAGGGCAGGGATCCATAAAAACTTGTAACGTGAATCTAATAATGGTCAGAAACAGATGCTTCAAAAGAAAATGCAAGAAATTTCAGGAGCAGCTTTCACATGGAGACAATCTCTTCCTAATCCCCTTCTTCCTAGTTCTGCCCTCCCAATCACTTCTTCCCACTAAAAAGCACACTGCTTACACAGAAACATTCCTGTTTCCTTCTATTTGTTCTAAACACATCAGGCTCTAGTTCCACTGCACAGCCCTTTGCTCTAGGGTTGCTACTAATCCGCTCTTCTGTTGGCCATTTATTACTTCGTGTTTTGATGAGTTTGAGTTCTATAGAGTTAAAGCTGAGGCCATATCCCTAGCCCACAGTGAATGTTTAGTACTGTTGTAAATATATCCAAAGTGTTTGGAAATTTGAAGTTAAGAGAAAATTCAAAAGTTAGGGGGTCACACATAGGACACTCAAACAACGGCCACTATGTCTTGTTCTGACACAATGGAGCAGCTACACAATATGGTTAGTGTATTATTTTACTTATATAGCTAATTTTAAAGGCCATAGTCAGAGGATAGGTACATGCAATACAAATGAAGCAGCAAGAACTCTTTTCACTGACAGAGGTGGAACAAGACCTCTTCATCTTGCTGGAGGACAAGCTGGATTAGCATCAAGAAGACTAGAAACTGAATCCCCATATTCTCATCCCAGCTTGATATTGATGCATGACCCTGGGACAGTTCTGCCTCTTTAGCTCCCTTCTTCAACCTGTCAAATGAAGGATATTATTTTCTGAACAGCTGCAAGTCCTTCATAGGCATCACTTCCACTGATAAGAAAGCAATCATAGGCTGTAGTAACATGCTTTCACCAGTACACACAGCAGGATTAGGCTGTGCCAACAGTAAACACAGTTAAGCCTCAACCCCCCTCTGCTCAATTCCAGCTTGATCTCTTCATATCAATGCAAAGAAACAGTATTTTCCTAAAAGAGATGAGCAAAGGCAAGTCCCAGGATGGAGCTGAAGGCAGGCAAATGCCTAGACAGACAGGGATTAACTTGCCTCCCCAGGCAGAACCAGAGGCAGGATGGGGAGCAAATCCGAAGAAGGGAGCCAATGGAAGAACTAGGCTGGGCAGCAATAGCTAAAGAGAGCACATCTGTCAACTGACAGTGAGCAATACAAAAAGGCCTTTGAACTTCCAACCATTTCCCTGAGCTCATCCCTCTGCATGGTCACACTGGATGTCATCCAAGGTTTCAGCAAAGCTAGGTCTATCATAAGCCTGCTATTCCTCCCCCTCTCCCAACTCCTATTACACAGGACACTCTTTTATTGCCAAGCAGAAGGGGGAGGGTGGGTAAAAAGGGAAGCTTATAAGGTGAAACGCAGACTGAATCACGTCCCACTGTCCTTTGAACACTTTATCCCTGTTGCCTGTGGTAAGCAGGTTGCTTTGTACCCAAGGACAGCAAGCAACTGATGTTCAGAGCTCTGGAACGTAGAGAGGCCCAAACAATACTGGCTGCTTAATTAGACAAACTCTCATCCATGTGAAGAATGAGAAGATAATTTTAAAAATAAATACAACCAAAACAAAAAATCATGCTACCTACATTAGAAAAGTGCAGCCTGATCCACAGCTATGTTCAGACTCATGAACGTATATAAACACATGCATACCCACAAACAGATCTGTTTGCTGAGATCTGCAGCAGGCAAAAAATCCAGGGACAAAAATAAAGGAGGTTAGTCCACTCTTACAAAGAAAAAGGAGACACTGTATTTTACTAACTAACATTTTGGAAAATCTAGAGCCAGAATAACATAAAATGTTATTACACTGCTGAACTGTATTTAAGGATGTTGTCGGTCGAAAGAAAAAAAAAATGAAAAAAGAGGAAAATTAAAAGACTATCAGCATCCAATCTTTCACAGCCCTTTGATCACAAGCACTCTGCCTGAGGGGGCATTGCATTAATTCTGGTGCCTTTTAAAGGAAACACACATACTCCAAGCCCAATAACATAACAAAGTTGCAGATAAGGAACTGGTATTTTCAACAGAAGATTAAATTTAGAAGTGAAGCTTCACCTGAGCCATTGCATCTGAGCTCAATACTCATGATTAAGTGAATGGCAGAAGGAAAATTATTCTTTCGAAGTTTCCATTAATTTTAATAAAAGACTTGTGAGATTTGTATCCTAACCTCACCTTAAAAATTTTTGTTGTGGGGCTGATGAGCAGGTTACACTGATAGTCCTACCTGGCAAGGAAGAGACCCTCTAGAGGGTTTGAATAAGCTGTAGCTCAACAGGAACTGTGTAAATTTCTCCATGAGATGGGAACAACAGATCACTTTCAGTAACCTTTAAGGTAAAAAAAGTAATTTTTTCTTCAGTCCCTTCAAATGAAGAAGGGTTGTACAACAATGCACGGAGCTAAGCAAGCAAGTCTGTGTTCCAAAAAGTAACACATTTACTTAATTAAGTATGATACAGATCCAAAATTCAGAGCAAAAAGGCTCATCTGGGGGGATGGTTATGAGGAGATTTGGTGTATCTTATAAGAAACAGAACTATTTTTCAGCCCTCAGGCCAAGTTTACCCAGTTGTCCTTTCACCCTTGCCACAGGAAGTAAGACTCATTCACATGATGAAGGACTTCAAAGGGCGTGCAGGAGGGCAGAATGAAAACCATTCCTCTGCTTGCACGCGGCTTTCCTTAAGGACAGGCCAAAGCAGTCTCTGCTGGCACAAGGCAGGAAGGCAGCTGAACCACTCTGTGCATGTGCAGCGAGGGCTTCCAAGCCAGACACTGTCAGCAAGCCAGAGAGCTGACACCGGACAAAGTCTATGGAGCTGGCATGACAGCTGGCAGGTTGCTTATTGCTATTATTACTACAGGACTCTGGCTTGTAAACATGATCCAGAGCAGGAAGCAAACATATCACAGAATAATTGGCTTCCATCACAGCAGGGCTTCAAATCTGCAGGAAGAACAGTTTCTGTCACAGGTAAGCAGAGAAAGGGCTTTCCCAAAACCCATGGAAAATACCTATGGAGAGGCAGACGTTCCAAGGACACCAATATAAATGTGAAGTGTCTGGGGTGTGCAGAAACAGTGACCGTTGGGGAAAAAATTTACTGCAACCAACTCAAGAAGTGGTAATTTGTTTTATAGTGTGCAACACAATATTAAAAAAACAAACAAAGTAAAACACGCCATATTTTAAGAATTTATCTCAAAACTGAAAATATCTCTCAAAAGGAGTGTTTCCCATGTCTGCTCCTGATTTTGTAGCTGTAATTCCACTTGCTACTATCTTGCTTTTTTTTTTTACACCACATACTGCATTTCAAACTGTTATTCTTTAACCAGAATGACAGATTACCAATTCAAGGCTAGAAAACTGCATTAATACAGAATTTAGCAAACTCCAATCAGCTACTCAAGCATACATGCAGTACTGAATAGACAAGGTGCAAGACTGAATCTTGATTTGCTAAAGTAATTTTCACCTTAACTCCCAGCCTGTTTCACTCTCTTGCTTTATTAAGAGTTCAGTAGTGCATTGTCTTTCCATTTTCCTCTCCTCTTCCAAGGAATTAGACAGAACTCCTTAGTCTTGTTGAGTTGGCATACAGTATACATATGAGCACATGATCCACTGAAGAAAAGTAAACTTTAAAAAGGTATGGTTGCAGCTTTATTTTTCTGGAAAGTTTGGACATTCACAGGAGAAAAAAGAAAATCCTGCAACTCTAAAACTAGCTTGCAGCAGACCAGTGGAAAGGTGGGATTCCTTGCAAACACATCTGTTCACTCTTCCAATCAGAGACAACTACTTGATATTATAATCCCTGCCTGTAAAACTCAGAGCTGCACATCCATACAATTGCTGGAAAAGAATCTCAATAGTTTTAGCATCTCAGAAGACTCCATACAAAGTAGTTGCAGACTAAGGTTCGTAAGTCAGAAAAAACAACTGGGTCCACTCCAGCATGAAGGCTAGCCCCAATTTTTTGTGGAATTTTTTAAGTAGGCCTTTAGTATATCTGGGGCTTTCTGGATGACTTCATCAGAGCAATCTAAATCTTTAGTTCAGTATTTGTATTAAAAGAAATTTAATAATTTCAGTCAATAAATAAAACCATAAATCAAATTCAAAACAGAGAAGCTGAAAATTTTACTCCAACCAGGAAACTTTATGCATGTCACAGATAAACAGCCAGGGAAGGAAAGAAAAATTAGTGAATCCACTGTTCTCATGTATGATGTGCATCACTGCTGATTCGTGAGAAGCTTAAACTGATTTAAAGTTCAAGTTGCTGTTCCAAGGGGCTCAAGCCCCACCTCTGCTCTTGCATTCCTGCTGCCTTGTTTATGCTTGACACAGTCAGCAAGCAGAGGGAATGGAAGGTGAACCCCACAAATGAGTACACCTTCAAAAGGCTCCTGTATGCCAAGCAGAAGGGAGGGATGTAGCAAGCAACCTGCTCTGGCAAAAAGGATTGGTGCCATAATAACTAAGCATGACAGGAAACAGCACAGACAACTACCACAAACCTACCCTGTAGAGCTGATCTAGTTCCGACAAGCTAAGAATAGTATCATACTTGGATTCATAATGAGCAGCCACTCAGAGCAAGATATAACAGGCTTAAAGGAGTAAGTGCTTCCCAAGCTCCTCCCTTGCAACATTGCATGTGTGTGCTGAATTCATGCACTTAAGCAATGGGGCGAAGGATGCTATAGAAATGTTAACTTTTATTTTTGCTGTCTTGTTTCCACTAAATTGCACTCCAAGTACTTCTGGCTGTCAGCTTAAAAAGTTCTTTTTATCTGCTCTACCAGGATGCAATATTTCAAAAGGCAGCTCCTATTCTAGTCCTTCCCCTTGAATCACTTTACTACTCTGTATAAATGGAGCTCCTTTTCTCCCCTTCTATCTTGTCAAACCTACTGTCCTCCTCTGTACCTGCTAGCTTTCCTCTGTCACTAAATTGCAGAGACCTACAGCGTAAGTTATATCCTCAATAAGATCAGAGAATCACCAAGGTTGGAAAAGATCCTCAAGGTCATCTAGTCCACCAGTCAACCTATACCACCCCCAAGCCATATTCTCAAGTGCCATATCTGGACACCTCTCAAGACACTTCCAGAGACCATGACTCCACCACATCCCTGGACAACTTATTCCAATGCCTGATCACTCTTCCAGTGAAAAGTTCTTTTCTAAGGTCTGTATCTTGCCTGGTGCAGCTTAAGGCCATTTGCTCTTATCTTTTCACTTGAGACATGGTAGAAGAGACTGATCCCCACCTCACTACAGCGTCCTTTCAAGTAACTGTAGAGGGCAATGAGGTCTCCCTAGCCTCCTTTTCTCCAGGATAAACACCCCCAGCTCCCTCAGCCGCTTCTCCCAAGGCATGTTATCTAAACCCTTCACCAGCCTCATTGCCTTTCTCTGGACACACTCCAGCCCCTCAATGTCCTTCTTGTAGTGAGGGGCCCAACACTGGGCACAGCCCATGAGCTGCAGCCTCACCAGTGCCAAGTTCACAGACAATCACTGCCCTGGTCCTGCTGGCCACACTATTGCTGATACAGGCCAGGATGCCATTGGCCTTCCTGACCTCCTGGACACACACTGGATCACATTCAGCTGCTGTCAGCCAGCACCCCCAGGTTCTTTCCTGCTGCACAGATTTCCAGCCTGTAATGCTGCCTTGGGGTTGTTGTGACCCACAGACAGGACCTGGCACTTCACCTTGTTGAACCTCACACAACTGGTCTCAGCCCATCGACCCCACCTTTTCCTTATCCACTGATTGGCTCTCCCGTCATAGAAGGAGATCAGGTTGGTTAAGCAGGACGTGACTTTTGTAAAACCATACTGTCTGGGCCTGAACCCTGGTTGTTCTGCACATGGAGTATGATGGCACTAGGATGATCTGCTCCACGACCATCCCTAGTACCGAGGTCAGGCTGACAGGCCTTTAGTTCCTTGGATGATCCTTCCAACTCTTCCTGTAGATGGGTGTTTTATTTGCCAATCTCCATTCAACTGGAACTTCTCTGGTCAACCAGGACTGCTGCTAGATGACTGAAAGTGGTTTGGCAAGTTCTTTCACCCTCATTACTTTTAGGTGCATCCCATCTGGGCTCATGGACTTGTGGGTGTCTAATTAGCATAGAAGGTCGCTATTTCCTTCTGGATTATGGGGGCTTCACTCAGCTCTCTGTCACTAAATTTCAGCTCAAGGAACTGGGTATCCTGAAGACGACTGGTTTTGACATAAAGACTAAAGTAAAGAAAGCATTAAGTAACACAGACTTTTTCTCATTTTCCTGACACTATGCTACCCTCTACATTCAGCTAAGGGTGAAGACTCTCCTCAGCCCTCTTTTTGGTGCCAATGTATTTATAGAATTTTTTGTTGTTGTTGTCTTAACTGCAGTGGCCAACCTTCTTAGAAACTGTAAATTAAAAAAGGCAGAAGTCAAACCCAGTTCCCACATTCTCTGCATCATTTTATATTGTCTCTTATATGTCTACATCTATTTCATATTCTTGCCAACCTCCAGTGCCTGAGAATATCAGCAGATTGCTCACATTTCAGTACTGCTTCCTAGTTCGCACAGCTTGCATTCAAATAGATAGAGGTCAGATCTCCTTAATATATTGTATCCCCTTAATATATTACATCTTACTGTGCAAGACCAAAAGGGTCCTCTCTTTCAGGCCACAGAGAGACATGATGCATCAGTAGATGACAAGAGAAGAGCAGAAGAAAGTAGCATTAAAATAAATGCTCTTCCTCAAAACGCAGAATCTTCTTCTACTTGTACCAAGACTTCCCAAACAAGAGATGCATATTCATCTTTAACAGCCCTTAGTGGATTATACATCCATAAACTTGTCAGATTGCTGTTTGAGAATGCTTAAAGTTTCAGAATCCGTGTTTTGTGGCAGGGAGATTCACAGTTTAAGCACATGTTGTATGAAGCAACCTCTTCCTCGTTCCTATGGAAGATCTTATCTTTCCTGCTCCCAAGTCCTACCATGTCTGCTTAGCTTGAAACTTTTGGCGCTGGAAGTTATTGAATTACAAAGAAAATCATATCAAGAAGTATCACTTGTCTAAATCATTACAGAGCCCACCAAGAAAAAGTTACAACAATCCCACCACCATCCCCTAATCTCCTTGCCTACCAGCAAAAAAAAAAAACAAACCAAACAAACCCACAAAAAAGGAATTTTCTTCTGTGCTTACTAAAAAGCCAGTAAAACCAGCTTAGCTATTGGATATGCCTCACCTCCCCAGTACTCAAGGTCTTCCACGTTGATCAACTTTGCAAAATTTTAAGAAACAAGAATTGAGAAGGAAGGAAATTTTCAAGAACCTGGGTTGACATCTACCAATTTAAGGAAGAAGAGATTCTTTAAGACAATATTTAAAAGATTAAGAAAGCTCTTTCCATACAGTAATCAACAGCATAAACCAAGGAAGGGTAGAGAAAGACCCAGCAGTGGAAGATAAATTTCTCTCTCATGTCCATTGACAGGAGCCTTAAATTTTCAGCTATAGGGCAACTTTTAGGAAAGGAGTTTCATGACACCCGGCCTTTTTTTCCACTCTTCAATTCTACTATGCTCTGTGGAATCCAAAGAGATGAGGTAAAAAAAGAATTCACTTGTGTCTCCACGGAACAAGGCTTTCTCTATTCATCTCTATCATGCTACACCCACTCAGAGTGACATTTCACATCAGTTCTCACCTTGCTGGGCTCAGCTACACAGATGCCAACACTGTGCAGATACACAGTACCTGCAAGGTAACATCTCAGCAAATCCCAACACCAATGAATGTAATTTCAGTTTGATTCCCTCCCTCCACTGGGCAGCCAGGACAGAAACTAGAATGTTACTTAAGAGGGCAGACACCCTCAATACGCCTCTTCACACTGTTTCTTTTCCATTAATATTTACAGCAAAATCATATCATTTAATTCAGACATAGTGCTTTTGCAAGGGTGGAAAAATGAGAGCTACTTTTCTCTGTCCCTCCTCTCCCTCTAACATGTTCATGTCCAACCATCATCTAAAACCAGCTGCAAGAAAAGACAAAGTTGGGCTTTCACTGTGTTTCATATCAGTGCACAACGGCTTTGCTAGACTCTGAGTCAGTCAAAAGTACGTCATCTACAATCAAAAGCTTTTGTCATACAAATGGTAGGATGCGCCTCTAAAACCAGGAAGCAACTGCAGAGAAAAAGATACTAAATTTTCCCAAACACAAGTCAAGGATGGTATTCTTACTGCAGCCATCTTCATCACTGTGGTCCCCACAGTCATTGTCTCCATCACATTGCCACTGAGCAGGGATGCATGTGCATTCACCAAAAGCACTGACAGCACAGGTAAAATGATTACGTCCACAGGAGCACTCAGTGCTACTTGTAACACCTGTAAAGGAAGAAAAAAAAAAAAAGATGTTTTGAAGAGATCCTATCTGGTTTAGAGTAAACATTAAATACAAAGTGACATCAATTTTTCTCTGTGTACACACTAGTGTGTATGAACACATTCTTGAGTGCAAAGGAAAATATTCACCCTCCTCACATGCTGAAATTGGAGATCGATTACTATGCACCGTTTCTTGGAAAGGGGCTCTTTGAAGACAACAGTCAAGTGCAACTTGCCAAAAAGAGACTTGGGAATCAGTTGGAAAATAACTCAGCACTAATCACAAACTTTCAAGGAATGCCAGGTATCAGAACACCCTTTTTATTTTACAAACTCAGTCTTCTCCTAGACCACAGCACTGCTGCTGCTCTTCACTTAGTTATGACACCACAATACAAGGGAAAACTCTCTGAAGTAGAATACTTGCTATTTGAAGGGTCATCTCCAAACCTGAAACCTTTTAGATGCATACCTTTTGCATGTCACTATTTCAGACATTTCAGACTCCAGTGAAAATGGAAAAAATTCTTTTATTATTTACCTGTAAACATTAAACTGTTACATTAGGCTGCACATAACTGACATTCATAAGAGCAAGAGGATTTTCAGCTTTACAAACTGACCAAAAGAAAATACAGTCCAAATGACAATATATTAACCTGATAAGAATATTTTTCCAGCCTTAAAGCTAGCCTAAGGACCTCCCAGCCCTCCTTTCCCACCTTCAGAACAATACCCTAACAACTCCTGACTCTCACCCTGTGCAACTGCAACTATTTATGATATTATCCCACTCTCTCTTAAAAAAATCTCTGCCTTGAGAAAGAACAGGCTGTAACACCCTCCCCAAAAGGAAAAGGTCCTGCCTGAACTTCTGTCTGACATTATCTAGACAATCTATATAATCAATATCACTATTAAACAAATGATTACTCTATCAATCATCAACTCCCTCAGGCTAGTCTGGTTGGATTTTTTTGCATGATTCCTTCTTTCTGCAATTCAAACAACCCTAAAGCTCTTGGATTAAACAATAGATCATAAGGAAAGAATTACAGAGAAATACCTGTCCTGAGTGGTAATCACATATATACTGAACTATTTTCAGGTTTTTTGATTTCATTGATCTCACTCATACATCTAGTGTACCTGTAATAAACCATAAACTGTATCAATCTAAGCAAAAAGAAAAAAACAAGCCTCATAATTTCCTTATTTTCCATTCTAATAGAGAAAAGCAATATCTGCAAAATTGATGCAATACTTCTGCAACTCTTTCAACAGCAGAATTCCCCCCAGTGACGACATCCACTTGTGCAAGTAAAGCAAGGATTTAACTTCAGAGGGGATGCACTTCCTTGAAAAAGGATTACATTGTGTTTCTTCTGCACAAAACCGGCTGAAGAGGCTTCTGTCAGCCTCAGCTGGCTGCTCACAAATGCTACACTGTAGGTTGCAAGGCCTTAACTACAGACTATTTTTCAAGCTGAACTGCACCCAACAAATTGTTTGCAGGATTTCTATTCAGCCCGTCGTGGGCATAAAAATAGAAACCTTTTATTCTTTCTCTGATGTCCATTCTAAGTTACCTTTGAAAGGTTTAATACAAAACAATACACCTCACAGTATAGAGATCTGCATACAACAGAAAAGCAGCCATCATCTGGTGTAAGGAGGGATAAAGGCTAAAAGAACAGGAGGTGAATAAGGAATGAAAGAGGGCAGAGTGGTCAGATCTTCAGAGGACTTACCACGTATGTCCAAGGGCAAGGGCTGGCTCAAAAGGATAGCAAGTGGGTGATGTAGCCAGAGGGCAAAAAAAAGCAACTGACATTCCTAAGGAAAAGCAATTCATCATCTCTGCAACATTTCAGACTAGTAGAAATGAACTAAAGGAAATTCAGAAGAACCACAAGCACCCACAAAAATCAAACAGGTTTCTTCAAACTGACAACACAGAAAGTTCAGGACAAACCATCTTCTGCTGTCACCTGCAACCTTTTAAAAAGGCAGAACTAGTTGTATATTGTAGCTAAAGTAGCTGCTGTTTAAACTACCTTTTCCAAAGCTATTTTCTACCGTTATCCTCATCAAAAGCACCGCAAAACACTCATCCCAGCTACTTTAAGCTCCAGTACCCCTTCCTGTTCGAGTACAAAAGACCACTATCATTTAGGTTGGAAAAGATCTCTAAGGTCACCTAGTCTAACCATTAACTGAACACTGCCAGGTCCACCATTTAACCGTATCTCTAAGTGCCACACCCACATGCCTTTTAAAAACCTCCAGGAATGGAGACTCTACCATTCCATGGGTAGTCCGTCCTCCAGTGCTGACAAACCTTTTGGTGAAGAAATTTTCCCTGTTATCCAATCTAAACCTCCTCTGACACAACTTGAGGCCATTTCTGCCCATCTGTCACTTTGTACCTGGGAAAAGAGACACCTACCTCCCAACAACCTCCTTTCAGGTAGCTGTGTAGAGTGATAGTCTCCCTGAGCCTCCTTTTCTCTAGGCTAAACAACCCTAGCTCCTTCAGCCCCTCCTCTGAAGACTTGCTCTGTGATCCTTTTACCAGCTTTTCTGGCCTTCCCCATGAGCAGCATGGCAGTACAGCTCTGCAACAGCAAAGAAAGAATTAGTGCAGCTGTCCCAGTCTGCAAAGTGTAACTTAATCTGCTGTATTGTCAAACACACAGTTCTCTTCAAAGTTGCTACTAATATTAGGTTATATATAAGCACAGACATATGAAATCTGTTCTTCTCACCTCATTAAAGTTGTTATGTTCCATCATCTCTGCTTTGTGATTTTACCATGCTACTGAAACTGTTGGAAGCTGAAGGACATGCTATGACCTAGATACTCATATGCACTAGCTGGTGTCTGTAGTGCTATTATGTAAGCATACTTTACTTAACTATTTTGAATTACATCCTTTGCAGATGTAATGGTTTGTGATCTGTGACCTTTAGGGGAGCTAACCTTCTAGTCACTACAAATCATGATCTATCCTGGTTTTGCACTTGTCAAGTAATGCAAGTGATTGTTGGGAAAACACACTGATTTAAACCTATGAACAGTTTCAGAAGCCATCCTGGATGGCTAGTCTTGCCCAGAAAAAAGAACAAGGTGAACAAAAAGCTGGCACACCTGAAGGCAGCAGGGATTTTCTCAATGATTTCAGTGTGGATAGTATTTCAGCTTTGGTATCTCATGATTATTTCCCAGCACTCAGAGCTCCAGTGACATTACCCTGTAACTGTATCTGTAACAGTAGAGGGTCAGGAAGGATAAAGATGAGAAGCATGTTTTTTCCAGCTCCAAGCGGAAGTGGTGCACTTGGTGTGAGAAGCCTTAGCAGAAGATCTACCCTCTTACCTCAAACTCTCATTCAACACTGGGAGCAGAGGCAAAAGGCTGACCAAACACACATATAAAGCTCCAGTGTCACATTTCAATCCCAGTTAGTCAGTGGGCTGGGAACAGGACGGAAATCAGTGTTTGCTGTTCAGGCAACTGGACCAACAATCAAAGGGGTCATATCTAATTGCACTTCTACCCATTATTCTGGAGCAGGAATAACAAGAGGCACCTCTGGGCTTAGTAAGGACAAATATTTTTCCCGAAACTTCACATCACAAAGCAGGCTTGGACATTTTACTAACTCTGGATTCAAAATTCTTTTCACTTATGCAGGAGGCAAACCCTGACCTATTTTAGCAATGCAACATATACAAAAAAGCTAAACAGAGATATTGCCAAAACTGAGCTGATATCACTCAATTTTCATGGCCTCTCCTGATCCCTCATGTGACCACAACAAAAATTTCCTACTCTCACTTGCCCTTGGGTATAAATAACCAAAAAATCATCTTTGCTGTCTGTAGTTTGGTTCCTTCCAGATGCATAGCAGCAGGATCCAGTAACCAAACAGTTTTCTAGCAAAGTATACAAACAACCTCCAGATTTTAAAAACAGGAAGGCAGTCTAAACACAGGCCTCATACTTAACATCTGCCATCACCTTAAATTTAACATGGTATGCTCAGTTTCTTGAGATTCTTTCCAAATATCCTCCCCATCTTCATATTTATCTCATAAATGATATGTCGCCTGAGGAAGGGTGCATTGCCCCCAGCCCTCTTAAAACAATAGTTAGGATCTATGTAGTTTTATGTCTAAAGTTGGCAAAGCAGTTAAGTCATTCCTGGCTGAAAAGCAGAAGTCATTTATCATCCTAGTATTTCTGCATATATTTTTGGTGGGCTGGGAGTGGGGCGGGGAGAACAAGGGCAGGGCTGCTTAAACAGTAGGGTGTTACTCTGCTTCCTTTACCTCCCAGCAACTCTCCATCAGGCCAAACAATATAGCCCCATAAGGCAAAATGTAATATACAAAGCTTCATTTTGCTGATAAGGTCACTTGCAACCCTCAGAGCTATTACAGAGAAGCCCTGTATTTTCCACGGATTCATAAAAATATTGACATCACAAAGAAAACTTAAGTAGACAGGATAATTACCAAACCGGGCACTGTAGCTGTTGCTTTGATAGAAACAGCAGATTTCTGGTGGAGAGTGAAAACACTGTTTTGTTGAAGTCCTGATGGCATGCTTTATTCCGAAAAGAAAGACTCTAATCCACTCCCTATTCAGTAAAAATAATGGCACATGGCAGCTCTTAACGTTATTTTGCAGCAATTCAACCTTTGACAGGCTGTTGCTTCAACATGGAATCATGCAACAGCTCGGTTTGGAACAAACCTCAAAAGATCACCTGGTCCAACCTTTTGTGGAAAATGGAGCCGGGATGAGACTGTCCAGCACAGTTGCAACTTGAGAACCTCCAGTGATGAGGTCTCTATCATGTCTCTGGGGAGGTAGTGCAGAGGTAGCATGATTGTTCTCACTGTAAAAAGCCTCTTTTGTTGAGATGAATACAGTTCTGTCAGTCTCTGGTAGCATTCTAGGACTATCCGAATTTTATCATATTCACATATGGATGAAGTTTCCTCAATGAACAACAGCAAAAGATCTGGGCTTCAATGGTCAATGCCATGCTGCCTTTCCAAATTTTCTTTTATCCAGGTATCAAGAACCAGCTACATAAAAGATACTCCCACTCCACACCACCCTGTTGACTGTATCTTTACCCTTTGATTCTAACACAGAACCTCTTACTGTTCTGTTTAAAATGAGCAGTAGGAAGTTCACAGCCATCAGTTTGTTTGCACCACCCTCCAATTCTTCATGTACCTGTAACACAGGATAGCACAGCTAAAACCATGGCTAAGTATCCCTTAAGTGCTTCTATGCTGCAAGGAAAGCACCAGTAGCTTTAGAAAAGCCAGAACTACAACCAGATTTGGCATTATTTACAGTTGCAGACTGCTCAGTTTAGAATCAGAAGCCTCTGGAAAGAACAATCATTCTCTTGGTCCAGCACTGAGTAACATGTGGATCTGGGTTTCTCCCCCTCCATGGACAGGCACCTAAATTTGGCCTACAGAAGACCTTCAATGGAAGGCAGATCTTTCTGCAAACCTCATTATTACAAGAGACAGAACCAAAAATATGACAATACCATCTTTTATAATTTTAACTCTACCATAGAAAAATGATGGGAGGACAGAAGGTATAAATGGATATTGAACGAGTGTGAAAATACAGGACACATTTGACACTTAGAGTGACAAAGAGGGAAAAAGAAATCCAGGACTGTGTAAATGAAATGGAGTATGATTAATGGAATTAAAGGTGAAAGGAGAGAACTAAGGTCCTAATAGTGATGGGTGTAAGGCTGTAGGGTTTTTTTCCACGAAGAAAGCATGGAAGGGTATCATGAGATGCATTTTTGAACAAATCTGGAATAAGCATCAGAATATTTTGCCCTGGCTTCAACAGATGCACTAAATTTCTTCCTTCTCTATTTTAAGAACTCAGGAGCATCTGATTGTTTACTTGGGGTTAAAATGAATGAATTCTGCAGCATAGTGTAATGGGTTAAAGTTCATAACTGGGCAGAAACACCAAAAATGTAGCGGTTTCACATTCGCTGAATTTGTTTCGTTAAATTTAGTGTAGTGGTCTATCTTTCTACTATGGAATAGGATTAGAAGAAAGGCAAAACAGGCTTAACTTGAAGATAGAAACAGTTAGATTTATTAAGACATGCTAAAGGGCAAACAAAAAAACCATGAAAAAAAATGAAACCTTTTTAAAAGCACTCCCCCTCCCCCCTACCAACAGTTTACTTTTCCACGAAACAATGTAAAGAGATAGAAAATCAGAACTCTAAGTCAGTACCACTTATAAAATAGTCTTTCATTCAGTCTTTGAGAGACAAGTCCCTCCTGATTTTGTTCAGGTAACTTTCCACAAGAGACACAGTCTGTTTGTGGCTTTCAGCTCCCACAAAGGCAGCCCGTCCAAGAACCTGCATGTCTGAGCTTCCCAAAACGTAGCCTTTCCCATGACTACATATGGGCTGTGGACTTACACATGGGGTTTCACCTTTTAAAGATGCACAGCTCCACAACAAAGGATTTCTTATTCTTCACTGGTGATGAGGCTTCAAACATCTCATAGGATCACTAGATTACAGTTTCTAATTCAGGATCCACTCAGTAAAATCGGACACCTTTGCTTGAATCCGCAAAATAATCTCCCCATTCTTAGTCCACGATTTAAAGGATTTATTACAGTCCCTTACCATAAATTAAAGGAGTTTTACAGCCTAGAACTAAGGCAACTTGTCATCTGTTCCACTTAAGAAGTCACTCTTCCTTTACTGACTTTGATATCTTCATATTATCCCTTTGCATACCTCCAGTTTGGCCTTTCCTCTCTCTTTGAGAAGGGTTAGAGTTTAAAAACGTCTCAGTCTGTGTTAGGAAAGCGTTAACATTTCCTGCCTGGGCTGCAGACGGCCACATGGTCTCAGCTGCTGCACCTCTGAAAGCCTCAAATCCACGAGGTGAAGAAAAGCTCAGAAACGGCGGCCCGGATCTTCTCTCCCCTCCACCCCTGGGTTTTACAGGGTGGGTTAGGCCCAGCCTGGGCTCGGGGCTGCCCTCCAGGGACCAAGGGGCTGGTGGGGATGGGCCACCTCCCTGGGCCCGGCCGGCAGCATGGGGCAGGCCGTAGGATCGGCTGGATGTCAGCAGCCGTGGCTCTGCTGGGCTCAGGGGGGCACAGCCCTGGCACGGCCCCAGCCCGGCTGCCCCAGCCTGGCCCCAGGAGCAGCGGGGCCTAAGCCGGGCCCTGCCGCTCCCCTCCTCGATGTTATGTCATGGCAGGCCCGCAGCTCAAAAAAGGATTTTTCCCCAAATTCCACCTGTATTTAAGGCATGCATCCCAGGGGTGTTCACTTGTATCTAACTGGCCAACCTGGCTGTCAGTTTTAAAGCAGATCACTAATTGGTTTTTACCACTCATGCCAAACCAATACACATAGCCTTTAATAGCCTTCTTAACACCTTGCCCACCTGTTGCTAGAAGGTCTGTGGCAGATAACAATCACCCCTCTTTCTCCATTTCCAGGCCAGGCTCACTTTTACATTCCCATCACATACACAACTTGATGAGGGCAGATGTTGGATATGTCAGATAGTCTTGAGCATAGTTCAGATGATACACTTTTCCTCTCTATCCAGCACTTTCTTGAATTCCTACAGCAGAGAAGTTCAGCTTTATTTGCTTGCCTGTCTTGAGGGAAAATGAAAATTTTGGATTCCTCTCTTACCCAAACAGCAGTTTCCAGTGAAGGAAAAAGTACAGTTAATCCAGCTTTAGAAGAGGATTTGCTGACCACTGTTTAAACTCAGAGCTCTGCTGGCAGACACAGCAAAGGCAACATTACAGCACAACAGACTGATGTCAGAAGGGGCACCATGCACTGATAAATGCCAACAGTTTTCTACACCCATTACAGAAGCATCTGAAGCAGTTCAGATTGGGTACCCACATGGTCTTCAAGTTGTTGAAGCCTGCCTAGACTAAAGCTAACATCACCAGGAAGAGCAATCCAAAAGTTTTCAAAGCTTTAAACAGAATTGTTACCGCTTTGTTTGAGGAAGTATGTGATAGTGGCAAGGTTAAGGAAAAAAAAAAAAGACACAACCCTCATCAAAACCACATGAACCAGCGAAGACATTGAGGATGTTACGTCTTTTTGGTAATGGAATACGGTGCCTACTTGAGCAGTCTCCAAGTGAGAATGAAAGTTTCCTAGCCTTAGAAGTTCCCCTTTCAATTTGAAAAAGCAGGGATACCTCAATCCTGAACCAGCTTATTCTTAATTAAACACGTGACTGAACAAAGTGCTAGGGAGAGGAATGGTATCAAGCACAATCGTCTTCAGTTACCATATTACACACCTCAGACCTCAAAAATGTTACACTTAATGTGAGCACAAAGAAGAGAAAGCATAAGGAAGAGAAATTCCACAGGGCATCTGCTAATTAGGACTTGAAGAAAATAAGGAGTGCAACAAAGTGCAAACTTACTGAGTGTTGGTACAATGGGTGTAGGACTGAGTTAGAGTGAGACTGGAACAGAAGTTGTATTTTCAGAAACACTGTATGGGGAGAGAAATAGGAGGCCTTTAAAAACATGCTTAAGTCTCTGGATTCCAATTCTGATCCCACAGATTTAAAGACCAGCAATCCCACTGAAAACCTCTACCTGCACCCAGGATATAGGAAAGCAGTTACAGAAACAACTACTGAAAAAAAAAACCTGATGAAGCATTTGATTTGAACACAAAAAGACTCAAGGATTAAGAAGCAATTGTTACAGTTCCTTCTCCCAAAACGTTAAAGTCATAAATTAGCACCTTGCAATTATCAACACGACTATAACTGAGGTCTCTTCTAGATTCTTGACCTAATTCTATCTATATCTTCTATAGAACTTAACAAAATTACTTCTTCCCTTCTAAAAGTGGGTATACTACTATTATGCCGCCACAATGTACTGAGGCTTAATGTTTAATCTGTTTCTACATATACGGAGTCTTTGAACAGAAGGTGCATTATTATTGCCATGAAAATCCTATTCGAATTGGCTGGGTTACCAGCAAACACAGATCAAAAAAGTCAGCTGAAGGACCATAAACAAAAGATAATGAGAAATGGCAGCAAGTCAAGCTGCAGGGGGTAGACATAGCTAGCAGGTATTATAGGGATCAGCATTAGATCCCGTCCCATTAAATAACTTCATTAATGATCTGGAAGAAGGACTAAGTATCAAGTAAAAGGAGCCTGCAAATGATACCAAAATAGGAAATATTCTGCTCCAAACACAACAGAGGAAAAAGAAATAATACAGAAGGGACCTCAGAAGATTAGAATTATGGGCAGGAAATTAAGATTCAACCTTTAAAAAAATATTTTTTTAAACTAGTGCATCTGGTGGAAATTAATTTGAAACAGATTGAACAAATTAATAGAAAAGGCTGGGATGCAGCAATGCCTGGAAAAATCAAGGAACAATACTAAAAGACTAGCCATTGGTTTCTGCTGTGACACAATATGTCAGCCAAAAAAAAAATACTTTAAGCCAATTATGCATAATATCACATCATGGAGGAAATAACTTGTCCCCCATTTGCACAAGTGGAGTGTAAGATTACAGCCCATACTGAGGCTTGTACAGGGAAATGAAGCAACATATTCTAATCACAGTAACAAAATGTTTCTTAAAAGTGTGTTATGGCACATGGTTCCCTCAAGACTCCAAAAAGATTCTGTTTGAAGCCTGAACCAACATGGTATATTTTTATTCCCAGCTGACTATTTAGTTCTTGAAATCAGACAAAAGGAAACAACTACCAATTCTATGAGTTTTTTTCTGAATAGGAAATATATTACCCTTTGCTTCCAGAGCAACTTCTTAGTTACTTATGGAAGTTGCTCACGGTGGACAACACATGAAGTCTCAGTATAGAAACAGGAACTTTTCAACCACTAAAGCATGTTAAGCACGTCAAAATCTCAGCCTTAAGTTCTTGTCTAAAAGTAGGCAATTACCTGAAATATCAGATAATGACAACTATCTCAAATGGACCAAAAAATTTTAACAGGCGAGGCTAGACAGGAGAAAGCTTTACGTGAGTGACCACATTTGCGATGTGTCAGCTGTCTCCAGTTCTCAGCTGATCAGCACAAGAAAGACATGGAGATCCTGGAGCAGGTCCAGTGGAGGGTTATGAAGATGATTAAAAAAATGAAGAATCTCACTTATGAGCAAAGGCTGAGGGAGTTGGGCCTGTTCAGCTTTGAAAAGAAATGACTGAGAGGGGACCTCATCAATGCCTATCAGTGTCTGAAGGGAGGGTGTCAGAGGATGGAGCCAGGCTCTGTGCAGTGGTGCCGAGCAGTAGGACAAAAGGCAGTGGGCAGAAACTGATGCACAGGAAATTCCACTCAAGCATAAGAACTTCTTTGCTGTACAAGTGACCAAGCACTGGAACAGGTTGCCCAGAGAGGTTGTGGAGTCTCCCTCACAGGAGATAATAAAAAACTATCTTGGTGCAATCCAGTGCCATGTGCTCTAGGATAACCTTACTTGAGAAGGGGGTCAGACCAGAATACCTACTGTGGTCTCTTCCAACCTGACCCGTTCTGTGACTTTTTCCCCCAGCCTTCTCTTCAGAATATTATGCAGATCTTTCCTGGGAACACCAGAACTACTTTGTAAGGACCTGGTAAAACACCTCAGCTCTAATTTCCAGATATTTTGGCTGAAATGTGACCATACAGTGATACATTTTGCATATTTAATAGCCATTAAATGGCAAGGTCCTTTCTGTAACTACAAGGTCCCCTCAAACATTTGGAACTGGCAGGAGACTAGAAAATGCTGGTTTTTTTCTGTAGGTCCACATGCCTGTCAAACACTGCTGACATCCAAGAAACCAAGCACCATATCAACCTGCTCCAAACATCTTGTCCTATGTTAAAAGAAATAGACCTTTTAAAAAAGTCTTTGAGCCTTTCAAAAGATGAGAATTTGGTATGATGGTTCTCCCATTGTCTCTACAAGTGTGTACGACAACATTAGATAGTGGGAGCATCTGTTTGTTTAACCAAGACTCTCCGAAGGTGCAAAGACCTCAGAAAGCCATGAGCTGCAGTACGCTACCTCTGACATTCTGCTTCTTACCTCCAAGGCCCTAACTGGAAAAGACTGACCCTCCTACATACTTTTAACCCACATACTTATATTTTCTCTGCAGACTAAATAATTTTTCCTACCTCTAAACCTGGATTCCAAGGAGCAGGAACATGGTTTCCCACTATGTGACTTTTTTTTTTACTGTTAAAAGCATCCCTTCAGTCTTGGCATTTAATTATCTGTAGATTTTCTCTCTTAAGCAGATAACATGTCATCCATTTTGTATTATGAAGTGCAGAGTGATACCTGAAGGATGCCATTAAGAAATATGCTTTGCTGATATTAGCATGAAGCAGCATTTTCTTACATAGCTGCAAGCTCTTGTGCAACTGCATGTCAATAGAGAACTACAACAAAGAATCCAAGGGATTTACCCCAGCACTAAATTACTTGTCATGCAGGATCATTCCACTCAAGAACATTAAACCAGAAATGAAGTACTGTCCACTGTCCTCTCAGAAATGGACAGAATAATAAAAGGTTGTTACTGCATAACATCACTCAAGGACATCATCATGCAACCTAAAACATTGTGGGAATGTTTAGCTGGGCTACAAGGGCCTGACAGGCAGAGCTACAGGACTCAGACCCTTTCAGAATACACACACTAGACAAACACTTTAAAATACTACCTTAAGCCTACATCACACTTTGCAAGAATTAGTCACTTCAGCAACATAAGACACATAACTTTCCATTTCTTTCACCACAGTGTTTTGTTTTTTAAATCCACACACTAACAACCTCTAGCCTTTCCTGTTCCATAAAGGTTACAAACAATTTACTGTTCATTTATCATTAATCATGCAGTACACTAAAATTTAGAAAAAAATAGCACAACAGCAGAAAGGTTTCCAGGTAACTTTCAAAATTACTAAGTGCCAGCCAGAGAAGCAATTGCTAAGTGCCAGCTAGAGAAGTAACCCGCTGTTTTAAGCAGATAATCCACAGGAAAAAGGTACTTCTGATGTACTTCACCTAGTACAGTCACCTATGAGTTTCACCGGTATTACAGCATTTATGAATGAAGGCCACTGAACAGCTAGAAAACTTCCCACTATATCAAAGTTCATGGAGGTGAAACACTGGACTTTGTTTTCCCAGTTATGGGGCAGAAAACATTGGAATTTTAGGTTCTGTGAGCTTTCCTTTAACTTTTCCATTACTTCATAGACAGATTTCTCTCATCCTTGAAGTAATTATCCTAAAGTGATGCTTATATTATCTCAGCCACAGGAGCACCAAAGGTTTACTATAGTCACAGCAAGGATATGCTCTGTCACTTCTGGAAACAACTTGAAAGAATCAGAATCTCAGAGCTATTGCAGAAATGCTGAAGCTTTGCAATCCTTCCCCTTCACTGAATGGAGAAGAATGCAAGCAACCTACAAGACCTAGTGAAAACCAGCTTGGCATCTGTCACTCCTCTTTACAACATGAGAAAATAAAGACTTAATTTAAATACATGTATTCCTCCCTCTTCACTTCTCTTATTTTAAGAAACTCAAGTTTTAACTTTTAAGGCAAACAAACAATCAGTGCTTTTCCAACATTTATTCTGCTTCTGCTCCCATTCCTGTCATGTCCTCTTCCAAGCTGCAAGCATCCTTGAGATTTCACTGAGTTCCTTGCTTCACAGCTGGGAAAGACACAGCTGTCATTTCACCACTAACTAAATATGAATTGAGCTAAAAACATGCAAAGAAAAACTCACTCAGTTCTCAGTTTCATATAGGAGAGCTATACATCTTCCTGTCTGCACATAGTGTTGAACGGAAACGGCTGCCAACCATAACAAAAGCTATTAAGGAACCAGTTACAGGTCACAGCATTAACAAAAACTGAAATTAATGCCAATTTGTTTTAATCTACTGACTGTAAGCTGCACTGATTTACCTGCAGTGTCATGAGCAGCTAAGGTGTCTCAAGGTGGGACAAAAGGAAAACGGAGTGGTCAAAAGATGGCAGCTAAGAGGAGGAAGCACAACTGACATCCTTGCTTGAGAAGTTGTGCTCAGAGGCTTCAGGGACCCAAAAAAAACTAGAAGTGGCATTTTTCAGTCTGGGCTGCAAGGACAAATGTGTTTTGGAAAAGTCAGAATCCAACCACTTCCTTACCACAAAGTCTACAGGAAAATGCTTTTCCTTTTAGTTCAGAAGCTCCTTGAGCCTTTAGCTTCTTCTGCCACACCATTCATGATCTTTGTTAATTACTTCATCAGTGATCGTCCAGTGCTCCCTGGATCTACAAATTACCCATAACCTTGCTCAACACAGTTTCGAAGCCATTTTTATTCTGTCTTCAAGGTTTCACCCGGCATTGGCTCTCTGAACTACTCTAAGTGTTAGTCCCACAGGAAATTATCAGCTTGCATCTTTCATCTTTCAGATGCTCCAGGTGCTGGAGAAGGTGTAAGGACATTTTACCCTCCAGAACTTCTCTCCAAAACCCAGAAGTCTTTTCTTTGTTTAACCTTTTCAAGACTTCTGTCTTGACCAGTCCCAGAACACACCAATACTGATAGCTATACACTTCTTTACAGAAAGTAAAAGTGAAAACGTTGAAAAGTGTTCCTTTTCAAGGAACTTTAGGTTCTACTGGGACTGCAGTTGTTCAGGCACATAGTGTGAAGAGATCAACTCTGGCTTCAAAAAAGCCCATCTTGGCTTTTTTGGGCTGCAGTCAGATTCTTCCCGTCATTATGGCATGATACAAAAAAGACCAGGTTCCCGGACAAGATAGAGACAGTTTTCTTATAGAGAGATCATTTTAAGGGGTTTATTTTGGTCTTCTATAAAGAGGCCCTCATGTTAGCAGTGGAGCATCTGAGCTTTGTAGCTTTCCAACTCTGCCACACAAGAGACTGGGAAACCAACCACAAGAGCTCAGCTTAGCAGAGGAGTCCTCCAGGGAAGGGATAGGATACACAATGTGGTTTTGTGGCAAGAAGGAGGCAGGAGCTCATTTTTGCAATCCCATGGGCAGGAGGACTTCAAAAGCACAAACCACAAGATAAATGGAGCTATCTTTGGACAAAGAGAGTTGTTATGTATGTTGTTCTCTAAAAAATAACTCCACACATGATATTACATTGCCTTCAGAGGATGAGGGGCAAAGAAGCAATTATTAACTGGCCAGATTGAGCCGGAGAAACGGAGCTGGGTCTGGCAAAGAGAGAGGTACCACTCAACCACAGAGACATCACAGCAACTGTGCCACCTACCAGAGAACTGGATTAACTTAAAAGTAAAAAAGAAACCGTTACCAGCAATATATTTTTAATATTTATATGCAGACATATATACACACACACGTGCACTCAAAAACACAAATTTAATGCAAATAGGTTTTATGGGATCAGTTGGTAAGTTCTTTCTAACAGAATTGCCAACAGGAAGAACAAGAATATCAGCGTCGGGGTTACTGCAGGGCAGCTGTACTGTACATCAGCCCCTATTTAGCCCACCCACATTTGTTTGCTTTCAGGGCAGCCCATGAAGCACCAACCTACACCTCCCACAGCACCTGGACTTCAGACTCCTTTGCAACACTTAGAACATGGTCATAAAATTCTTCCTCTGCTTAAACTGGAAGTCTCAGGTGCTGCCTCTACAAACCTACAAGTTCTACAGTTCATTTATACTCACACCCCAGAAAAATTAACCACAATAGCAAAAAGCACCAGAGAATCCTTTACAGCCAGTTTCATACTGTTCACATCGGGCTTCACTTTCAATTAAATAATAGCAACAGCACTGAGGCAGGCAGAAGACGCACAAAAAGCAAAATGGCCCAGTCACGGAACCACATCTTTCTAGGTACGTGTGTGGTCTCTACTGTTACAGTGTCAAGTTGCCTTTTTCTACTAATATACAATTTTACCAGCTCTTAAGAAGCTGAGAAGTATTATCTTCAATACAGGAACAAAAAAAAGGAAGCCAAACAGCACAAAACTGTGAGTATTTGCGTGCCTAAGTCCATTAAAATCAGCAGAAAATCACACATTTAACTATCATTACATGACTGGCCAAAGAGACTTAGACCTGACTCTGAATATTACAAAATACTCATACCTCCCACCACAGGCAGTCTTCATGTGTGGAAACCTGAGCCTTAAGTGACTTCCCAAAGAGCTTGTGGCCAAACTGAGAAATTAAAACAGATCCTACCCAGTCCCAGTCCACTTCTTAACCAGGGCACAGTTTGCCCTTCCATAGCTAGGTTCTTACCCCAGAGAGCTTACTGAAACAAACTTGCAGGAAATCAAAGCCACTATTGCACAAACATGGAAGGATTTACACACACTGCTTGGGAAGTCAAAATAACACCTCCTGCTCCACATCACCAGTCTGCTCCCCTATGCCATCTGACCCAAATTAAGTCAGATCCAAGTCCTGCTTCCAAAAAAAAAAAAAGGTCAGAGCCAGGCTCCTGAGACCCTCCTGGGGGTTCCCAAGTTCCTGTACTAGCCTTACAATTCTTAAAAGGACAACATTAAAAGGAAGTCCAGTCCTGAGGCCACTGTTAATCTAATAAACAGTGGAATTAGATTTCTTCTCACTGAAGAGGCTGCCCGCCTGATGGCATAAAGCCAACATTTAAATGCTACTGTTGCTCAGAGCCCTAAATTAGTTTTGGATCTGGGGAGTTTGCCTTGAGCTACAGCCAAAAGAAACATAGGAACTGGAGGGAAATTTGTTAAATGTTAACAGAGCTGCAGGAAAGAACTACAGCAGGACTAGTAGGTGGTGGGGAAGAGGAAGGGAAGCCACAAATGAACAGCAGAAAGAGAAATCCAAAGACATGGGAAGTGACCAAAGAGTAAAGAGATTTTTGCAGAGGTGACTCCTCCTGTCCCTCCACAATTCACTGTATGAACAGCAAACTTTTCAAGTCCCACTTGCTTCATAGATTTTTTTGCACTACAGTGGTTAACATCTACCTTCCTACCTTCATGTTCAAATTACAGAATAAGAATCTCAGGAACTATCATTCTGATTCCTTGGGCAACACTGATGCTGAGTTACCACACAATTTGACTCTCATCCATGGTCAGTTGAGAGTCAGTGAGTATTTCCAGTATCCCTTGGTAGGATCTCTAGAGATCCCATGTTCTCAAAGGGAGTCTTACACAGCTGTCTGCAGGAACAACTTTTGCAGCAGTCTCTTTTTTCATGAATAGGATGCAGTGAAAATAATGCAAGATCCTGTCTGTTCATGTTGCTCTTCACTTTACAGATGAACTGTAGGACTTAGCATAATGCCCTTCTTCCTTGAATACTCAAACTCTTGATCTAATACAAATGTCTACATAGAGAGGGTTTAAAGATGATGTTTTGACTTTTTTTTTTAATTTTCCCAACAGGAATTGAGCATGAAGGGTCCCCCATTTGACAGCTGATTCTTGTGAAGCCAAGCCAGTGAAGGCACAACCTGCATTCTGAATAAAGTGATCAGAGATGCAGGACTAAAAAAGGAAGATAAGCAACTTACACCTCAGAAAGCTCCTATGCCAATGTGACCTGTTTAGTGGATGAGTGAAAGGCTCTGGATGTTATCTACCTCCTCTTCAGTAAAGCATTTGATATGGTTTCCCCCAGCATTATCCTGGAGAAACTAGTTGCTTGTGGCTCACGTGAGTGCACTCTTCACTGGATAGAAAACCAGCTGGATGGCCAGGCCCAGAGAGTGGTGGTGCCTGGAGCTACATCCAGCTGGTGGCCAGTCACCAGTGGTGATCCCCAGGGCTCAGTATCAGGCCTGGTCCTGTTTATTATCTTTATCAGTCTGGACAAGGAGATCAAGTGCACCCTCAGTCACTTGCAGACAAGTTGGGTGGGAGTGTTGCTCTGCTGGAGGGCAGGAAGGTGCTGCAGAGGGATCTGGATGGGCTGGATCGTGGGCCAAGGCCAATTGCATGAGGTTCAACAAGGCAAAGTGTCAGGTCCTGCCTGTGGATCACAACAACTCCATGCAGAACTACAGGCTTGGAGACGAGTGGCTGGAAAGCTGCCCAGCACCTTGGGGTGCTGGTCAACAGCAGCTGAACACGATCCAGTGCGCGTCCAGGAGGTCAGGAAGGCCAATGGCATCCTGGCCTGTATCAGCAATAGTGTGGCCAGCAGGAGCAGGGCAGTGACTGCCTCCTTGTACTCAGCACTGGTGAGGCTGCACCTCAAGGGCTGTGCCCAGCTTTGGGCCCCTCACTACAAGAAGGACACAGAAGTGCCAGAAGCACGTCCAGAGAAGGGCAGTGATGCCGGAGAAGGCTCTGGAGAACAAGTCTAATGAAGAGCAGCTGAGGGAGCTGGGGGTGTTTATCCTGGAGAAAAGGAGGCTTGGGGAGACCATTACAACTCCCTGAGGGAGGTTATAATGAAATGGGGGTCAGTCTCTTCTCCCAAGTAACAAGCTATAGGACAAGAGGAAGTGGTCTTAAGCTACGCATGGGAAGGTTTAGTTTAGACTTACTAGGAAAAAATTCTTCACCAAAAGGGTTGTCAAGCATTGGAACAGACTGCCCAGGGAAGTGGTAGGGTCACCATTCTCAGAGGTATTCCAAAGGCATGTAGACATTGCACTTAATGATATAGATTAGGGGTGGACTTGGCAGTACTTGGTTGAGTTGGACTCATTGATCTTAAAGGCCTTTTCCAACCTTAACTAGTCCATGAATTAGAAGGAATGAGGAGCTTTAGAGAGCAAAAAGCAACCCCTCTGTCATTTTCCCAGAGCCCACAAAGGACCTTTGTTTGCTCCAACCGTATCTCCACTCTTTCCACTTCTCTACAGAAACATTTCCAAGCCAGTGGGCACACATGTGCACAGGGTGCTGTAGAAAAAGATAAAACGACTGGAGAGCACACTCATTAGAGGACTTATGTGCCATCCTTTACTGTGCCACACTTGAAGCTGAGCATTGCTGGGGGGCAAGAGCATCTGCCCCCCCACCAATTTCCTCGCACTGCAGCACAGAGACCCCTTTCAAAGCTTGAAGAGTCTATTTGAATAAATCATCTGTGTTTCTCAACAGAAGCAAGCTACAAACAGGGTATTAAAGAAGAGAATGAGCAGAGAGCATTGAACCATGTCCAGACACTAAATCAGATGAGCAAAAAATTAGGTTAAAGAAAACCACAAGTATCACAACACGGAATTTTTTCAAAACTTTTAAAATTAAATCAATATATAATAAAAATGAGTTTTTAGATCTAGAAAGGGGTTTCTAAACATTCTGAAATTCTACCCCATCCCTACCGAGACAACATATGTCCAAGCTGCCATTCCCTTTCCACACCAGTCCCCAAAGTGAGCTCAACTACAGCTTTGTTCTCACACAAATAGCATTCCTTTATATACTTACCTGGTTTTTATGTTCTTCATGTTTCTACCAAGTTCTTTTACAACATTACCCAAGCAGTCTGTGGAGCTTTACAGGTCTCTTCACAGAATTTTTCCTAGTGCCATATTCAGGCTTGCACAAAAGAAGAGACAGATATGGGTGGACAAGGGCTACTGAATTCTGCAAAACTCTTAAAATATATCCAGCAACATTTGAGCAAGCCCTCATACCACCACTCTATGAACAAAATTACTCTAAACCCTATTTTCATTCTTCAGTCCCTTGTCTTTCATGAGATATAGTCTGTTTACGGGTCTCCTAATGTGTACACAACTCCTTCCCCAAATGACAGAAGTCCTCTCTCTCACAAACACGTATGCACAGACTGAGCAATGTTGACTCCGGTGAGGATACCCCTCCCCCATTAGCCTTGTAAAGGGTTAAGGCCCAGTCATCACATGCTGGTAGGCTGACAGCTTTATGTCTGTAATGTCTGTGTGGGTTTCAGATTCTCCCTTTAATCGGGTTCCATTGCAATTAATCAGTGGGTTTCTTTATAAGAAAAAAAATAATAATAATAAAAAACGGCGAGCATTCTATTCAGCCCAATTCAATCTGTCCAGCCAAATCTCACGACCAGCTGGAATGCCCCTTTCCTAGCCTGCCCAGCAGGATGCCCAAGAATGGCGTGTGAACATTTCTCTCTGCTCCTGCTCCAGCGTTAAAATGAACAATAGTCCCTGCCAGTGTCATTCTTCAGCAATTCATCTCTTCCTGTCGCCAGACTCTTTCGTTCCTTCTTGCCCCTTCCACCTTTTTTGTATCTAAAACAACAGCAGATCAGCAGCAATATAATAAAATAAAATTGTATTTACTTGGGAGATTTGAGGGAAGGGGCAAGAAGGGGACTGAGAACAGCAAGAGCCCCCACCCCCCTTCAGCAATGAAGACACCAAAAGGGAGCGTTCTCAAGCCCCAGCTGACCTGCTTCGCTCCACGCCTGGTTTCCCTGCTGCAAGGAACATCAAGTTTGCCAGGGAGGCTGTAGGGGGGACAGGGCCTTTTTCTTCTGGAGGATGTTGGAACTGTAATTACAGAGAGGCAGTTTCCGGAGGGAAATTAACATGGATCTCGACTCATGTTCCCTGTGTTTTTCATCTGCAGACCTGTGGCCTTTACTCAACTTTCTCATTCAATAGGGAATGGGTCAGAAGAGGCTGAAAGAGGCTGCAAACAGTGTTACCATAGACCTGGACCTTCTCTTCCTGCAAGAGCAGAAAGAGAAAGGAACTGCTAAGGGACAACTCCAAGTAAAAATATTGTATTATATACAAATAGACTCCTCAACAGAGGAAATACGTATTGTAATTGAATGCATTGAATGGTCCATGAGGAGCAGGTTAACCACAGAAGTAGCAATAAGCACTATGCTAGGAGACACACCCTCAACACCAGCTCTCCCTCCATTGAAAGGAAATCGGGGACCAAGGTCTGGAAGATTTTAGTAGATTTAGTTTCACAGGTGTGAATTTAAAAGGGTTGCAGTCTGGCAGAGACAGTATCTTATGTAGCATGCTTCAGAAGAAAAATCCAGCTGCTATTGATTACACAGAACATTTAAAATCCTTTGTAAACAAGTTAGAAAAAGCTTTCATGAAATCCCAGAATTAAATTCACCTGTACAGCTTCTGCACTTTTATGGCACCACACAATCTCATTATTTGCAACACAAGGTCCTGAACTCAATGCACAATTGTTATTATATAGTATTCATTCATCACCAGAACAGTCAAGCAATCCATAAACACGGATTCACCTCCACATCCTACTTCTTTAAATTATATCATCAGCTCTGTTTTCTAGATCTCTGACAGACACAGTCCCATGACAGAAACCCAGGAGTCCAACTTGTCTCCAAGTGTCCAACTTGAAAAGCCAAAGAATAGTTTGCACAAGGGTTGGATGCTTGTAAAACACTACAGAAGGAAAGGGGAGTAATGCAGGTGATAAGGAGGTAAAATATGGTGCCAAACAGGTCAGCCTCAGGCCTCTCAAACTAGCAAGTCCCCTTTTTCTGAGAAAAAAGGACAGGCTACAGAAAAGAATGTGAAAGACAAAAGTTGCTTTGTGGGGGAGCCACTATAGCAAAGTAGGACTTGGGAGTAAAAGGCACAGGCTAGATGTAGGAGCTATGATGGAGGACAAGAGAGCACAAGGCAGAGTGTCCCATCTCACACCCACTATCCAGAATCCTCCTTCCACCTGCCCACATTCCCTCATTTCTTTCTGTCTCTTAACAAGGTTCCCTACTTCTACAGTCTTCAATTCTCTTCTGCTACTCCTTCCTCCTAAACTTTACTCTTTTTTTTCCCCCACCCCTGAAAAATGCCCATAAATTCAAACTCAGTCCAAATCAGATGCCAGCACAGTCCCTTTTCCCTCTATTCCAACTGACTACAAATATACAGGTTTAAGTCAGGTGCAAGGTGATGGCAAAAGAATAGCTCTTTACCATCCAGATCACTTAGCTACCAAAAAAAGTTAACCCTTTAAAATTACCTGGAATAATTGGAGCAGGCAGACAGGTTGCATTATTTGGTGTTTGACCTCACACAGCTGCACTGTTTGTCCATGTATCCCTTGCGGGATGACAGACTCAGCTCTCCATGCTATTTCTTGCATTGCAACACAATCTTCAACACTGCTTTGTGGCACACAGAAATAGCCTCCTGCAGCTGCCTTCTCCTCCTCCTCCTCATGGCCTGTAGGCCAACAAAGAAGCCTCAGCCCATAGGGCAGCCTCTCAGAAGGCATTCTCTGGACCAGAGCTCCTCTGGAGACCTTCGCTGGGGGCAATAACTGGAGCAGAGCTCCTGGTAACTCAAGCCTGTGACTGGATAGTCACTGTCCACCGCAGTAGCATCAAAGAGGCTTTTGCTGGCAGGGTTTTTAACCCCTACTCAGCACATACAAATGCTGATTGAAAGTTTTCAAAATATTAGAAATGTCTGAATATTTGCAAAGTATTTACAACTCCATTATTCATGGGTGAATTTCCAAAACCAAACAATCCTCAAGCTTCTTCTGGTTTTTGATTGTTTTGTTGGCTTTTTAAAAATTATTTTTTCTAGAGTATGAGATGCTTCTAACATTTTCAAACTTTTCTGTACTATGGCAAGGTTTAAAACATGGAGGGAGAAAGGACTCTCCATCCTTATTCTCCAAACTCACCAAATCATTTCTAACTTAAGTTACACAGACAGTTTTGAGCAGAAACTCTTCTCTCTCTCCCTCAAGTTTTAGCCTGGAAAGTTAGCAATTGCTGAAACTTCAATCAACTACAAGAGAAAATCAGACAAGGATTGGAGTAGGCTTGGCCCCTAATGCACCAGCTCCTTTCCAACGTATCATCCCCCTTTTGCTTCAGAGGTATCAGGAACTTTCTTTGTAATATCCAATTGAATAGCACAGTTAAGCTGAACTCAAAGTAACTGTTCTCAACTTGTGCTTAATTTAGACTTAGGCTTCTATTTTACTTCTCAGGACAAATTGCTCTCAAAATCTTGGTTGTTTTTCCAGTCACATTAATTGGTCTAACTCAAGTTGTTCTCTTTTCCTACAAACCTTGCCTCACTAGTAGTTGTAATGTTCTGTGGATAGAATGCTTCTACAAACACTATATGATCAGTCATAGAAAACAAAGGGGCAGTCACCAGCTGCTAGTGAGGATAAGGGTGCTTGAACATCTCCCTAAGGACAGATGTTATTCCATATTCTTTTTACTCCGATATGTATTTGGCACGTTAGTAATTTCCTCCTACAAATAAGGATTCATATTCTGTGCTCATCTCCAAATGAAAGGCAAGGATATTCCTTATTTAAAGACATCAGTTATATCCATGCAAAGAACTTTATTCTCAGCTTTACCATTGCACAGTAGTCTCACTAATCCTGCATATGGCCTTGGACAGAGAGTCCAGGAAGCCCAGTCTCCATGTGTGCAGCCCCTAGTTATGCTCAGTGTGAAGCATCTGTGGAACCATGACCTTAGGGGAGAAGTATTCCCTGTTCTGGGAGAACACCGACACAGGTAAGCACCTCCCGCCCAAATTTACTTTCTGACATAACACACCTGGAACAAGGATTATGCTGCTGGTATCATTCCTACTGTAACACAAACATCAGGTCTAAGATGATGTTCGAACCTTTAATACACATGCAGCACAGCTTAACCAATGTAAGAATTTAACTCCAAACAGTAGGAACGCCAAGCTTGCTGCCAGCCCTGCAGAGGTGGAAAACAGTGTTTAAAGGAGGTGACTGGCTAATTTTTCCTCTCAATGCAACAGAGAAGTGGGCTCACATGATCTCTTCTTGACCCAATCAAGCAGTTTCATGCTGTTTAGGTATCTCCACTGCAGCTTTAGAAACAGGAGACAAAACCAGCACATCAATTTAATCCTACCTGTCTATCCCAGGGCTATAGCAGTGGGTTCAAGCAACATCCAAGGCCAAAACCTATCAGACAGTGAAGGTGAAATAATTTGCTTTAAAGGGACATCACTTCTCTGATTTCTTCCAGTCTGGAGCTGTGACCCAGATCAAATAAATTAGAAATTGAGAGATAATTCACAGGTAATAGAGAAAATAGGAAATCAAGCATAAACCCCACAGAACAGCTAAGCAGAAATAAGCTAGACATAACTTAGCACAAAAAAGACTATACTTCCAGTCTCCGCTAACACTTTGGATTAAACTACACAGAAAGGGGTTGTCAGCTATGCTTCCTTCTCAAAGAAAAACAAAAAAACCAGACTGGCTGAGCTGAAACCACTACACGTTGTCTGCCTTAATCTCCCTTCTCCTTCAGATCCAACCCTGATGCATCACAAACCCTCTCTAGCTTTAGCATGGATGCTGACAAAGGTTTCTTTTAGAAGCCTGGACCACAGAAGCCAGAGATAAATCCATCCACCTATATCTATTTTGAAGTAGATAAAATCCTTTGCATATAAAAAATTTCTTTCACCCTCCTGCCTCTCAAACCCACCTCACCCTCCTCCCCTCAAAAGCGATTAAGGAAAAGCTGTAGAAATATTTGCCCAAAGCTGGAGCCTGTTGCTGGGCCCAGCTGTATTGTTGGTAGGAATACACACAGCAAACTTTCACTGTGAGGAGCCCTGCGGGGCTCCGGGCGCTTCGGGGAGGCTTTGTGAGCCCAGCTCTGCATGCACTAGCCAGGCTATTGTGAAAGGGAAACAGAAAAAAGTGTTACAAACCCCAATGCTCTCCCACTCTCATCTCCCCCCACCTCCCCATGTGCCCCCCTTCCACCAGCCGCCACCTTCCCCAAGACAAATCGAGAGGGGAGGGGGCCACTGATGAAGAGATTGAAAAGGTTTCCTCGGTTAGATTTAAGGCAACAAGTCAGGGCTGCAAGGAGTCCTTTATCCACCAGGGAAGCCTCCCACTGCTCCAGAGCTGGGCCGAGCGGGGATCCTGGGGGCCAGCTTTCTGAAGGCTGCCATTGATTTGTCACTGATGATGAGTGAGGCCGGAGTCGTTCCCACCATCGCCTGCAGAGGGGACGACTCCCACAACGCCCGGCAGGGGAGAGGGGCGGCAAATGAGGAAATGCAGAACCCAATGGTTGTAGAAATCCCAAATGGCTGTTTTTCCTCTAACGAGCCGCAACAAAAAGGAGCAATCGTGCTGAGACCGAGGCAGGGGACAAGAGGCAACAGGGCACAGGGGCAGAGTGGTCACTCGTCAGTGGACAAACCTTCCCCAGGGAGAAAGAGCAGGGGGGATTTCTTCGGCCTTAGCCTCCTGAGGGCCTCACAGTGCCAACTCAGTCAAACAGTATTCCTCCAAAAGCTCTCCAGCTGCTCCCTTGCCAATAGCTTTTAAACCTGTTCTATTTACATAGAGACACTCTTCTCTCAAGCACATGCTGCTGGAAACTCGTTCTTCTGCTTTTTGGGAGAGGAAATCTTTTCTCACAGTACTAAACAAATGAGAAAGGCTAATGAAGCACCATGTCTAAAAGGTGAATTCCCAAAGCAACAGGAGATCTTAAAGGAGCACCAGAGCTCCCCCAGGGAACATACAAATAGAGCAGCAGCTGCCTGGGCAAGACCAGATGCAGATGGGTGAACTGAAAGCAAGACAAAAGGTGGAGGGGGAGGAAGGCTGAAAGAAAAAAAGAAAAAAAAAATCAGCAAAAGAAGTAATGATCCTTGGTCTTTCTGATGTAACTAGTTAGGAAAAACCACCAGAACTGGTTCAACTTGCATTATAAAAATGTCTCTTTTGTGCTTCAAGACGCTGAGGATGTTTAGGAGTAAATAGGACACCTTTCCTTCCTTTCCCTGCCCTCAGCAAAAGCCCTCAGCTGTCTTCTGCCCTGGCCAGGCTGAGGCACACAGGCCTTGTAACACAGCCTGAAGAGCAAGAGGCACATCTCCAGAGGGAAAAAAGTCATGCCTGCAGCTTCCTTCCAGTTCAATCAGACTAGACCCAGCAATCCAGAGGATCTTATCTGGCAATACATTACCTCAGGACACTTGTGCACAGTTCCTAAAGCTCCAGTTTATAACCCAGCATGCTAAAATAAATGGAAGTTGCCAGGCTGTAAACTGTGACATTCAGCAATATTTTACCTTATATTCAGCCACTCAGAGGCACAGGGCAGACCACTATGAGTAGTAATTATTTCAGATATTCTACTTCAAATTTATTGGTATACAAGAGAGCACTGCCTCCATGGATCCTTAAGCTGGGGATGAGCACAGTATCAGAACCTTAATAGACAAAATCCAGTCCAAAAAGGTCACAATTTTAAACGTAAAAAAAAAAAAAAAAAAACCCAAACAAAACAACACAGCCAAAACCTCATTCATATTTGGGAAATAGCCAGCAACCAGTTAGCTCAAAACACAGGTTTAATATGCTTCTTTCCAGAAATATTACTCTCTAACCAAGCAGCCACATCCTAAACCAACAAAAGCTTTTGAGCAGTCCTAAAGTGCAACCCAATGAAAGCCCATTAAAGACCTCTTCCCCCTAATAAGAGAGGACTAAACATCTCCTGGGTTTGATGAACTAAGCACTCAGACCATTGCCACTGCCTGGGGACCTGGAAACAGGCTTATGTCCAGTAAGACCCCACCTTGCACACCTGAATAATCTCAACAGCTACATGAGAAACAGGATTCACAAAGCCAGTTTCAGATGGATTCATCTCTTAAAAGTCAATTTTGATGTATCTGTTGCCAAATGGAGGGAAGGGGTTCTTTAATGTCTAACAAAATGCAAACTCATGAGGAATCTTCACCCACAGCGAAATCGCTGCTGCAGTCCTTTCCATTTATTGTGCTGCTTGTTTTCATGAAACTTCTATTCTCTGGGACCAGGGTTTTTTGGGTGAGAAGATATGCACACATATTGAAATAACCACTGCTTCCATACAAAAGCAGGCTAAAGATGCCTGTGGATTTTTCTCAAGAGAATAGTCTGTATTAACAACATTATTAAGAAGTGCTTCCTGCACCAAATTCCAGGATTTGAAGTGCCTATCTAAATAAAAGATTCCTCATAAAGGTCAGAAACAATTTAAGCAGACACATCATTCAGCCCTGGAATAAGAATTTTTCATACTTGAAAAGCTTTTAAACTCTTCTGTGTGCCCATGCAAACATACTTCCTTTTGCTAGAACCATGATACCAGGGCCAAAACTCATGAAAAGACAGTGTGATGTCTCCTGTCTTACAGATGCGTTTACCACAATGACTCAAGAGCAATTTTTCTTCTGTTACTCCACCATACTTAGGGAAGTAGGGTACAACAGACAAATTAAGTTGAATCAGGCTTTTGAGGCAGTTTGTGGGCATTGCAAGACATAATATTATTCAGCCAAATATAGAGTACTTCCTCTAATCAAAGAGGAACTCAAGCCCATCAGTGCTATAAATGCTACCTAAAATGACTGGATAACAGTAGAGAAGTGACAGACACAGGGCTACTTGTCTACTTGCAGCCGAATTTTATCTCCAGTAATTACAGTCTACCTTGAGAAGTTCCTGGGAGTTCTTTCAGTGGAATACAGACTTTTTCCCTCTCTTTCCACTCCTAAACGGAGGAGTTATTCTTTTCAACAGTTGTGCAGTAAAATTACCTTTTTTCAATCAGGAAGAAAAAAGGAAAAAAAGTAGTATCTCTGAGGGGGGGGAAGGCCCTAGTGTGCAGTTTGTATCTTGACTAAATTTGCTGAATTTTTCTAGTACCCTATGCTACCATTCCCAGACACGGTAAGAACATAACATTTATTCCTATGGATCATTCTCTAAGTAAGAACATCTGGTACATTTGGACCTTCAGCCAACAAGCCTTGATGAGTCAAGATCAGGTCAGCTAAAGTCACAGTACCCAATTAAGCTACACAGCATTACAGTCTTGACAGCATCCATCTCAGCTTCAGAGGCTGAGCTCAGTTAGCTTTCCCATTTCTTGGTCCTTTATTCTGAGGCTGAATGTGTTCCACTAAGTCCAGATTCTGAGAAGCTTGCTTAGAGTTTCATTACCCTCCCTTTATTTTTTTTACTGTATGTTATCAAACAATGTGGAATTACAAACAGCAACAGCATTTGGGAAATCATTTCCATACCCCTCCTTGAAACCTGCAGAAACACTTGGCAAACTGAATACATAAATGATGACTTGGGTATCAAGGCCTCAGAGGAATATGGAATTTGGTCTGTTTTCTACTGTAATCTAGTTTCTTGATTTCTTTCCAGCTATCCCTCTGAAACAAACCTTCTTCTGCGTTCAATAAGGAAAAGACAAAAAGCAAACTTGATTTAACTATATTTAAGGGATAACACAACTAAGGTTCTCCAGAAACACAATGATGTTTGCTCAAAATGAGAAAAAAGCTTCAGGATGGTGATTTTATATTCATCAGTTGTGCTACCCTAAAGAGCTCTTAGCCCTCCTTCTCTTACTGCCAGTCCTACAACCCCCATAAAGTGGCAAACTTTTGTGCAGCCTGATAAAGAAACAGAGGAGCAAAAGCAGCGCAGTGGGCAATGAGCTTCAAAAAGATGCAAACTTGAAGGATCTTCCAACTCCTCCTCACCCAGCCCAGTTTGATTGCCTCTGCTTGCAGAACCGCAGCCTCAGAGGCAAACTGGCAGAAATAGTTGGGGTCATTTCCTGTTTAAGGCTTTACAAATGTATTTACTACAGTGGGTCATGAGGGATTTTCTTCTTAAAGTCTGCTTACCAAGTGTTTGTACATTTGGAAGTAGGATAGGCATGCTACTGTGCTGAAAATTCTTATGAAAAGGAATAAACACAGTGATTTAGATCATTCTACACTTGAGTAAGTAAATGTTTAAAAATGTAACATTCTTATCTGGGAAAAAAACCCATTGACTTTAGTGTGCAGAAAAAAACAGCTATTTAGCAACCAGTCACCATGGTTAACTTCTTTACCCTCAAAAGAAAAAGGTCTGTAGACTCCAAAATAAAGTTGTCAGCTATCCTGAGAGAAAAGTAGAAAAATCCCAGACCTAGCACACCTGGCCCAACAACCATATGGAATCTTTATATAAAAGCTTGCAAAGATGGCACTCCCAACCCAAGTTCTGTACAGATGATCTCCAGGGGGCACAGGAAAAAACACTTGAGCTACTGGGTGAATACAGCCACTGGACCAATTATGTAGACACAGAATTCTACCCAGCAATCTAGCTTGCTGCTACAAAGCAGCAAAAAGTAACATTTAATAATTATTAGGCAAGGTCGGCCACAGCTAAACTATCCTAAATCAGGAATCTAGGGTTAAAACCTGGATTTCTAACCAAGTCCAAGTTAAGGTTCTGTTCTCAAATTTCTTGACCTTTGTGATTACATAGTTCAATACTATTTTGTGATCCATCCTAAGAGATGCTACAATCAGGATAGGGGAAAGGGCGGAAGAGTCGCAGACACAGAACAGATCTTTGCAAGCTGGGTTTAGATATGATGCTCCTCGTTAGATTAGTGCCAACTGTTTATTGAACATGCCGGCAGATAACAGGAACATGCACTATACAGGGCAAAAAGCGCAACTAAATCCTCTTTAAAAGACATTACATCTGAGAATAATTTTCACTCTCCCAGTATCAGACCTCAGACACAACAAACATATCTAATTGTGATAATCCTGCATGCAGTGTATCAGAGGGGGAAAAAGAACAATTAGAGAAAGGCAGCTTCAACAGAAGAGCAGGAAGAAACATCACTGTACAGGCTAAAAGACAAAGCTTAAGAGGAGCCTCTATTTACTACATTAATCAGTACTTCATTGTGGAGTTTTTTTCTCATTATTTCATACATCTGTCAACTTACTACATGTAGAAATTATTAATTCTTCAGAGTAGGGATTGTCCTTATTGTACACACATGCGGCATGTAACACTGGGAAGCTCTGATTTCCATCAGAGTGAATCTTTACGTGATCCAATTGACAATTCATGTGTAAGATTCATCTTATGTACATCTTCCCCTTCAGCCTGCCACATATTCATTCAGGGAGAACAGGAATGGCCATTTAGACAGCTTATGTTTTCCCACAGCTAGCTCTGTCTTCCTGTGACTAACCAGACACTTTGCATCAGCACTGTCATTTCCACATCAGCTCGAGAGGAGAGTGGATTGTGCCTTCTTTTGTGTGCATGCCCAGGCTGGGCTTGTCAAACCACAACATCACACTCCATCAGTGGAGAGTGGTGGGGAGAGCCAGCAAAACTCTGATCCAGAGTCTGCAAATAAGCGTCAGAAACCAACTCTCTGCTAGACATCAGTCATTTAAAAGGCAAAATTAAGGAAGAAGAATCAAGGCACCAGCAAGGCAATAAAACTTTTCATATTGAGATGGACCATTTCTCTGGCAACAACTCACAACGTTAGTCTGTGGTAGCCCAACTAAAATAAGATAGTAGGTCTTTTCTTCCAACCCTAATGAATAGAGGTTTCCACCACAAAGGGCATCACCAATTAATGTACTGCACCAGTTGCAACATGTATGAGTTGATCTTTCACCACACTTGGATGCTAATACAGCACTAAGACTGTCATACAAACAACAATACCATAAAGAGGCCTATGCTTACGTGAGCCACGGAAATAAAATCTTGGGCTTGAATTCTCACCTTTCCTTGTATCTAGGGAAAGCCTTTCCAAATTACTATCAATGCAAGGTGAAGAAGCAGCAAGTCAGTGCCAAAAAAATGGCTGGTCTTGCCTCCCTCTGTCTTTCCATCAGGTCCGTACTGATGAGCTCACTGAAGAGCAACTCACTTCAGTTTGCCAACACCACACAACCCATGGTTTCACCATTCTGCAGGCCAGCTCTGTGACAGACCAACAAGCTGGGCTGATTCATCCAGCAGACATCTACGCAGACCTACCGAAGGGACAGGGAGTGAGATGCTCTCTGGGGCAGCCCACAGCCACACTGGACTAGGCGCAGCAGGAAACCACACCCCTGGGCCAAGGAAGCCCGGCAGCTGCCGGCCAAGCCACATACACTGCGGGCAGAGGAGAGCAATCCTCAGCAGTGACAACATCCTAGCATCCCCACCAAAAAAAATTCTCTCACAGAGATATCAAGTTTACTAAAAGAAAAGGCAGCAGGAGCAAAATCTCCTCCAATTCTGCTATGCCAAAACATGGGCTTTATATTACCATAAAACTGTATTTTGATGGCAATATTTCCCATCAAGCAAGATTATACTAAACCCTACTCTGAATCAGTAACATGCCCTTGTAAGTAATTTGGAGTTGCTTTCTTAGTGCCACCTGAAACAAGCCGCCAACTACGTCCAGCCCTCCATGGTCCAGCCCACTGTTTAATTGTTTTAAGCAATGCGTTTAATTTACCAAGTTTAAACAGGAGGAGAGGACTAAATTGATGGATATGAAGGAACAGAGGATTGGCAAAATGCAATTCATGATTCTTAAGTCATCTCTTCTAGAATCCTTCCAAAAGACATGGATCTGCAGAAAGGCAAGTGGGTGATAATTGGGGACAGTTGGAACATTGTTTATTTCCTGCTAGCAGACACAGCAGTTCAGGCCTCTAAGGATAAATCAGATTTCTTAACCAGATGGAAGACATTTCATTTCCAAACATCATCCATACAACAATGGACCACAGAAATAAAGGAGCCAATTCACAACAGCAACAAGAAAATAAAATTACAAGAGATTTTGGAGATGAGTTCTCATCAAAATCTGCACTTGCAAAGAGCCTCAAGTTACATCAGAACTCACACCACATCCCACCACAATCAATTCAAAGACATTTTTATTGGCAAAACAAGCTCTGCAAGTGTTACCCACATGTAAAAAGCAGCATGCGCAGGTTTCTTCCAGAAGTGGATTCAACACATGAAGGGCCAGTCTCCAGAGAGGTTTTAAGAGAAAGGGATACATGGCATAGAGTTCAAGGATAGAAATGAAAATGTTCCAAACAATAACATTTTATTTCTAGTAAGATTAAGTGTTCCTTGCTCTGATATATTTTATCTTTTACTCATAAGATTATAAAATTTTCTTCTCAATGTCTCCTTTTACTTCTCATTCTAACATTTATTGTTTATGGTTTTCTCCCTGTATCCAACTTGAAATCCAAATTGTACATGCCAGCTCAGGATTTGGTAAAATCCTGACTTGATTTTGTACATTTCACTTGGCACCAGGTGCCATCAGAATATCTCTGCACAATAACTTGTAGCAGCCTAGTTGACTGGCAGGTTCGGACTTCTTTTTTCTGCTATAGAAACTTTTGTTCTGGTTTAGATTCTGACTAGTTTCTCATGCGAGTTTTGGATTAAATTATTTACTTCCCAAGCCTCAAGAGGAGTATCAAACCCCAGAAACAATGTTTTCATAGGCATGAAGAGCATTTTCATTTGGTTTTAGTCTATGGTTCTCTTGTGCTTTTAGGTGGAGACAATTTTTACTGCTTTGGATGAGGTTGCATAAGAAGAATTGGTTTTGGTGCTGCTAGGATCAGCAAGGGAAATCCTCCCTGTCCTACTCTGAAGGAATCATTACACAGATCTCACAGATCTAGTCATTTCATGTCTTTGCACATCTGAAAATAAGAAAGTTGACTTCCCTTTGGTTACAATGGAAGAACATACAGAGCTCTGGAGGTCGTTCTTGTGGGAGTCAAATATTTAATTTACTCTTGATTAGTATAGGAGGAAAATCTCAGCTTTGTTTTCAGTTCTAATGGTTTCAACAGTTCAAACACATCCTACTTGCTAGGGCCACTTACACAGCCAGCACAGCCACGCAGAGCCTCAGGCATGCAAAGGTTCCTGTGCGGCTGTAGAATGTCTGTGCTGTCTACCCACCTTAGCTCAGTCCCATCCCACAAGAGATAATGTTCTCCTTCTGGAGTTAGTGTCATTTTGCTCCTGTGAGCCACTCCCCTTCTGCTTTTCTCTAAAGGGCATGGAGCCATAAAGCACACGCCTTAGAAACTCTGCTGTGCAGCCTGCACAGTCAGAAAAGCTGGCTCCTTAGGCTACCTGGTCTTCTGGGGTGTAACTCCAATGGCCCTCTGTCCTCACAACACTTCAAGAAGCAGTTTCAGCACTACCACCACATTTACTTTAAGATCTCGACTCAGGATGCAAAGCATGTTGTTATGATGTTGTTCAAGAAAAAACCCAAGACAAACCCAGATAAGACTCCATGCCTTTCCCAGATTAACCTGCAGGACCAATGCACTGCAGTGTATTAGCCAGCAAACGGAGGTGTTCTGGCAGCTGTCCCAGTCACTTAATCGAAGCCTGAGCTCAGAGGCTGTTTCATCTGAGTGGGTAAGTCACGATGTACATACCAGAGATGTCATCTCTGCCTCTCTCGCTTCCTTGCTCAAAGGCTCCAATCTCAGTACTGTTTATTTTTATCCTACAACTGATGAACTGTACATAGGTCCAATTTGTCCTGTATCTCCTATTATTTCTATATTGTAACTGTGTTAAGTTTCACCTTGTGTACCAAATTAAGCTAAATGGGGTTTTGCCAAGCATTGCCAGATACTTGCCTTTGCCACCCGCTTTTTCTTGCCGGTCTGTTCTAAAGCATCTCATCACAAAAACTGCTCACAGGTCCCTTCTCAAAAAATAATCATTTGAGCTTCTCTTGTTCTTCCAGCATACATATCCATCATCAAGTTCACTTCTCCAGCACAAGCAACCAAGCAAAAGTTACTACAGAGTATCCCAGGAATTGTCTTTTTTTTTTTTTGGACATTGCTTTCAAGCTTAAAAGTTTGCTCCCAGACTTCTAAAGACATATGGGTGAAGAACTAACCACAAGGCAAGAAAAGAAGCACCAAAAAAAGGCCCAACATTTTCTAGGGACAATTGACTGGAAAACTTAAACCTAAGCAATTTGCTTATTGTGTTCTAGTCTGGAATTTGCACTAAGAGCAACAGAAGATTACAGCTCCTCATCTTCCAATTCACGGAAGGCAGGTCACAAACAAGAAAAGCCTCAGAGAAATAACAGCTTCTCCTGTTAGTGAGCAAGCTGCTTCAAGCCCAAGTTTACAGTCAAAGGTTGCAGAAGCCAGGAAACACCAAGGTTATTCTTGCTTGAGTACTGGTAGTGTAGAAATTGCTCAGCATAACTGTCAAAGATGCAAAGATGACAAATCTGCCCTTCTAGAGGAGTCAAGGAAGAGGCAGGGAATCCACCTGCTTCCCGGATAAAAGAACCTTGTACCTGGGAAAAAAAGAAAACCAATAAAACAAACAAACAACAAAAAGAACCCCCCTAAAACCAACAACATCCAAAAGGCCTAAAGGTCTTCTGTTGTTTAAGGTAATGCTGACTGCAGGTCTGAATTCTTCCATACGCTCAAAAATGCAGTGAACAAAGGCCTACAGACAGTATTGATTCATGAGTGGTGACAGCTCAAACTGGAACACATGAGGTTACCACCCTTGTGGCGGAGACAACCTCTGGGCAACCAGCTCTTCATGAGTCAACATCCTCTGGTTGCAGCTGCTGTTCACTGGATCAGGGAAGAAGTCAGATGCAGAGGCAGCCTTCCCTAACATAGCGAAGGGCATAACCCCACCAACCACACAAATCAGTCCTTCCCTGTTTCCAAGACAATGCCCAAGAAAATTCCCTTCACCACTTCATCTCTGCATGCATACAGCTCTGAGCTCAACCTGCTCTTTTCTTGTACGTAACTTAGGTCTGTTTGCAGGGCAATGACTATTGCTCTTGAAGGACTCCTGGCCAAGTCTCTCACTTACTCCTGCATCACACTTTCTAAGATTTAAACACTGAATACTTCTATTTGAGATCCAGGACAAAAGGTAGTCCTCTAGCATTCCTATTTACAATGACTATTCTCTCCTGTTTCCTGGCCATTAAAGCCTCCAGAATGGCAGCCTCCAATCTATCTCCCCTTTCCCATACCACAAACTCTCTAGTTTTCTCTCACAGACAGATGCATTATGTTTTTCATCATGCTAATAGGTACTATGCTGATCAAGGCTCATTTATAAAGGTAGCACAAATTAGTGGCATGTCCTCAGGCCACAAGAAACTCAATTCAGGCTTTTCAGGAGTAGCAGACTTCAAAATCACAGCGAGAAGAATACAGTCTCTGAGGCCTCAAAACCTAATTTCTTAAATTTTTCAAGCCTGAAGAAGTGGCGAAGTCTGAATAACAAAGAAAGGACAGCAGCAAAGCTGGCTCCTCTTAACAAATGTAGTTTTAATTCAGAGAATTATCCCACCTCCTGGTTCATCCTCAGAAGCTTGGAACAGCAGCAGGAAATTACAACCCCAAGACTTCTCTCTCTCTTTTTTTTCCCCTGCCCTCAGAGTTGCAAAAAAAGGATTTGACTATGAAGCAGTTATGGAAATTCAGAACTAAAATTGGGTGGGAGCAAAAAGGGGAAAAAAAAGAGGAGGAAAAAAAAAAAAGAAAAGAAAGAAGGTGTGTCTTTATTTTATTCTAATCCTTGATCCCACGAGACAGTTCTGATACACTGAACAACTGCACCTTAAGCAAGAACCTCTCCCAGCACTACCAGCTGTCACTAAGTCAAATGAACTGACGGAGCTGGAGATTCAGGCTAAAGGAGCAGTGTGTACTTCCCTATAACCTTTCATAGTCACAGAATGCTTCTTACGAGCCTTTCAGAAAAAAAATGCTGAGAACATCAGGTGTCTATGTTTTAACTGTTCATAATAGTGACTCACTCTTTCACAGCAACTCTTAATGGGAAAGGGGAAGAGAAGTAGGCTGCTTTTCCAGGAAAGGAGCAATTTTCTGCCACCAGACTTACACTTGTTTCTATATCCAGACTTCTCACCAAACCCATAGTAATCTCCTATTCTCTCTTCATGCATTGGTCCAAGCAATTATCTCCAAAATTCTAGCTTCTCACTTCAGTTCTGCCCTCCCACTTCATGCACTTTTTCCAAGAATGCTGTCCTCCAACATACCTTCCTAGACATCCCCCTCAAAAGTCCTTCTGGCTTATGTGCTCCCAAGGCTGACAGATTCCACATTCCACCACCACAGATAGAGGTGGTAATGGAGCTATCTCATGGGCTCACCATCTCAGTGTTTTGCTAATCGTCTCCCTTTCCACCTCTGACCCCACTGCTAGGTTCCTAATATTTCATAAAATCACTCCATTAGGTCAGGGACTCTACTGTCATGGATTCCTAACAATTGTCACATCCTAGCATTAGAAAAATAAGTCTTTCCCTGTCTCAGCAGTTAAATTATGCTCAGTGCTCATCTCCACGTTCAAAATTTCCATCTTTTATCCTACCTAATTAACAACTCTCTGCCATCAGATCCCGCATAATTACTCCACTTGGATTTCCTTACATGACTCTTCTGTTCCTTTGCCAGCTCAAGTCCTTGGCTCTCATTTCCTAAATGCCTATCTTTGCTTCTGTTAATATCTATATTCCTATATCCCTTTACCTTCTTCTCATGGTTTAAGCTACTTTTGCATCTGCTTCCTCATCATTATTTACACAGTTACCAGCTTTCAGTAGTCTTTGATACCAGCTCCTACCCAAAACCTCTCTCTATCCTTGTTCTAAGAAGCAATTGGAATGAAAAACTTTGGAAGCTTTTCCCATTAAACCAAAGCTAAAGGAAATTTAATTAGAAAGTGATACCTTTTAATATTGACCTTATCTATCCCAGTAGAATTATCACACCCCTGATCCTTATCAGATGTCAGATGTCCAATTAAGACTATAAAGCCTTTGGGGCAAACGTAGCCTCCTCCTTCATGTTACGCAGAGCCACAGCACCTCAACCAATCCTTAAGTTAAGAAAAATACCTTGGAAAGTCAAAGAACTTGATTTTGCCACAGGCAGCACCACTCCACTGTGATTTGGAAATTACCAGAGAAGTTAAAAGTCCTCACTCTTCGAAACTTCAAAATGCAAGAATAGGGTTCCCATCAGGAGAAATAATGTCTGACCATGCCTGAGAAGAGAGGAGCTGGGTACAGAATGCACTGAAAAGGTTTTTCCATGGTATCTCTAGCTCCTTCCTGCCTCAAATCTCCAAAGCCATCACTTATCCACTTTGAAACAGCAGGAGAGTCACTTCTTTTTTCCTCCTCTTTCCAGAAGGAGCACAGCAGAAATAAACCTCGAGTGATAAATTATGCACCACTTTTGTGTGGCTGCCTCTTGGCCAGACGGGAAATTTTTCTCCCAAAGCCTTTTGTTTCCAGCTTTGATCCCAGTGTTGGATCCGCTCTGTTCAGCTTTCCCTCAGCATGGAGGTGAAGGGAGAGCTGACACAGGCCAAGTTCAGGCTTACTGCAAGTCACAGTCAGATCTTCCACTAGCCTTCTCCCCTCCCCCTTTCCAACTAGAACTCCCCTTGAGTTTGAAAAGATCCTATTAAACATTTTCCAGAGGGCCTTACAGAGGATACATTATTTTGATGGATGCTGGGACTAAAGGAGGAGGATTTCTAAGTACAGTGAAATAATGGAGTTTGTTCTAATGGGTTTAAGAGATGCCCGGGGGCACCAAGTAAGTTCCTTCTCTGCAAATCAAAAACACAGAAGACCAGAAAATGGAGCCGAACAACTGAACGCCAGGAAGCAGGGAAATCGGGCTCTATTTAACTGCTGCTCTTGGTTACAGCCAACTTCAGGCTTCTTGGAAAAACAGCACACACACACATATCACTGGCACAAACTTAACAGGAGAAACAAAGAGACAACAGGGGTCAAACTGGGGGTGGCAAGTAGAAGGATGCAAGGCTGGGTCCCCACCCCCTACCAGAGAGTCGGATCAATTATCCTTGAATACTAACAAGATTTCTGATTAAAGAACTGCTGCTATGCAAAAGAAACAGAAAGCTCCAGCAGCTGGGAGGGGCTGTCGGGCAGTAACAAAGAGACACAGAAGACTATGCCCTGCTAGGGCATACGGAGGAAGTCACCATGCTGGTAGCCAGGAGAGGGGTCTCCCCTGCCTGGAGTCATGATAACGTCTCATTGTCGGTAGATTTAACTCCAAGAGTAAAATTCCATCTTGACACTACAGAACATGGGGTCTGTTTTCAGGCAAATATTTTATCTACTGTAAGCTTTGCTGGACAACAGCTCTTTACACAACCTCATCATTATAGTACAGAAAGGTGAATTCTATTGTAACTCTAACCCATTCAGGGAAAAGAATCTGCTGCTCTTTACTTCTGAGTATTGCACCACCAGAAAGTTGCTATCAACATACAACAGCTTGAGAAACAAGATCTGTGCTGTCTTCGGTCACACACTTTTTGACAAAAGTGCAACTGGCAGTACAAACATTGAATATGCATCTACATTACTGTCCGTTAATCTTAATGGTTTGTGACTTGCTGACTGGTGGCTAATACCAGAAGAACCTAATCACCTAAGAACCTCATGACAGGCAAAGCCTCTGTCACTACTTTTCAACCCACAGGTGTGCTAACATGCTTATACCGGAATGCTTAATATATCTCATACCATCAGAATCAGGCTCACGACACTTCAATTCCTTTTTCCTTTGTCTTCCACATTCAATTAAGTAATTCCCTGACATTAGGAACTTTAGTTATTCACAATTCAGCACTATGAAAGTCAACAAACATCAGCTCCATCTGATGTTAATAGTCTTTATGAAAACTTCTTTTCCTGCCCTTTCATGGTGAGTCTCCTTTCATCTAGGCTCACAACAGCCGAGAAGATCTGCTGCTTGCAGATAGACTGACTGCAGCTCAAGAGTCCCCCAGACCAAATGCACAGGCTGGGACACTTCACCATCTAACAGACAGTTCTGCATAAGAGAGGCAAAAAAACCATGCCTGGAAAGCTGAAAAACCTGAACATGAATTCACTCACAAAAGGCAGTCAAATACTCCCAGGTAACAGTCCCAGAGCAACCAGATATACAGCAGGAATAAACCACAAGTCTACAGAACAACAAGCCCCTGGACCCATATGCTTACTCTCTTTAGTACAGGGAAATGGAAATTTACAGACAGAAGAAAGAAGAGGTTCAAGGAGCATTACAGCACCCAGTTTTCACTCAGTGGAGACAACAAAATCCCATAAAAGAGTAATAACTAACCTAACAGCAATGGCAAAGAACCACTGTCACCACAGACACAAATGAGCAAGCCTAACCATCAAGGACATGAGATTCATGGAAGACAATTACATTTAGTGTTTTCTGCCATGATTGTATGAAACACAGAGAGCTACTAAATACAGTATGCCATTTAAGGGAGTGGGTTTGTTGTATGCTGGAGCTAAACTAGAAATAAAGGAGGACTAGAGAAATTAAGTATCCACCTTTCTTTTACATTTCTTTTAGTAACACTTTACTTACCAATTCACCCTTTCCAACAGACAGTTGGTAAAATTTCTGTGGTTTTATGATCTTTTGACCATCAGCAAGAGAAATGTAAGTATTATTAAAAAGAAAAATAGTCACAAATGCTGCAAAGGAATTCAATGAAGGTGCAGAACATGCACTTACTATATAAAACTATTTTTAAAACATTGACTGGTTTTTAAGATAATATCTCTTTATCAGCTTTTAGAAATGTTATGAAGCATACACTCTATTGTGTTCGACAGTAAGTTGCATTCTAGGGCAAATGGAGTTGGCCTTGGGCAAGACAATTTCTACTTCACTTCCCACATTTACAAAACAAGGATAATATTTGCCTATTTCACAAGAGTGCACGAAGATTCAAGAGCACTATCAGACTACAGATCATTCTCATAGAATTAATGTTTTAACTATTTTCTAATGTTAATTTCACTAGTCTGGAGAGCATTTACATGTAAAAACAAAATACAAATCACTTTGATTTCTTTTTCTAGTTAACATACAGCAAGTACTGCTTTCTGGTTTGAACTACAAACAACTGGATAATGTTTCTATCTAACCACTTTTTCTTCAGTAACTTCAAGGAATACAATGTAGAAAAACACATTGAAATCACATTTTGTGGCCCACAGACTATTCCTCCTCAAGGTTCACAAGACACGCTGGAAATGCAAGCACTTTATGTAACTACACACCTATTAATTTTCTTGCTGCATACACCCACACTCCTGAGATACAAGAAGAGTTTCTCTATTGCAGAAAACAGTGCTAGAGCACACAACTGAAAGCTTCTAGAAAGAAAATATAAAAGAAAAATGCTTATACGCACTAAATAAAACAAAAATGCTAACTTCATACTGAAAGACTTGTGCTATATGCTTTTGCACTATGTTTCAGTAGACAGAATTGTCAGAAGCAAAACAAAAAAGACCACCACTTGTCACTGCCTGCAGCATGTTGCTCTTCATTTTAGAAATATAGGGAATATAACTCAGTGCCATCGCCACTTCAGAAAAAAGAAAGTCAAGAAAATTCAGGGTGACCAAGAGATCTGTGAATATCATCAAAAACGGATGATCAGCAAACCCTGGCACTCTCAGCACACCCGGGAAGTAGAACATTATCAGCTCCAAGCTGACAATAAGAAAATGGGTGCTTTGCACTTGGCTCATAGCTGTAGAACCAACAGCAATGCCAAGCACAGGCAGTGGAAACTGCGACTCCCACTGCAAAATATACTTCAACAGAAGTAACGCATTAAGCTTTCCAACTATAAAATGCAGTCAAGACGTTTCAGAAGAGAAGCTCTGATACTAGCTATGTATTTTTCTGGCAGAGCTCCAGAAGCCAGAACAACAAACACATCAGCCAGACAGGTTCTGTGACATTCTGTATTTACACTAACACAGACCATCTTAACACCAGGTCCTTCTTCACTCCAGCCACCAGCAGTGCATGACATTAGCACTAAATTCCCTCTCCATACCTGTTTTTACCTGCAATACTTTTCCAAGAGCTCAAGATACTTGCAGACCTCTTTTGTTGGTTTGGGGTTTTTTTAGGCACAGACATCCCCAGTTTGATCTGCCTCTATCCACTAACAAGAGTCAAAGGTCAATCTCGCAGACTTTTTTGCTTTACGCTCTCCTGTGCTGACGCAGAGTAGTAGATTACCAAGTGTTTCTAACAATTTACCTGTTTGGCATGGCAACTTCCATGGATGCCTTATGACAGTTAAGTCGCACACTACCCCTGCAGGTACTTCAATGTGACAACTTTGAAAATTTTCTAGCTAAGTGGAAGAACACCGACTCATCAAAAACTTCGGCATTTTCTCTGCCACCTCCATCCTGATATCTCCTCATGTTTTCCCTCGCTTCAAATAGGAAAAATACTGCCCAGGAATTGTGTCCTTATTGCAAAATTGTGTCCCTATTTCCTTATATTTCAATGAAGGAAAGAGGATATTCGCTTCTGGAAGCAGCTGGCATATCCAACCTACAGTCATCTGACAAGAGGATACACAAAACTGCACTGATGGGAAAACTACTTGAAAGAGAAACAAGTTTCCAATAAAAAAAAGCATCCTAGAGACATCAAGGAACAACCACCTACTAGCAAACTTGCATTTTACAATCAGACATCCCCCACATGGCTGTTAACAGCCCAGACACATTAACTAGAAGCACCTGGGTAACAGCCAAAATAAAACACATCCAGATCTGTACCTACACTAAGATCTATCTTTTAGATCCTTCTCACTCCTAGAGGGCAGCTAAGTATCTGTGTGGCATCTGGGAACTCAAGAGTACTTCTGGCTCCTAAAAAGCAGCCTTTCTGATACACGGAACTACAGCCCTCTCTAGTCAGTCCATCCAAGCTGGTGTAGCACATTCTTCAAAGCTGCCTGCAATTAGGTTTTTTGTTAGAAGAGAAAAAATATTACTTAAAACCCAAACTCCCTATGATTGTGCCCCAGGGGCAATACTTGTAGAATGATGGCGGTCAGCAGCACTACTGCAAATGCTTCCTGTAATTTCAGAGTAGCACAGAAGAAAACGGATGGGGGAAATTATACAGCAGTTGCCAAAGCAGTGAAGGGAAAGAAATGAGGTACGTATCTCCTCATCACACCCCTCCCCCAAAAGCCTTCTAACTCTTTATAAACAATTTTGCGACCTGTTTAGATGTTTTCTTCTCCATCGGGAGCGCTTTAAAATCAAGAACCAACGCACAAGAAGAAGAAGCAGCAGATGCCAGTTGACAGAGCAACCACAAAGCTGAAGTTTTCACGGCGAGACTTCACGGGACTACCTCCCGGCTCGCTAAGAGCGCAGCGAAACCCTCCCCTCGTCACTATTTTTGGTACTCCTGCTCCGGCCCCGCGGTGCCCGGGTGCTGCGGGAGGACTCCCGGTCCCCGTCGAGGCGAGGCAGGTAGCCCGGGGCGCCACCGCGGAGCCGGGCTGTACCTTTAAGGGGCCCGTCGCGGCGGGTGCGCGGCTGCATTCCTGCTCCGGAGCGGCGGCTGTCCCGACACGCCGGGCACGGCAGCCTGCGAGGCAACCTGCGCGCCCGGCCCGGGCCGGCCCGGCCCGCCGCTCGCACCGCGGGAA
>WBMY01010091.1:0-13006 GCA_013397315.1 Donacobius atricapilla | reverse complement strand
CGCTCCGTCCGCAGCCGCGGCAACTCCGGGCCGGGGGCTCCCTGGCGGCTCCGCCCGCCCAGGCCCGGCCCCGAAGGAGGAGCCCCGCCGGGGCAGCCCCCGCCCCGCTCCCCCCAGCGCCGAGGCGCTTCGCAAACTTTCGGCGCGGCGGAGGCGGTCCCGCGGCCGAGGCTCCGCGGTGAGACGCTCACCAGCCTTCCCCGCCGTGGGGCCGTAGCCCGTCACCGCGGCGAGACCCCCGGGTTCGCCCAGAGCCTCCGGGCCTCCTCCGCCCTTGCCCCGGGTACGGCTCCCTCACCGCGGGCGGGGAAGCCCTTCCTCGAGCGGCTCCGGTGCTCGGGGCCGTCGCTGTCCCAGCTCCCGCAGCATCGTTGAGGAACATCGCTCCGGGCTCTCGGCTGCCCGCCGCAGGGCTGTCCGGTACCCCCGGTGCCAGCGCGTTGCCGCCGCGTCCCGACTTGTGGCAGCTACAGCTGTGCCCAGGACAAATGGCAGAGCCCTTCTCCCCGTCCCGGCCCCGTTTGCCAAACTCCCTCGGAAAGGGGAACCATTCACGAGCCCTTTGCCCAGCACGCATGTTGCTACCTATGAGAAACGTCTGATTTTTCCCTCCGTTCGTGACAATATTCTGCCATTTGGTATTTTCCTTATAGCCGCGGCGTCCGAAGACAGCTAACTACGTATGAATCTCAGGTACCCTAAAAAAGATTTAGGGTCGTTTCCTGCAGGAATAGAAATTAACACTTGGACAATTGGCGTATGTGCCTTCTGTCCTGTGCTGCGTTAAAGAGCAGACAGGCTTTCACTGGAGATCACCCTTAGAGCCAGTTTTATGATCCTTTTGGCGTGATTCGACCTTTTAATACATAAGGTTGACAATCCAAGGAACTATTGTTAAATAATTAATCTCAGTTGATTTCAAAGTATTAACCTGAACAGAAAGCTGACTCGGATAGTCCAAACCCTGGCCACAGGGGAAGATGAGAATTTTGTCAAATTGACACGAAAGGATCAGTAACAGAAATGGTCTCGTTTAAAGCCTTCCCATAGATGAATCCAGAGGAAGCTGCAATTAATCCCATCCTTTAAACAATCACAAGAGTAATAAAATGGCACAGCATGTGATTGAGAGAATTATGCCACTCCTATTAATTAAGTGCAAAATGGTGAAGACAAGGGATATTATTAAAAATGTCAACATAAAATTAAAACAGGGACCAAGTTTTGACAAATTGTGCTCAGTGAAAAGAGAAAATAATCCAATGCAGCTTCACCGAGAAGAGCTCCCAAGAGCGGGAACACCACAAGAAACAGTAAGCAGCAAACCATGTTTAAATCTACTGTACATGGCCACCAAAATTTTTAAAAAGCAGACTTTTTTCTTTATATGCAGAAACCCTGCTTCAAGATAGGAATAGATCCATGTTAGTGCAAGGTAGGCAAAGTGTGCAAAGTTGCAGAAGAGTAACAACAAACATAGGTGATCAAGAGGGACTGGTTGAGGTGAAGAGACTAAAAAAATTCTCTATCCTAATATTGATTTGGAATCAGTGGCAGACTGAGGCACAGAAAGTATACACAATTATTGTAAAGTAATAAACTCCGAGATATCAGAGTTTAAGATGGTTGAAGGGGAAGAATTCTGAATAGTGGGTTAAAGTTAAGAGAGAGAAAACAATATCCTCACACTGACTGGCTGACTGACTAGAATGCAAAACTCACGGTATCTCCCTAAAATACTGAGCAACATAACCAAATTTCATTGAAGTCTGTATTCTCTGCTAAGGCTAGATCATCGGGTAGTATAACTCAGAGGAGTCCTTCTGACTTCAGGCTCACAGAAGCTTTTAGAAGTTTAGGTGCTGAAGTACTGAATGTGATAAAGCACAGACACAGGCCCCAGACCTTCCTCATAATTATATACGTAGGTCACGGAACACTCAGCTTTTGAGATGAGCATTTTCCTGTGCTTGAAACAAAAGCCTCTTGAAAAATATTGTCCTAAATACAAATAAATTCACTTGTTAGCTTATCAGCTCTTCTCTCCCCAGGGAACAAATGTTTTCACCCGCTCTGTTAAAGTGTGTTTACCAGTCCTCTGCATCCTGCACTGTATTCTGGCAAGTCACTTTCCTCTCTAAGCTCAGCTTCCTTAAATGATATCTCTGTCTTATTAATAATTTTGAAATCTCCTAATGAAAATAATATTATCTTTCACAAAAATCTCCTAAATAGGTTGCAGTTGAACAGATGAAAATTTATATTATAAACTTCTCATTTACCTACCTCTTGATAAATACTTTGATTGAATATAGCCCTGATTATATGTGGGATCTTTGAGGAATAATTGTAAAGTAGATTTATGCAGGGTAAAATGGGTATTTATTGTAAAAGCAGAAGAGTTGCAAAATAATGTTGGTAAAATTTACCCATATGCTTTGGTCTTGCCTCTTTCAGACCAAATAACTTTAAGATTATGTAAATATCAGAATACACTTCAACCCATGCACAATGTAGGTACTTGCTTCTACCCACACCTATGAGGGAGGAGCATCATGAAGTAACAGGCAATAATTTATAGATCACTGATAAGTGATATATAATGCAAGTATTGTGAGACAGATAAGAAAGGAATAATTAAAATATAATTAACAATTAATTTATATGACAACATGCCCAAGCAAAAAAAAAAACTCCACCAGTCATTATAAATGGAACAGGAAGAAGATTATTATCCTAATAACCATTTTGGGACATAATTCAGATGCACCCCCCTCGAAAAAGTAACGTTAGAGACATAAACCAATCCAATGATAGAAAATAAGTGCTATGAAATAGTACAAATAGTTTGCATCATTTTCAGGGTGAATTTAAATAACAAACCTGTGTCAGGAAAAAGCCAATCAAGAACATGGTGTCAATGGAAAAAGAAGAAAGGGACCAGAACAAAGTAGGATTATTAGGAAAAATATACTTCATCTATTTTGGAACTGTAAAGATCTTAATAAGAGGTTTAAAGAAAGAAGGGAAAGAAAAGGGAAAGGGAAAGGGAAAGGGAAAGGGAAAGGGAAGGGAAAGGAAAGGAAAGGGTCTTATCTATCAAAGTATTTTTAAAGGATTCAAATGAGCTTTTCCTTGCAAAGATGCTTCTCCACAACTCAAGTTTCCTAGCATAGAATGACACATTGGGTAGCTCAATTGTTCTGTTCAGAAAGGTTTGGAGCAATCATGTTTCAAATACTTGAGATAGAGTGAATTAATTTACTGGAATGAAAAACCACATGAAAAATGGGCAAAATGCATTTGTGCTAAACCAAGTTCCCCTTTTAAAGCAATGTAAAGTTTACAGTGTGAACAGAAAGCAACAGACACGATACACCTTGAATGGCTTTTGGCATCATCTCACAAGACACTTCCATAGAGCGACATTTTAAATACAGATAGGGAAAGGTGTGCAAGCATCCGATAGAAGGAAACCACAGTGGCCATTAGTCATTATTTGTCAAAAGGCAAAGGCACTTCAGATCTGTTTCAAGATACGTCCTGAGTTCTGTTTTGTCTACTATGTTCACTGCCAACTTAAACGATGCAATATTTATGCTTGTAAAATCTGTGTTACAACAACTGATAGCCTCAAAACCGAGGCAAAGGGCTGAAAACACTAGGAAGGATGAGATCAGACACCCCAAATCCTATTGACAAATTGGTCAGGTTGTCCAAAAACCAACAAGGAAAAATACAGTAGTTAGAAACATTATTCTTGGGAACAGAATGAAAAAATATTAAACTGCACTGAATTTTGGACTAGACAGAAATACAGCACCTCTAGGATAACAAACAATATAAACCAACAGTGCAGCAGCACTGCTAGGAATGTGTTGAATTCTGGAACATCTTAACAGGTGTGTCATATATGACACAATTTGATTTCTTAAATTCACATAATACTGAATCCGTGGTTGGATACTGTGTCTGGTCCTGCCTGAACACCAAAGAAACATAAAAACATCTGAAAAGAAACAAGAAAATAGTAAGAACAAGAAAGTTATAAATCAAACCCTTTGAGACCAAGCTGAAAGAATTAGGTATGCCTAGTCAAGAAATTAAAGCTTCAAGCCAGATGCAGCTTTCTGATATTTATAAGAGCTAATTACAGAGATGATGATCAGCCATTCTCTATGGCTCCAGTAGAAAGACATGAAAAAGTCAACTTCATTTGCAACAAGAAATGCCTAAAAGTTTTTTCTGATCACCATTCCAGCTGAGGATTTTTCAACAATGGAACAGACTGTCTAGCGGGACTGTAGAATCTCTTCCACTGGATTTTTATAAGAACACAATTTGATAAGCATGTTGGTACTAGCCTTGATGTTTAGTCTTGATGCAGTACGGATTGGACTAGCTGATCTTTTGGAACCCCGACCGAACTTAGGTTCTACGATGGATATAGTTCAGGAAATCCTAACTGGAAAGAAAACTACGAACTCTGCACTCTGATCAAATTCTGTTTTACTCGTCAGCTCCCCTAAATAAACAAAAAAGCCAGGAAAATACCAAAACATTCCCAACAGGGTTCTATGTTCAAGATAAAATCATAGGTATTGGATCATGAGATTTTCCAGTGGCCCTTTTAATTTCTTTAGTTATTTCACTGGTACATTACCCACATCAGTTGCCTCTTCCATACCACCAAGTGAACTAAAGAGGTGGTAGCTTGGATTACCAGGTAAGTTAAAAGTCAGGATTTACCCATACATAGGAATACAACTTCACTGATGTAAAGAAATAGTTTAATTTTCCAAAGAGCTGAGGGATTGACAGCTTTTGCATCTGGTTACCTAGTTTGTAAATTATGGTCTCTCTGCCAAATATATTAAATGAAATTTTAACATTGATTTATATTTTATGTTATCGTATTTTCCTTTGTTGCCTTCCCGTAAGTTTTCTAAGTACTGGCACTACTACTGTGTACCCAGAGATGCTTGTAGCTGTCATAACATTCAAATACTGTCACCATTGGCCCCTACAGTGTTTCTCTACTGCTCACTTATTCTTAATAAAACCATATGCCATCTTCTGCAGTGTTACCACAATTGTTTTCATTTACAAAAATATAAAACACAGGTTAGCGGGTCAGAGTTTATGTGTTACTTAATTTTCTTCACCCCTCATTTAACTGCTGCTTTCTAAGCATTCCAATTGCACATTTGTTTTGGGAAACTTTATGATCATCTCACGGACCACTATTAATTCTACTTTGCAGTGCAGACCAGCAAAACTGAAGTTTACATTAAATGGCTACATTCTAAAGCTGAGATATAAAGGATTTTGCAAAAGGTCCTTTGTAATGTAATGTCCAAAGTACAGATTCATCTAACCCCACCCCTTTTCATATGTGTGTCTAGAAGGTGGGACAGAAATCAACCTCCAAGGCCCTTTTATCTTCCACTCCAGGAAAAAAAAAAAAAAAAAAAAAGAAAAGGAAACAAAACCATAAGTAAATTGATTCTCAAAATAGAAAAAAAAAAAACGAAACCAAACCTTTCTTCATGTTCTCTTTGAGATGGTAGCTCTTCCTGTGTTTTTGAAAGCTGGTTCTGCTCCTTCTTTTGCTGGTTCCCTAACATCCTCTATGTAAAAATAATGCAAATAAACACCCTCTTCTATTCATGATGATACTCCTCCCTGCAGTGAAATGGCAATTATCCAATTGCACAATGTCTGCATTGCAAAGGCAGCCTATGGCCTACCCTTAGGAACTGCACGGGTTAATACCTTGACTCTGGCACAGGAAAAAAGGAAAAGAGGAAGAGCTTAAAAGGGAAATGTTCTCTTGAAAGCCAGCAAAAGAAGAATTCAGTTTGGAGACAGAAGCCTAGCCACCTTTATTCCCCAAACACATTCAAACGGATAAGTAGCAAGTTGTGTCTCCTAAATTGATTTTTGACTCCACAGAGAAGCATCTTCTAAGGAACTGAAGACCTGTGTCTTTCTTTGACTTCCAGCTCTTAATGTAGTTTGCCATCTGAGTCTCTGTACTTAGGTAAGAAGTTAGTGGTCAAAATCAATCACACAATCAGAAAGAAAGGTGACCTTATATCTCAGTATGTGGAATATCTTCGATGGGCTGGCTTTTCCTTTCTTAAAAAAACTAGAATAAATAAATTGGGCCTGTAAAGAAACTAGTAGTCATGGGAATAGATGTGAAAGACATAAAAATCTTTCTCTCAGCTCAAACACCTTTCTTGCTTGCAGAAGCCACTATGGAGATGTAAAAATGTAGACAGAACAATAAAGAGAGTTTTCTTTTTTGAAGATGATTCACTTCTAATACTTTATTGGCATGATGGGTCTGGCAAGTACTGCCAACACAAACAAGATATAACCCTTGAGTGTTTCTGATAAGATGTCAACCATCTGCTTTCCTATCGGGTGGCTGAATCAGAGATACCTCTTAACACCTCTCCCTCTGTCATCCAAGCTCTTGATAAATATGAGTGAGGGAACAAATTAATTGCTCCTCACTGGGTGAGACCTGAATCAAGGCACAGGTGGGAGCAAGATCCAGACTTGCACACCCCCTTCACATGAGTCACCCACACGTATGCACACACATCCAACCTCCCTCCCAGTCACATATACTTGTGTCCATATCATTGCAAGTTTGGGTTTTTAGAAACTTAATGCATTAACATGATATTAGCATTCTAAGAGTTTAAGGTGATCTGGGTGTGTGTATTGCATGCAAACTCTGTCAGAGACTTGAGTAAGCAAAACCCAACACTTGTAATGCACAGGGAAGACCATGTCACAGAGATTACAGGTTTCTCTTGTTTCTCTTTCACATAAATCAGATCACTCTGAGTTTGTTTAGTAAGTATCAGAAATGGATTCTAGCCATGGAATTCGAGAGAAACTCTGATCCACATCTAAACTTCACATATTCAAGGAACACCTCTTCCTTCACAGTACAAAATAGAACACTTCAAGTTTGAATCTTAAGGATATTTTCTTAATATCTAACGTTATTATCTGATTCAAATGCAGAATGGTCAATCTATTCTGCTGTGGTATAGAAATTAGAATGATGAAGTTAACAAATCAAAAGAAAAACTTAAAAACATTCCTTAGATAAAACTTCATTAGGCCTTAATTTTCTACTCCATTCTGAAGAATGTTCCATGATTCCTCTAGTCTGTTTAGAATTAATTGCCACAATCTTCATTTACTGTTTCAGTCTCAGTTGGTTTATATTCTCTCTCAGATTTGGTTCTCTTCCTAAGTATTCCAACCATTATATCATTGTCCAATCTCTATCTTCTCCTCTAGCGACTCCATAAAGGTGTTACTCTTGAAAACACCTTATGCACCTAGCAAAAAGGAAAAAACATTCATCACTATGTCCTCTTAAATTATGGAGTGAATCACAGGCTACGGATGTGTGCTTTTGCTGGAAAAATATTTTGACTTCAACTCCTGGGCAGTGGCAGGTTCTGCAGTGCTGTCTTCCAAATGCCCTTTTATGTAGCTAACAGAATTAAGAATTGTTTTGCAAGAATTCCACTATTTTAATGAATCTGTGATCTCCTCTTACCTTCATTTTGTTGGTTTTTTCCCCTTGATTCCGTCATTTGCTTTTCCATGCAGATGTTATAAGACAAAATATTTTCAGAGTACTTTGCATGTGACTAATCTCTGTTCTGCACACAGAAAGTTACGCGCCTTTGCTATGCGAGCTGGCCACTGCAGCCATCAGAGTTGTGGCTTCACTTCATCCCCAGACACAACAGCCCACTTAGGTCTGCCTGCTGTCTTGCACACACACAGAGCCATTTACTTATTATAATTTTCTCACACAGACACCTTGTCTAATGGATAAGAGTCTGGCAGCTTATGTTTGCAAGGAACATTTGATAAGTAGAAACAAAGAATGAAAATTGCTGGACTTTTTGGGTTACCCCCCAGGATGAGCTAAGCCTTGGCTGTCAAAAATGCTTCTCATGCCAGAATTTCATAGTGATATTTATTTTTACCAGGCATTTTAATTTTTTTGTTGTTTGGCATGAGAGATCCTGCAAACTCTGCCAGAAATGGCTGTTTTTCTTCTCTGCATCATTAGTGGGGCGGCATTCCAACAGAGAAGGGTCACTCACTTGGTACTTAAGTACTTTTAAAGATGTCCTTTCCTTCCTGATGAGATAATGGGAAGAAAAACTGGAAGAGAGTTTTTCAACAGTTTGCTCTTACAAAAAAGCCAACTTTGCTTACTAAACACTAAATTCAAAATCATAATTTGGACAGTGCATTTAATACATGCCAGGAATCTATTATGCAACTTACAGCTACCATTGATTTGAAAATGAACGTGGCCTCCATGAGCCACAGAATCTGTCATAGTACTATTCCCTTTTCTCATAAGCACATCATGCAGAGTTCAAAAGTACTCCTATGGCTGAGGAGTAGAAGAATATTTTATGGGTTTTTTCCCCCATCAGCTTGTATTTAAAATACAAGGACCTTGAAGTTTGTTTAGACTTAAATCATCAGCAATACAGATACAGATCAGAACTCTCTTTAAGAAAATCTTAGCAATCCAGATTAAAGTACAGTTAAACTAGTAAATAAAATAGAAATTATGATGGTGTCATGCTCACAGCACAGTTTCCTGTAGGCTTTTGACATCTTACTAGTTAAGTATATTCCTGATATCTGACTTCCAGGTACAATTTCTGGTTAAATTCTGTAATGCTGGCTACTTAAGAGAGCTGCTGCTATCATGTTATCTATCACTAACTGGAAAACACGCAGTTGTTTCCAGAACTCATCTTGTGACAGATGTTAGGAGAGACAAACTTGGTGAATCTTATTTCTCTAAAGATCTTAAAGAACAGTGTCAGTCCTATCTGCTTGTCTAGAAGAGGAAACCAGTATTAATTCTGCATTATTAGGGAAAAATAATTAATTTACTTGTGCAAAACCACTGTACTATAGGTGAACCAGATAAACAGTTCATTCAGTTTGAGAAGGCTCAGATTAGGAGAAGCACTAGAAGTACTGGATCTTTTTCTGTAGATGACTCCTGAGGAACCAACAATATAAAAATATGGATTTCATCACATAATTTCATTGTGGTTTTGGCTGACTGTTTTATTTAAGATAATCTTATTTTTAGCGCATGTGTTTAGACAGTTTAGTCATAATTCATATAAATAATTATGAAATAAAAAAATTAATGAGAGGTTTTTATGGGTTTGCAACTGACTCATAAATGAATCATCCGGCTTCAGTGCCACTGATTTTTTAAAATTACTTACAAAATAGAATTCTAATTTCACTTACAAGATTTCCAATAATTTACATAAATAATAGCATGTGAAACTCTTATTCTTCATTTCTTCAAATCTCTCATCAAAACTTATCTCTGCTACTGTGCCCAAAATAATAGATTATCACTAAAGATTGACAGTTGTTTAAGTCAATGTTTTTCTCTTCACGGTACAATTTGGTTTTCAGGTGTCTTTGTGTTATCACATCTGCAATTTTATGAATGTACAAGGAAAAGCTCATCTGGAAATTACATGGGAAGCCTCGAAGAACACAAAGCACTATTAAAGTCAAAAAAGCTGAGTTCTGCACGAGACAGACTCTTAGCTAACTGTGTTTAAAATAGGATAAAGCTTCGGATGCTCAAAAGATAAACAAGAAAGGCTAGAGACATTTTCTTAGTGTTTCTGTGAAACTGTCTTACATTGATTTCACAGTCACATGGAACAATACTGAAGGCTGCCCACAGCTTAGTTCTTTGTACATTGTAGCAACAGCATTTCCACCAGTCACTTAAAGAAAAAAAAAAGTTTGTTTCCTCTAATACACCTAACAGGCTGTATTGTAACGACCTGAGTAATAATTGGTAAAATTCTAAGCAAATGAAACATTTCATTCCAAGAAAAGTAATAGAAGCCAGGCAAAGTGAGTCAATCTGCTTAAAACAAGGCATTTCCTCTGGAATTTTTTTCTTGATATCTAGTCCTGTTTATTATTCCGTATAATACTCTCTCTGAAAGAGGAGATGTTTCTCAGGAGAAATTTGTCCAACAAAAGGAAAATATTTCAGTTCAACACCCATAGTATAATTCAGAAAGATGAACATAAAATCAGCAGAGACTAAGCAAAGCAATTAACATAGTAGGGGAAAAGTATGTGTTTCTGGAGAAAAACTGAAATCTGATTTTAGCTAAGTTGCTGAGAAGCACTTAGAAAACTTACACAGGAAAGATGTTTTCAGTCCATGCATCTTAACATAATAAAGACATTTTATTTCATGACATAATTTAAAGTACACCACTAACTATTTTCAAACTTGTGGTCACATGGACTCTTATATAACTAAGTTGGCCCAGTCAACTAAATGTATGATTTCTGAAATTCTACTTAAACCACACTTCAAAATGAATTAAGCTGAATCAAACCAAGATTACATTAACTCTGAAAGAGGGTGTGCACAAAATATACCAATGTAATCCAACTGATCCTGCTTGAAAGACTGATTTGGATACACAAATGTCCCTGGTAAACAAAATGCAGCAATTTTAGTTCAGAGATGTAAGCACCACCATGATTCCCAGGGTACATGGTAAAAGTGTACTCCAAAGGCTTGCCCGGAAGTGAGATCTGTACCTCTGATAATCTACCAAGGGGCTGTGACAGGGAAAAATAATTTTTTTCACCATCATTCTTCCAGCTGGGTCCAAAAGAACATTAAGCCCTTGTTAGATGTGACCCTCTGGGGGCATCTATTAAACCTCCAGATGGTTTCCAGTGGCCCAGAAAAGCCTTCTCAATGTATTAAAATACACTAGTCTAGGGTTCTAAAATCAGGTTGGTAAAACAAACTTAACACCTATGGCCAGGCTGGCAGCATTTCTCCCTTTTCAGGTCATGAGAGAACAGGGAGAGAGCGAGGGAACAGGTGAGTGCTACTGATCTGTTATATCACCTAATCCGGGCTCTGGAAAGCCAAGGGAGAAAGAATAGTAACCAGGGAAGTCTATAAATGGCTCCAGAAATGACATCTTGTTTTTATATAATTTTCTTAAATTGCTGACAGTCAGGCACCATTACGGCTGCAACTCACTGTTACTGAAACTGCAAATGGGACCAGTGTCCAAAAGTTTTCCCTTAGCCAGTCTGAAGGAAATAACAAAGTCTAACCCGTAGAGACCAAAGAGCAACAAGTGAAAAAAGGAAACAAACAAAGAAACAAAAAACAATCAACGAACCAACAGCCCCAAAGGAAAAACCAGAGAGATATCAGAATATGTAGTACTCAAAACTGGACTTTAAAGGCCTCTTGTAAGTCAGTGCTCCAGATACTGATGAAGGCTAAACTCTGGTTTACAGATGATTTAAACAACAAAAAGGAAACAATGCACACCTGTGGAAGGCTCCTACCAGCTCAGCTGAGCAGAATTATGTAAGAGGTTTTTAAACACCACTGACACTGCTTACATGTATACCAACATAATGCTGTGTTTTCTCATTCTGCTTGAATCCACTTCCTTTCTAAATTCTGCCGAATTTCTGGGCTCAAAAATATCTTGTATCAATGTATTCTGTGGTCTAATTGTATCTATTACTTAAAAAGATCCCACATTTAAATTTATAGCCTATAACAAAATGCACAAAGTGCAAAACTGAACAAAGTGGAGTTTTGAGTGAGTCTCATTGTAGCGCAAATAATTTTAGATAACATCATTTCACATGTTATGCTTATCCTCTTTAAGGCAATCTTACCTTTTTTTAATCATTCTTCACACTGGAGTGTCTCATTGCCTGCTCCCTAAACTATTCTCTCTGCTCATCTTTGAAATATTTATATCTAAGCCCTATGCTTTTCAAGACAGAAAAAAAGACAGAGGAGTGGCCCAGGCAATCTTATGTGGGATATTAACAGTCAAGTTATATCATCTTGTTTGCCCTTTTTAAATGTGGCTGTCCCATAAATATAGATTAAAGTTGAGTGGCCAATGCCTCAGCATTTTCCTCTAGTGGAATAAAGGCATGCATGTATAAATGGTCCATTTAATTTCTGTTCTTTTGCATTTGTCATTAAAAATGTAGACAACACTTTCAGTTTTGTTTGTTTTTTTTTTTTTCTTTTTTCCTTCCCAGATTATATCCTGGGTTGGCATTTTTTCAAATGGTGATGAAAGAAATTGCAAATTAATTTGGGAATTTTAGCCACATCAGCTTCTAGGAAAAGGAGCCCAGCAGGCTTGCTTCCAGCCACATGAAGAGCTCTGCCTCTCCTACATCCCTGGTACAATGGCCATTCCCAGACAAGTTCCCAGCCAAGAAGAGAAAGAGCCCTGTGACTCAGGACTTTTCTGCTCATTTCTACTTGACTCTACAGAAAGGATAATTCCTGAGGCTCCCCATACCTACTTCTCCTGAGCACAAGGGATGCAAACATTCCAGCTCTGGGATAATGAGGACAGAACTTTAAAGGATCTCCTTGGTCACACTTTCAGTCTTTGCTCTCTGGGACAAAGCTGCTACACCTAACTTCATTGAGTCAGGCAAGTGGTCAGAACACCAGGGCTGGTGGAGTTCCAGAAGCATCTGAACAATGCTTTCAGGCTTATGGTGTGATTTTTGGGGTGTCCTCTGTAGGGCCAGGAGCTGGACTCGATGATTCTGATGCGTCCCTTCCAACTCAGCATAGTCTATGTTTTTAACTTATTACAATTCACCTCCAAATCAAGGTCTTTCCCCCACAGCTGTAGTCCTAAGTAACCCCTAGCAGCAGACACGTTGACTTCAACAACTTGAATCTAATCCGAACGACTTCACACGCGCTTCTCCCCCCGCTTTTTCGGCCCTCCAGGAGAGCCTGCTGAGCCGCTCTCCCCTCTCCGAGGCGTCCCTCGGCCCCGGGGCAGCCGCCCGGGCATCGCCCGCCGCGGACCCCGCGCAGCCGCCTCCCCGGGGCACTGCCAGCCGGCTC
>WBMY01010088.1:217855-352400 GCA_013397315.1 Donacobius atricapilla | reverse complement strand
AGTTTTTAACCTTCCACCAGAAATGTTTAGAGACTAATGTACCTACTTTTCATTGGAATTCATACTTTACATTTTCCCTCTCATTCAGCCTCAGCAATGCCATTATTCTCTATTTCATGCAGTGCTGGTTCCTCAAGCTGCGATAACATACATATCCTAAAGTTGGTATTTCGTTGCACTGTTGAACTCGTGTATGGCTAAACTCCATGGAGATATGTTTGAATAAAAAATATTATATAAAAACCCAGAGCAGAAGAAAAAGTACAGGAAGAGTACAGCCCTTATGCAAATCCACTCAGAGATTTGTGATGAAGACTGAAATGATGGAAAGAAAAAGAGAAAGGGAAAATGTGTTCCTATTTAGAGTGTTCATGAACTGGTAAGAAACCAGTTAACTGGAATTATATAACATTAAAAAATTATGGCAAAGGTCAAAATTTTAAGTCCCTGTTCCAGGTGGACAAAATGATGCTACAGAAGAGATCACAATCTTCTCTAGGGGTGAAAATGCCACAAATGTTTCTGAATTTCTGAACTTCCATAGCAAATGAGAGAGATAGTAGAAGTCCTCTCACAAAGAAAAGTGAGCCGGGAATGATGGATTTTAGTAAAAGAGAAGGGCCTAATATTCAGTCATGAGAGAATATGATAGATTGGTAGCAGAAATGCAAGGAGGAATGATTTATTATGCAAGACTGAAAATTTTCAGTATGATCACCTAAAATATTTTTTAAGGACTTTTTAGAGAAAAAAAGTCAGAGACTGATTCCTTTCTGATGCTGGGACCTCTCCCTGGTGCCAGACAGAAAGGAGATAATCCTGTTTTGGAATCTGAAGGTGTTCCAAATAAGGGGGTTTGAGGCTATGATTTCTTGGCCTTCACCTGGATTTTATATTAATTCCAGTTGCAACTGGACAACTTTTCCGGTGAAAGTTTTCTCAAAATGATGTGCACCAGAAAAAATGAATAAGAAAACACACATATGTTGATGTTTATATCTGTCTGGCTTAAAAACTCTCCCTACATTTTCTGAAGTCACTGAAGCATACACCATCTATCTGTAGATAATAAGAAACCCAACTATTTTGTAAGTAATTGAAAATCCTTTCCTGCTCTGGGCAGTATGCATGCAGTAGAACTTCTATAATTAGCTGAATCTTTTCAATAATGAATACAAAGGAGTATCTCATAGTGAGCTAATGCTCTGACATCTCCTGTAGATTTACTTTCTGGCAACTGAAAAAGTTTAATCTCTTGTTTTGAGAGTTAATGCCTCATAGACTTCATGCACTGTGGCCAACCCTCATGATTTTTTCAAGAATCTCTCAGATTTAATACTGCTCTTTTGAAGATGACTGTTGAAGTCTTGCTCATAATTTACATTTAAAAATTAAAGCTGTGCATATGGGAATTGAAAATAGGGTTTTGCAAGACCTCAAAAACAGAAAGTGCAACATAGAATCTTTGCTTAATGTTATTCAAAATTTATCTGGTGAGTTTTAAAATGTAAAATACCTGGGACATGGAAAAAACTCCATGCTATTACTGTTGTATACTCATTATTAATTTTTAAATAAAGTATAGCATTGCATTTGTGATCATCATCCATGAATATGATTCCAATACCNAGATTTAAACTAAAAACTAAGGCAGATTTAGGAACATATATTTTCCTGGATTTTGAACTTATTCAGAAAGAATTTCATACTGTAAGAGAGAAGATTGAATAAAAATCTGATATACATATTTATTGAACCTCCAGTTCAGGTTTACATGAAGTGAATAGAGATACCTTCCCCAGAAGAGTCACCACAAAAGAAGTCTTGACAAAGTAAAAAATATTTAAAAACTCTACAGCATTGCCCTTTTAGAATCCCTAAGGAGACACACCATGGCTACTGAATATCAGCTTGGGATTGGCTCAAACCCAAGAAAATACACCGTCCCTTAGGGTAAAGTTCATCAAGAATGACTTGCCAAGCTGGTGCCCAGCCATGGTTAGATACCACGCCAGCTGAGACACTCAGCACCTTGAGAGAACTTTGTGAAGAACAGTAAAGTACCACATCAAACTCCCACTTCCTCATCACAAAGAACCAGAATCAGGTTGCAATATCAATGTTACTTGTAAACAACCTTATGCCCAACAAATTGTTTCTACATCTGTCAAGAAAAACAGTCTGTGATGTATATTTTCTCACAGAATATAAGTATCTTAATTCTCAGTCAGAAAAATATTAATAGCCATATAAAAATCTCAGAAATAATTTTAACTGATTAAAGGACAGGCAAAAAATTAAATTATTGTGGACTGAGGGAAAAAAAGGATTCAAAGACTGATTCAGTAGTTCTCATTAGCATTTGACATTATTTACTGACTTGAACAGCTTTTTACTGAGTTTCCAATGGAAGTAATAAATCTATGAGCACATAAGCACAGAAATAAAGGTAGACATATTTAAATATTCAAATATTGAGGTAGAGATATAGATTAGCTCAGGAACATTAATAAAGTCATTAAAGATCAATTCAGATTATGATCCACTGCTGGAAGGAAACGTTTTCCTAAAATCTGTGAGCCAACTTTCTCAGATTGAAATAATGTAAAATTGACTTGCGTTTTCTTCCCTGAAAGAAGGATCAAGCTGTCCATCTGGTTTGGAAAATATAACATATTCATAGTCATATGAATTTAAATGGACTGATTGATTGGTGGTAGTACTAATCATTTCCGTGTTGTGATTATCATTGTGAAATACAGGATTTCATGGTCAGAGAAGCTGAAGACCATGTTTTATCTTTGAAGTTATTTCAGCCCAATTTTACCCTTTCCTGACCACACATACCACAAGTGTGCCCTTGCATGAGGTTTCACAAGCAAAGCTTCATGGATCCATTGCTGAACCACAAGCCTCTGAGTGCTGTTATATTCACGTTTCACACAGTGTTGAAGTCACAAGGCCTCTCTATTGGTAGCTCTTCCAAAGAGAGGGAAGCTTTATTTACCAGTCAAATCTATACATTTTACTGTCTTCATGCCTGAAATCTGAGCATGCGTATACATTGTAATTCAGGTGAGCACCAATTTAATTTTTTTGCACATTTTGATTCCTCCTTCCCAACATTGTTTGGCTTCAGGAAAGAATGCAGACTTTTAAGTCCATGCTTCTGATCAAGAACATTATACTGGTTTGGGAGACAGCAAACTTGCTACTGAAATGGCTCACAAGACATCTAATAATCCTATGCAAGGCACTTAACTTCCAACTTTGAAATAAAATCCATACAATACAATTCAGTAGGACAACATAAACAATCCTCTACATTAAATAGAGTTTAGCCTGAGGTGTCCATCATACTGTAAGCTAATAGTAACCATTTCCATTAAAAAAAAATCAAAATTTCTATCTCAGACCTTTTGTGATAGATACTTTCAGCAGCTTGCACTATTTCTTCTTTGCAAAATTGTTGAGTTTATCCCTTAATAATAATAATAATGCTAGTGGTAGTTAGCAGACCTCTAAAATTTAGAAAGGATAGTGGTCTGTATTATGTTTACAATCATTATTTGAACAAAAATATAAGTAATTATAAGTAGTTCTAATCAGAAAGGTGAGGCAACCACAGTTAAAGAGTACAATTACAACTAAATTTACATTGGTAATCTTCATTGCTTTTCTAAACTACCTCAGAGAGGCATAGAGAGGCAACAAAACAAGGAGCTTTCAAGTTTCATGCTGAATTCACTTCCTTTTTCCATGTGACATATAAGCTCCAGCAAAGGAATATTTTTTTATCAAGAATTCTTCAAGAAACATAAGGCAAGTCTGCTACCCCGCTGTGCAGTGTGCTTTCTGATTTTGAAAGCTGTTTGTTATGCTTTGAAAACAAGCGCTGGTAAAGGCAGAATTAACTCCTCTGCTGTCAAAAGACAAACTGGTGCACCTGGCACTAACCAAAAAAAAAAAAATTGCTGAGTTTTCCCCAGTGATTTACCTTAAAATCATCATCCTTCCACTCAGAAAGAGGATGTGCAAAACAAAACAACCTGGCTTGGTTTTTTTTCTGTTATTCAACTTAAAAAAAAAAAAAAATTAAATAACCCCTTATTTACAAAGCCTGCAATCAGATATTCCAGGTCTTGTGGTCATGGGGAAAGGAAAAGGATACATTAAAAAAAGGCAGTTGCAGCAGGGCATGTCAAGCAATAGAACCTAATTACCTGGGAGGAATTCAACCAGCTCAGTGGTTATGAAAAATACTATGGAGTTTTTAATAAACAGTTGAAGCAGACTGTTGCTTTAAACTCTTCCTGATAAGATGTTCCCTTGAAGAAAATTATACCATCCTCAGCACCAGTCTAGCAGAAAAGGCTGTTACCTGTAACTAATCACTGATTCTGAAAAAGTCACAAACCTGCACTGGTGCTGGAAGAGCTCTCTCCATGCTTATTGCTTCCCACACAGTGTCCCTGGCTTTATCTCCTGTGGCCATAACGTTTGTACAGTGCCTAGTGAGCTCCTTGGCAGAGATGATCCTACTCACTGTAACCTCACCCCCTCCCCGCCCCACCCCATTGCATTCATCTTGGGGTGGTCACCTGCCCTGAATCAGCACATGCCCTGTGTCACCATGAAGGGTGAGATGAGGTTCAGGGAAAGGAAAAATGGCATTTTGCAGCAATAATGCTGATTTAAAGTGTGCTTTATGAAGCAATTGTAAACTGATAGAGTGATTCACATAGCAGAGGACTGCTGGAGCTCTCCAGTACAACCTCACACTCACAGCGTTAACTTCCACATTAGATGAGGCTGAACAGAGCTTTTTTTGTAGAGTTTTGAGCTAAAACTTTATTTTGTGTGTTTTTGTTGCGTTGGTTGGTTTAGCTTGCTTTTTATTTTTCCTTTATTCAGTTGGAATTTTCTTTACTTTAGCTTGTGAAAGTTATATCTTTCTTATTTCTGACTGGTGAGCTCTGAGAAGAGTCTGGCTTCGTCTTCTTCATACTAACAACCACCCAGTAGAAGGGAAGAATCCTGTTCTATGACCTCCTCCCTGCAAAGTTAATTTTGTAGCCCAATATGCAAGTAATAATGATCACAAAGACATTTTCTAAATTAATATTGTTTAAAGAAAAAATGTTGCTTTCATTGTACTAGTGACCTTCTTGGAAAAAACTCTGTTTTGAGCAGAACAGAGTGGACACTATGCATTTTGCCATGAGAACATGAAAAAAAAAACCTTTTGCTTTGTGGGAAAGACATTGTCTCCAATGCCAGGACTTTCAGTATTTTTAAAATCACTTTGGGCATCAATTGCGTATTTTTAGTTTTGCTCATTTTAAAGAAGTCTAAAGAATATTGAATCTGTTTTGTGGTCCTTGCATTATTTCCCAACTGTTTGAAAACAAAAATCTCTTTTCATAACACATCCATTTTACTGTCAACAATAAAGAAAAGCTGCCTCAGGAAAAGAGCTTTAAATCTAGCTATGGTGCTATCAACAAGTTAGCACTCCTGCATGAAAGCAAGTCCAGTTCATTCCAGAGTTTTGCTGCAGGAGATAGAATTCAGTAGTGCTGTAGCATGAATGCAAGCTGAGTTCTTCATTGCTCCTTTTTGCTGGAGGGAGCTGGAGAGCTCAGCTGCACTGGATACATCTTTCTGTCTGATCATGTACGGCTGGGTGTGCTTTATATAAATTGAAGGCTGGTTGTGAATCTCAAGGTTTTATAATGCTGGGAATGAGTGTTCAGGAAGTGGGCTGGACTCAGCTGAATGTGAAGTTTATCTAAAGACAGCTTGGCAGCTCTAAAAAGTGAGCAGGTTGGCTTCTGTCTCTTCGGCCCAGCTGTTAGGTTAAAATCAAAAGAAGGAATGTAACAGCTTGGGAACACCTCAGAGCTCAAGGATACTTCATTCCCTTGTTACTCTTCGCTAGAAAAATCTAAATAATGAAATTTATGCTTTTCCTCACTCTTCTTTTGACAAAGATAAGCCAGATTTCCTCGGGCTGCCTACTCCCCAAACTTTCAAAATCTGTGCTTCCAAACAGACCCATGGTGCGGAACACTAGAACTATTTTATGCCCTCTGACAAGTTCCCACATCACCTTTGTTCCTTATTCTCCAGTTTCATCTTTATTCCTCTAGGAGCTCCCAGAGTTTGTTATCTTCCACCCTCCCAGCTGGTGAAGGATCCTTGTCTCCTTTTCATTAACCAGCAGTGAATTAAAAGTCTAAATAATGGTGGGGTTTGAGCCCCGAAGAAATCACTGAAGTATTAAAGAGTGATCTTTCCTGAACTGTTGATATTATTTCCATGCCTCTCCTAAGGCTTAATTCTAAAATTATATTATATACATACATATATGTATACACAGTTCAAATCTGAGATACATTAAACTGTCAGTGATGATAAATATTAAGGACACTGTCTAAAAAAAGGTGGAAGTTACTAATTCTATGTGTTGTGTTTTAATATGATCTACTTGTGTTTTCTGTTTTGATTTTTCCCTTGAGATTATTACAGATTTTAACTCTGCTGTCATTCTTGGTGAACTGCAGTGAAGTGAACAGAGATAGACCCACTATCTCCACAGAAGTACAGGATTCAGAGAAGAGCACATCTGCTCTCTTTAGGCACCCAGAGCCTTGCCAGGCTTATCAAAGGGCAGCGAGGGAAACTGCTTTCTGCTAACATCTTGTGAGGGTGAAATTATTTCAGCAAATACAATAAATTCCTCTGAGACAATAAAATCCTCAGAGGCACAAATCCAATTAGGAGACAATCAGTAACAGTATCTGACCTACAGAACTCAAGATACAATGCATCAGCAATGTTCGTACTTCTTTCTAATGAGTCAATAAATGAATCTATGGAGGAATTCTACAGGCTCTCTATCATCTCTACAGAGTTGGGTTCATTTTTTTTTTAATTTTTCCAGTGAGACTTAAAAGGAGGAAAGAAGAGAGGCCTAGTGTGGGGCTTTCCTCAAGAGGAACCAAAAGAGAAACCTATTTTATTGCTAAATTGATCACTAATCCTGGCAAAATTCCTTTTGCCTTGCTAAAAAAAATCAACCAACCATCCAACCAACCAAAACAAACAGACAAAATACCCTAACCAACCAATAAATAAACAAACAAATGAAAACAACAAAAAGCATCCCATCAGTCTAGTTAGAAACACTAAATTCGGAGAACTAAAAATAATAATTTATATAAATGAAATTAAAATAAAATTAGTACTTGGTATCTAAAGATGCACAAAATTGGTAAATTTTTGACCTGCTTCAGTGTTCATCTTTAATGAAGTAATCCTGTTTCTCTATAACAATTATATGTCTATAATTTCAAAATGGTTATGTTGTATCTGAGTAAACTGTTAACCCAAAACTTCTCCCCTATTCTATTTTAGTGTCCTCATTAGAGCATTTTCTAACAAATAAAAGCAAAAACAAACAAACAACCAACAAAAAAACCCCGCACAAATTGACATCTTGTGCTTCTTGTTAGTTCAAGATAATTATGGAACTTTACACTCCAAATCAAATTATATTTTTTGTCAAATAAAGTTAAATGTGCTTAAAAGTTACTTCTTAATGCATTTAGACTAATGTTCTACAGTGACTGTCACCTAACATCTGCTGGAGATAGACCCTGCTGCTAGCATTCATCTCTCTGAGCATCAGTGCCTTTATCTGAGGGATTGCTCTTCTAGAATGTAGTTTGTCTTATTTGCAAACAGACCTCTAATATAGGTCAGATGAGTTGTACCTTCGGAATGGTTATTTCATTCCACTGATTATAAACTTTTTATTTAAGTGGCTGATCCTCCCATAACTCCCATGATGAAATTTCTCATTGCATTATCTATTTGAGAGGTCCCAGCTGTAAAAAGATATTGAATTAGATATTTTTATATATATTAGACAAAACTCTAAGTTTTTAATTAGATAATTAACATAAAAACAAAATGAATAAGATACTGAAATAAAACTTTTACTATTCAGAGAAATGCCTAAACTACTTAAGCACGTCCTGTTTGCAAAGTCTAAAAGACCAGATCATAATTTTCCTTATCCTTTATTTAAGATTCAAAATAAATTTCTAGTGAAATCAGTAATCATAAAATTACTGTAAATATTTATAATAAAGAAGACCATTAAACTGGTAGAACATGTGAAAGTCAAATGTAAAACTGAATATGAATGGAATTTTTTGCCTTTTTATATCAGAGCCATTATGTAACACGTCTTATCTTTTTTTGTTATCCATGGTAGTTAAAAACAGTGATGTTCATTCTCCAGATAATGAAAGCTAATGAAACAAAAGCAGTATTTCGAATAATGAAGAATCCCATAGACACAGATGAAGTACTTCATTCAGAACCCAGGGTTTGTTTTGTTTTTTTTTATTTCCAAAAAGATATGTCAAAAACCTATTATGTCATAATATATGTGTGTCCATATGTATGTATTTATCTATCTGAGATTCAGTAATTTATATATGCGTACAAATATCAATAGATACATGCACATATGTTGTCAGGAGTTAAAGAATGCAGTGAAGACAATCTCAGGGGAGGAGGTTCCCGTAAAACAAAGTGCCACAAGAGGCACAGAGGGCAAACAGGAAGGCATTAATTCCAGGCCTAAACTGAGGCGAAGGTTTGGAATTAGCACACTGGACAAAACCCCACTGTGATGTGGGAGCTTGCAGAGTGCAGAGTGCAGAGTGCAGAGTGCAGAGTGCAGAGGGCAGCAATAGGAAGATGCCAGGCTGAGGCAGATCTGGGTAACCTATCTGGACAAAAATTCCCACCATGGAAAACCTTGAGAAAGGAACCAAGTCCTTACACACATGCCAGCCTAAGCTGTGAGAACAGCATCTGTGTTCTGTGGGTACCTGGGAGTTAGATTGTATAAAAGTGATCACTCCAGAAGAACACTCCAAGGACCCCCACCAGCGAGAAGACCAGAGGAAGAAGGGCAGGGAGGATTCCACAGGGACCCATGTGGTGGTGACTGTATTTCTGCTTAATCTTTCTCTCTTCTCTCTCTGCCCTCCTGATCACACATCTACTCTTAAATAAAATTCATACTCCTGACATTGGCATATGGTCTCATTTGCACCTTAATTTGGGCAGAAGCATCTTTTGATAATTGGATCCTAACACATGTGTACGCATATATGTTGATTTTCCCAAATTTAATCATATTTCATTGAAGTAGACCTAATCTTAGGAATCTGCCCTGCCTCAGCACAAAGTATGTGCTTCTTGAACCTATCAACTCTAAATATTTTGGCTCAAATGTAACTTTATGAAGTTAGAGTTACTTAAGTTAATTTCAAATTGCTGATACCAATTTTGATCTCAGCATGTAGCATTATACAGGTTTTCCACATGAAATGGTTCATAGATCCTACCTCCATTTTCACAACTTACTGCAATAAAAAAGGAAAATAAAGGCACAAAAAAAATACCACTAGCATCAGTACAGAAATCAACTAGAGGAGCAAATAAAATTACATAGTTTGGATATTTCCCTGAAGACAAGACAGGCCATCTGACTTCCAACAAGTGTGTGTTACGAAGAATTCCTTACATTTATGTAAGCAGCTTTCTGAAATATAGTGCTGCTTATTGGAAGTAAATACAGTACAGTGAATCAGCCCTGTGATAACCTGGAGAGTAAAAGATCACCTATGGAGTAGCACAAAAATGTTGCTACTCCAAATAACAGAGTAAAAGGTGTTGAGCCTTAGCTCAGATTTGCTCAGAGGACAGATTTCCCACCTCCAGAAATCATTTGCAGAACTTTAGTTGCTCAATCATCATGCTGCAAATATAATTTTTCTGCACTCTCCGACACAACTCCTGTATTTTTCATATACTTGTGATCCCTCTTCTCTCATGCCAATATTAGGCTGCTGAAATTTCAATGACTGTCATGAAGTACACCCCAATCTAAACTGTTAAACATTATCCATCCATCCCACTACATCTATTTGGCTGTGTATGTCATTTATGTGTGTCATGACCATGTATAAATACTCTGTAATTCACAGAGCAGTGAAGTGTTTCCTGTACAAAGCAATGAAATATATTAATTTATTTCAAAAATTGTTGCAGAACTCAAATGGGGCGATACTGAATTCCAATTGTGCAACTACTTTTAACTCACTGAAGGCAGTTGCTGCTGTCACAAGCATCACTTGAATTCCAAAACCTGTCTGGATAGGTGAGAGCAGTGGAATGTTGTTTCTCAGACTTCAGTAAGGCTTTTAATGCTCTCTCCCATGATATCCTCACAGACAAAGTCAGTAAGAGAAGGCTGGACAAATGAGATGGACAGAGAACTGGCTGAAAAGCAGAGCTCAGGGGGTTTTCTGCAGTGGCACAGAGACCTGGATGAAAACCTGCAACAGGTGATACCCCACAATGGTTTTGATACCTGGTCCAATCTTGTTCAACTTATTCATCAATGACTTAGATGAAGGGGTAGATACTTCCCAGCAAGTTTGCTGACAACACAAGGCTGGGAGGAGTGGTCAATACCCCAGAGGACTGTGCAGCCCTTCAGATGGACCTAGACAGGAGAACTGGGCAGAGGAGAACCTTCTGGAACACAACAAAGGCAAATGCAGGGTCCTGCACCTGTGGAGGAGCGCAGAATAGACCTGTTGGAAAGCAGCTCTACAGAGAAGGACCTGGGAGCCCTGGTGGACAATGAGCTCTGCATGTACTTTCCGTGTGCCCTTGTGCCAAGAAGGAAAATGGAAGAGAATTGCCAGCAGGCTGTGGGAGGTGATCCTGCCCATCTATTCGGCCCTAGTGAGGCCTCATATGCTGTGCTGTGTCCAGTTCTGGGCTCCTCAGTACAGGAGAGACATGGAAATCCTGGAGCAGGTCCATCAAAGGGCTATGAAAATTGTTGAGGACAAGCTGAGGGAAATGGGCCTGTCCAGCTTTGAGAAGAGAGGACTGAGAGAAGACCTTGCCAATGTCTATCAGTATCTGAAGGGATGGTGAGAAGAGGTTGGACTGAACTCTGTTTTGTGGTGCCAAGCACAAGAGCAAGGGGCAGAAAAACTACCAAACTGCCACGCAGCAAGTTCCACCTCAATATGGGGAAGAATTCCTTTATTTTGTGGGTGACCAAGCAGTGGAACAGGTTGGCCAGAGAGAGTGTAGAGTCTCCTTCACTGGAGATACAGAAAGGCCATCAGAACGGATGGAAGGACAAAATGAGCAGTGGGCATTATGTATGATTTCCAGAAAGAAGTACCATCTTTTCCACATATGCCGATTTCAAAATAATGCAGAGACCTTGAAATTCCTCTGTTAACCATCAAAGGTAACTTGGTACCATAAAACAAGTGTTTATACAAGGCTTAAAGCACTTCAGTCAGTTGAGAATGTATTGGAAATCTCAATTTGTCATTACAAGGGACCGCATTATAAAGGTCAGGTTATTCATTCAAATTATTCATTAGGAAACTAAGGAAGATGCCAGTTTTATTCATCCCTTCCTAAATTTTGTTGGCATTGTTTTAATTAAACAGTTAAAACTTCATCAAAACTTGTAATTTCTTTAGGAAATCTGCTCAAATAATTTTTTGGACCTTTTTATGAAAAAAATCTTCTATGGAGTAATTGGGATTATTAACATAAAAATAATCATGTAGATAAGTTCACAAAATGCATCTAAAAAGATCAGATTTCTTTTTTTACTTTAGTCTGTGATCATAAAAGACATAGTATTCCTAAGAAAGAACTTCCTGCTCAAAATTATAGCAGAAATTGGAATAATTACTACCTTTGGTCAATACTATAAATATGTATCCACATACTCATTTGATCTGAGAAAGGGGTAGGGAAAAAAGGATGCGTTTGTTGTTTGTGTATGTGTTCTTTCTCTCAGGATTTGCATCACTTCCTACTATATCCATTTTTCAAGCTGTCTTCAATTTAGAATCTTTAGCCAGTGGCAGAAAATTGTACTTGAAACAAATTACTCAGCTTTGTTCAACAAGAAATCTGCAATATTTAATTTTGGATTTTGATTCAGAACAACTAACCTGAGGGCAGTAGATGCTGCCAAAAGAAGAGGGAACTGATTTGTTGTATTATAGTTGGATGTAGCTATGATATCAGAGTGGTTTTTTTCCTTATAATGTGAGAAGGTACATATTTAAAATGAGACATTTATGGAAAGGTTATGGCCTCTTTACCTTTCCTCCTTAATAGATCTGTACTTGCATACAAAAAGGTAGATTCAACAAGATAATTACAGGAGTCTGGGAAAAAAAGCACTGTACAATGACACATAAGTTGCTGGGTTTTTTCCCAGAGAATGAGAAATGTTGTTAGGAAAACTGGCTTTGCCTCACTCATGCTGCCCTTCTGGTTGCTGCTGGAAAACAGTGTACTTTGGTGCTGCCTCCATTACTGAAGACAAATTGTAAAAATCTATTTCTCATGCTGCAGGATTTTTCCAAGTATCCCCATTTCCGAAGGTGAGTGTCTTCAATATATCATTTCTTTTCTATAATTTTGTGTATGTGGAGTAGCTCCTTTAATCAATGAAACAACATCTCGGTAAGGTGTGGTTGCTAGGAGGTGAAGAGCATCTCCTAGGATCTGCTTCCTGAATTCTGTTTAACTATTGCTGTGAAAGCTTTTTTTGTCCAAAATGTTCACCAACAAGAAAAAAAAAATCATCTCATATTATTTTTCTTTTATTCTTTTTCTAACACTGTTTTGAATTGTTTCTTTGGAAATTGCATCTTTTATGTACAGATTTATCATGGGCTATAAAAACTTATTGTTACACTGATAGTTTCTGAATCATAACAATCAATATTACTATTTTACAGGAATTTAGATAACTTTGCTTTGTGGATGTGTTTGAAAAGGATGCACCAAGCAGGACGGAAGATACTCAGTGTAGATATTGTGTAGGCTTCACTTTCTCCAACATAAAAATGATGGGGAAAATGTGTCTCTGAAGTTAGAGACTTGCATACTGCTTTTAAATATAAAAGAAACCCACAATATTCTTAAAACTAACATATAAACAATGAGATGAGGTGTATTTTTTGCTAGTCTCACAAATGTCCAGAGACAAGGTAGAAAGATCTCCTTTTCTCTCTTTTACTTGCCAAGAAAGAAGGAACTCTTCAGACAATCAGACTAGTCAGAAAGGCATAGCTTATAGAAAAGGCAAATAATTGCTTTGAGATCAGTGAGAATCCAATTCCTTCCAAAATATAACAGAGTGTTCTATGAATATGAATGTGTTTCTAAAAAGCTGAACACTCAGCCAGGCACAGCCAAGGCAATCAGGAAGCTGGTGAATAATGCTATAGATATTGGATCAGCAGCGGGAGGAAACAGCGAGAATCCATAGCACACTCAGCAGGCATTGATGCAAGTTACACACGGGACTAGTAAATCACCCAAACTGACTAATTATCGTAGGCAGTATGTTTAGCAGGCTTCTGAAAAGAATGTGGACTTCTAGGCATTACAGCAGTGTGAAACACAAAGGCTGGTGTATGTATCGGATGTGTGACCCAGCTGATCTCCAGAAGATTTGTGCATTTTCCCAAGCATGGATATTCAGTCATGTTGTTGTCGCATCACAATCAGAGTGCAAAGCCAATATGGCAGACAAAAAAAAAAAAAAAAGAAAAACCCTCTCAGCAAAACAAAACAAAAACAAACAAAAGCAAAAAAACCCCACAAAAAACAAAACAACCCACAAAAAAAACCAAAAAACCCCAAAGAAATATTAAAAAAGAAGGAATGACAAAAAGAAAAAATACCAAAGAGTGTTTTCAGAAAATAAAGACTTCTGCAATGGATGGCATTAAGACACATGCAAACCCAGGACCATTTGGTAGCATTAATTTCATCTGATATGACCCATCTAAACATTAGATAAGGAAGCTAAAATAAACGCTTTAAATTTTCATTATAAACTTTTGACTCCTAACCAAAGGAAAAGGACTGGGTGATCTGGAATGGTAGATTTAATTGAGAATCTGTGGGATACCCATAATTTTCTGAAACAGTAACTGGTTTGAGGCAGAAATATTTAAAACAGCAGAATATATCCATGTTTGAAGACCCTGAATCCATTTGCAGATAAGGATAAATAAACTTTTGCATCAACTTCTACACAGAAAGTACATTACTTTGAACCACTAGATTTGGCTTGTCTCCTGTCCATTTGATTCCCTCCTAGTCGTAGCCTAGTAACATGAGAAAAATAATGCACAAAACGGAAGACCAACATATAATAGCCTAAAGTAATTACAAACACCTTTACAGGGCAAATTGTTAGGAATTCTTTAGGAGAAATAGACACACCCAAGCTTTCCCTTAACAGACAAGCCATTATTCACATACTGCAGCGGTGGATAACACATTTCATTAGAGCTGCAAGCCTGTAAGACTACTATCATAGGATGCAATAAAGAACATTATGGAAAGCATTTTAATCTGAAAATAAAGTGGGGACAAAGTATGGGTTTCTAGTTATAGACATGAAAGCACATTGTCTACCACAAGACTTGGACGCATCCAGGCATTATCAATATAGGAAAGATTCATATTCGTTCTAATGCAATGATTTTTAAAGCCTTCTCTCTTGGAACACAATTTACAGTCCAATAATTTTGAGGACTCTCACATGCTAAAATGAAGATCAGCTGAAGTTTAATTTTAGCTTGCCATGTGATCCCACCTGGAAATACTCTAGATTTATCTGTGTTTAAACAGCATTGCAAAGTAACAGTTTGAATATCAGTCTAAAAAAGAGGTTGTATTCAAGAATATGCAAGGGTAAATAAAAAAACTCTTTTCTGAATCCCCAGCATAATAGTTTAATTTCTAAGTAAGTTATAAATAATCCTAAAAAAAAAATTAAGATTTTTAAGACATTAAGGGGCTACAAAGGACTGTCTAGTATAGAAACAGGTTATGAAAATTTTGGTTTTGGGTTTTTTTAACATTTTAAATAAATACAGCAAAAGTGAAGTTTTAATAAAGAACTCTTCCCTAGGAACGGCTGCGTTATTATTTGTAGGCAAGCTTAGAATAATCCATTTATAGGAAGTGCTTGATAAAATATGCTATATTTGTGAATGGAAGCTCTTAGATTTGGATCCTCATTTCTGTCCTTGAGTATTTATTTCAGCAACTGGGCTAGAACATAGGAAAAGCATATTACTGTTAATCAATCAGTAGAACAGAGTAATGAAGCTGTAAAGGCTCTATCAACACTAAGAATTTTTTGTTGCAAGTCAAAAAAAAGCCTTTTTAGGAACAATTTTGTGCCTTGAATCATTGGGATGACCTCTTGAAACCCTCTTAACATCATTCCTACTACTTAATAGCCTATATATATTTGAGTACTGAATATTATTGACTTTAGAACAGATCTATTTAACTTTTTCTTTATTTTCCTTGGAGCACGCATGCAATTCCAGATCCTAATCATACTGCTAAATGGAGGAGATCACCTGAATTTTCCAGGAAACTGGCATTTAAAAGCCCTACTTGGTAAGTCCTGGTTTCAGTTTTATGGCAGAGGGGAAACAACTGAAGATTTCGCAATTCACCTTCTATCATATTAATGCCTCCACCTGACTTTTACTAATCCTGACTTTAACAGATCTTAACTGACTTTTACTGATCCTAAATGAACATTAATCATGGAAAGTGACTCTATTTCAAAGTGGTTTTAAATTCCTCACTAGGTGAAGCAGCCCTTCCTCAGACACCAGACGAGGCTCAGGTTTGGTCAGTCACACTCCAGCACCTGCTCCTTCACTCCACTTGGATGGGGGGATCCCTCTGCTTGCTTTCCAGGGTTGACAGTCTCCGTTATTAACTGGTTATTTGTATTAAATGTGTCAGGCAGTACTAATCAGATTTCCTTCAGAACCACATCTTATTAAAAGAGATAGGTTCCAGAATTCTACCATATTTTTTATTCCGAAATTAAACCACGTGTATTTGTCAGATTTTTGATGGAAGAACTAGCTTTCTGATTCTTAGCCAAAACACTCTGAGCACATTGCAACTCCAACAATTCACAAGAAGAAGCTTTCTGAAAGCTCCAAGAATCTTTACGTTAACAGAAATCCATTTAAGAGATAGGCCAATGAAAGTGATTAATAATATTAAGCAAAAAAAAATTAGATTTCCAGGTGATGACTGAAGTATCACTGTAAAGAAGTGATATTTTGGTTTTCAGAAGAAATACTCATGCTTTTCAGCTTTTTTCATTGTTTCATTTTTCTTTTTAGCAATTTTTTAAAAATTTAAATAGATCCCATGGGAAAAGCAGAATTTTTTAAAGTAAACTTTAAAAACTTAATTTTTTAGAATTATCTTGAGACATAATTTGAGGGCTAATAGCCTTCTAGTCAAAGTTCATACAGAACCCAGAACTGCACGAACTGTAGACCAGATAGTGGTTAGGCACAGTCTCCCTGGATTATTTGCTTTTCTTTTGATGACCCTTGACAATGACAGTTCAGGAATAGGCTGATTTGTAACACTGTAAATCAATGTTGTTTGTGATATGGGTACAAGAACACAGAACATGTCCTTTATTTCCTCTATTTTTTAACTCTGACTGCAAACCTTTTTCTTATTTAAATTCTTTCTGCTTCTTTTTAGGAAAACCAGCTGGATTATACTGGCAAATACCTCAGGAAAGCAGAACTAATTGCTCCAATTATTACTGGAGAGCCAGGTGGGAAATTAGAATATAGGGCCAATTGGGGATAGATAAAAAATGCTTCTCAGAGTTTAGAGAGGAAGCTGATAATACGTAGGTTCATAAGGCTGCTGTTGTTTATCTTGACTCAGTTTTTAAAGTGTAGGTTTTAGGCATTAGTAGTAAGGCTATTCCTAGCTTAAGGGAATGTGTATAAAACACAGATTTCTTTTTAAAAAACGAGAGAGGATAAGGACTACGGTCAGTGCATAGGCCTGATTCATTGCTTAAGGATCCCTTGTGACAAAAAATATATATCTGGTCTTTTCAGTTCTTAAAATCAGCATATGACAGGCTATCTGCAAGTGCTTTCAGTACTTGTTTTATATTCCCTTATGTCCTTTTTTACCTCTGTAATGTAGCAGCTGCTCATGTGAGAAATTACCCTTGCTGGTATTTTCTTCTTTAAATTTTGTTGGCATTGATTAAAATTTTGCTGTCGAGTAGTAGATGGCAGACCCTTGGTAGAAGGTAATGGCAGAAAACAAGGTTCTGATTTTGTATTAAAGACAGTTTAAACAAAGTAAGGTTGAATTTTCACCTTTTATTTATAGACATAGTAGAAAAGTTTGGCAATTCTTCTTCTTCTTTCAATTAGATATCTTGCTGAGAAAGGATCGCAGTTTAATCAGTAATATTTTATTTTGCAAGAAGACCTCTACACGTAAATCAGAAGGGCAATAGGACTATAAAAGCAGGTATTATAGCCACTAAAAATGGGTTTTTAGAACAGATTAACAGGTTTATATTGCTCTAGAGAAAAGACAATGAGAATGTGCAGCAATTTCTTTTGCTATGTACATGACATGAACTCAAAACCAAAAAATGCAATTTAACCTCTGTTCAAGTCAGTGTTGACAACATTTCAGATTGTCTGAATTCCTCTTTAAATCCATGGATCAATATCCACTACAATCAAGTCAACAGTCTCATACTTTGTCAGTACAAAACCCTGTTGATTCAAAAAAATACTTGCAAGTCCAGATTTTTTCCAGCTCCTCATACACTTTGGTACATGTTAGGATTCAATGTGCAAGGCTCCAGAATTACTTGAATTGCTGTGAAGGCAGTAAACATCAAATATAGTATTTGACTTAAACAGATGTTGTTTCCTGTGGTTTTGAAATACGGTCTAAAAAGGCCTTTAAAAAATCTGGATATATCCTTGGTCCAGAAACATAGAACTATTCTCTGCTATGGTGAAAGTGACTGCTTTTGACTTGGACATTTATTGCTGATCTATACTCTGTTAGTTATACTGCTGGGAGTCAGGAATCATGGTTACAGAAGATTAAAGTTTTCAGTTTAGTTCAATTAACTAAATTTAAGAAAAATTAATATGTGCTAGTTTATGATCTGTAGGTAAATTGAAGACCACTCTAGCATGTGAATTCACAGTTCCTCTGTCTATTGAGTCACTTCCTGACATAAATATAGAAATGAGCAGTTTTATGCTAAGTAATGATACTTGCAATTTTCCTCGGAAATAACAGTTCTCAGATTCTTGCTACCCAATATGTGTGGCATTCTGATGTTGCTTCAGTAGTTGAAACAATCTAAAGGTAAGAAACTAAAAAGAAAGTGGAATTTTCCTGGAAAGAGTTACTAACTTATCTGTTCAACCCAAAACTCTGGATGAAGTGTGTGAAATGTGAGTGCCTGATGCTGCTAATGAAAGGTACCAAAGGAATCACAGGACAGAAATGTTTTTACTTCTGTAACTGTCAAACCTGGGTGGACAGCAGCTCCCAAAACAGCACTCACACCAAGCAGTTTGCAGCTTGTGTGTCGAGCCCTGCAACAATCTCTGTCAACTCTTTCATATCAAAGAGTCAAAGAATGGTTTAGGTTGGAAGGGATCTTTAAAGATCATCTACTTCCAACCCCACCCCAAGACAGGGACACCTTCCACCAGACCAGGTTGCTCAAAGCCCCATCCAACCTGGCCTTGAACATTTCCAGGGTTAGGGCATCCGTCACTTCTCTGGGAAACTTGATCAAGTGCCTCTTATATTCAATCTAAATCTAATCTCAGTTTAAAACCATTGTCACTAGTAAAAAGCATTTTTTTTTCTTTTTTATAAGTCTCCTTTATCTATTTCAAGGCCACAACAAGGTGTCCCCAGAGTTTTCTCCAGGCTGGACAACCCTAGCTGTCTCAGCCTGTCTCCACAGGAGAGGTGTTCTGTCTCTCAAAATTCTAATGCAAGAGAGTTTCTCACCTGCTGTAAACCTCCTGTTTTTAGCCTGGACAAACCAGACATCAAAGCATAGCTTTGTGCATATACAAAAGCATTTACAAATCTCAGTAACTGTATCACAGTTATCTGTTAATAACTTCCTTAATCCTCCTTTTATCTCTTCTTATAACTGTCTAGTTGAAAGTCCAACATTAGGGCATTTTTCTCTGAACATCCTCATAGGGACTAATATTATACTTCTGATATTTCAGCCTTCAGATTTAAAAGAAATCTAAATGCTAGGTTTTTAAGGTGTGAGGTGCAGCAAGGCCTTAGCCTGTTCTTGGTCATAGTACAGTGAGTCCTGTGGTTTAAACAGTGTTACTCTAGCCTAGTTAAAGATCAAGTAAAAATGAATTCTTTTTTCAGAGTTTTAATTACTCTGAAGAATATGGCATTTGTTAGTTGTACCTCTTCTATCAGTTTGTTTCATGCTTGTTTTACTCAGGAGAGCTAATCACTCCTGGGTGCTCCGCTTCAGGAGACATTGTGAAACACTTTGCAAGACTATTTTCTCCAGGGTTTATTCTGTGCAGAAAGGATGGATGAAAATTTCACTAGGACTATTCAGAAAGCTATAAAGGAACATTTACAAGTCAAATGATTCCCAGTCAGAGGGTCATGTGTCTTTCCAGAATCTTATTAGAATGAGTCCCTAGAATGATTTAAGGTTTTTGTGGTACTTCAGCTATTTTTCACATAAATAAAGATTAGACTGCCTTAATTATTGAAATACAGAGATAAGAAATTAAACTATTAAAACTGAATTTCTTAGTTTATAATTTTGGCTGATGTACCACAGAGCTCAAAAATTAAGAAAAAAAAAAGGTTGCTTTTTATCTTAGATTACTCTGAATAGATGAAATTAATCCCATGGTACTGTAAAATTTGTCTGTTAAAATATCGTCACAGAGCATGACTGGGGCTTCTTCTTGTTGTTGTGTTTGCCTATTTTTTTTTTTTTTTTTGTTTGTTTGTTTGGTTTTTTTTTTTGTTTTTGTCTTTTTTTTTTTTTTTTTTTGTTTGTTTGTTTTTTTGTTTTTTTTTTTTTCCTTTAATCTATAATTTAGCCAAATTACGAGCATGCAAAAAAAAAAAAAAACAAAACACAAAAAAACCACAAACAAACAAAAAAAACCCCAGAAAAGTCCTGCAGGAGTTCACTAAAGTTTATACTAAATGAGAGCATACCTCTATCATATAATTTTGTGAAAGTTCAGTAAGTATATGTGCACCTTTAGATTTTGAAATAGTACAAATCTATTCCCTCTGTTGGCCTACGGAAATATACCTACTTTACTATAACATTCTGAAAAATTCTGTTCAAGTTCGATCATCTGTAGAGGGAAACAGTTTCTTAGAGAACTTTGCTTAATTACACTCAAAGTATGAGGATCAAAGGACCACTGGAAAGGTCATAAAGTCAACCTTTGAGACATGGCTAAACAGTGAACAGAAGTTTTTGGTATTCAGGACATGGACTGGAGGGTAATAGAAAAAAAAAAGGTAAAAACCCTCACTCCCTTGGAAGATGTGGGTGAGGTGCCACACTGCTCCTGTAGAAAGGTTTCAGTTTTCTGACTGAAAATCCTCACAACAAGGCCAACCACAGAGTGTGACAGAAGCACTGTGAGTACTCATTCACTCAAAAAACCCTTGATATTCTCCTAAAAGAGTCTTTGCTTGGGATGAACCTCAATGCTTGAGATTGAGGAATGATTGAGGAAAGATATTTTGTATGAGTATATAATCTTCAAAGGGAGAAGATACAACATTTCCATGACAATGCTATTTATATCTATATATCTCTCTTCTACTAGAAATTATGGCATCTTGGGATTACCTAGCAAATTCACACATTTTAAATATATGGAAATAATTTTCCCCATATATTTTTTAAATGGATAAATGGTTGGTAAGTGGAAAATACATCTGGAGTCTACTGGCCGAGCAACTTCATAGCACAGATAGATCAGTCATGATCTACAACTGAATCAAGATATTAATCATGTGCTTTTAATTGTTAACTTCAATCCTTACATGGATGCAGTTGGGCTTTTTATAATGTCTGTAATACTCTAACCATGTCATAAGAAATCTTTGAACAAGGTATATTGCACTTTCTGAAACAAATACAGAAGTTGGCTTGCATAACTTAATGGAGATCACAATATTATGATAAGATTTACTGAAGATTAAGATGAAGCATTTCTTCTGCTCAGGGCAGAATGCCCAGAGTAAGATAGCATGCAACAATGCATATCATAGAAATAACTATTACAGTGTCCAAGAACAAAACTCTGATTTTTTTTTTTATATACTATTAAGTAGTACAAAAATACAGAATACGAGAAGATAATATATTCAGAGAAACAAAGATTATCATAGACAGTTTCACAGTTGTTTATATTGACCATTTGGTTATGTCAGCAATGTAGATAGTACTGTTTTCCAGTATTTACTTATAACTATACTAATATACATTAATAGCACAAAAAACATGCCCAACAAAACATTAACACAAGTGGGCAAACAATTAAAAAAAAGAGCTTTTTTTCCTGGAAATTCCACTTATATAAATGCTTACATTTTGCTGTCATACCCCTGAGAGCTGAACTCAAACCTCACTGCTACAGTTTTGATTCAGCCACCTAGAAACCAATTCTCATTGTCATTTGAGGCTCCTACCTTGCTTTGCCTGCAGCCGCTGATCTTAAAGTTCCTCTAAGTCCCCTGCCATATCTGTCAGGCCTGTGTGAATGACTTGGATGACTAAAACATTCCACATAGCAGTAGACCTGCATGTTCAATCTACTAAATTTATTCCTCACCATTTTAGAGAGACTAACCTCTGGCTATTTTTACAGAAATTATACCCTAAGAATATATGAAAATGTGAAAAAAAAAAAAAAAAAAGAGTACCAGTATTAAGAAGTTTTAAATGTAATTTTAAGTCATTATTTGCAAATAAGAATACAAATTCCAGCTTCAGGAGATCTCTATAGTTAATGAAAAGTGGAAATGAATACGAGAATGAATTAATATTAATGAATATTAATTTCAGAGCTCATCTGGTCCACAACACAGGTAAGTGAGCTACAGAAAAGACATGATTTTAAGATTTTCAGTCTCTTCTATTCTTCCATTTAAAAAAAAAAATCCACAATAAATCTGTAATCCTGAAGTAATTCTCAGTTAATCTTGAGCTCCTCTAAATTCTGAACTACTTTCCCGAAAGATAATTATGTTTACATGCTGAAACTCAAACACTCTTGAATTTTTTTCCGGCTTTTAGTTTAATTTATCCTTTGACACTGAGCTTTCCTCTCTTAATCAGCCAGAAATCAGACACTAAAATCCAAGCTGACTACCCCAGCCTTTCTCAATAGCAAAAAGCACTCAGTAAGAGCCAGTCATTTTATCAGACTAGGAGTTGTAACACTTAGAGTTCTCAAGGTAGCAGAGGTGAATTGAATTGTAAGTGAAAATTACAGCTCTCGACTTATCTGCAAATTTTGAAGACAAGAAGAAACATAACTTTGGAAAGGTAATTTCAGACCAAATGTTATATACACATAATTCAGAATGTTTCAAAAGGTGTTTTGGGTATCGTTTGGTTTTTATTATTTGAGTTTGTTTGGGGTTAATTAATAATACCAATAAAAAATGAATATATTTTGTATTTGTAGGCTCTGAAATTTAGGATCCAAGACATAACCTAAGGGGCAACTTATAATGAACAAAATAATGAAAAGGTATTTTTTTACAATAATAATTCTGCATAAAACTCATCACGACCAAATAAAATGGAACAAAATCTGACTTCCCATTTTCATCCCGCCATTTCTCTTTTAAAAAGCAGATTTTTTTTTCAAATACCTAAAAACACTGCTGAGAAATTGAATTTTGATAGGAAGACTATTAAAGTATTTGATATTTGATAAATCAGGTTATTAAGTATTTTTAAATGACTACTATTTATGGAAATACTTAGTAAAATACATATACATGAGTAAGAATTCTTGCTTTAGAAAGGAGAACTTTACATATCTATCAGTAAATTTTAATTTGACTTCTGCTCTGTGGAACATGAGACTCCTTTTACCTCAAATATAGAAACAGCAATTATTTCCACATGTATAGAGATTCTAGAAACCTGAAAAATGTTAACTTTTTAAAATTACTAAACTTATGATCAATTTATCAATTATATGTATAAATTTCAATTTATGACTTAATTGATACTCAAAGCCAAATTGAAATGTATCTAAATGACAAAGGTCTTTTTTTATAATAAAATGAAGGCCACGATAACTAAGTTTTATATTTGAGGTCAACATAAACATACACTTGAAAGAATATACCTTGTATGTAAAGGGAAATTAAATTTTTGTAACGTGCCTTTCAGTAGAAACCAGTCTTCATTTTCATGTGGTTTTCCATTATTACACATGAAAAAGATAATCATATTCCCTATGAAATTTTGAGAGTCATTCTATCAGATGCTTTCCAGCTTCAGTATTAGAATGTATTCTTCTTTCTCAGGACCATATTAATACTGAAATAAAATCATTCAGGATTTCCCAATCCAATACAGGTTTCATTACAGTGCATCTGCATTAAGTGCAGCAGACAAGCCTGCTCAAGTAATATTTTTATTTAAAATTAATATTTTATGTAAACACTAATATTAATAATTGCTTTATAAAGTAAATATTCTGAAATATTATAAAAATAGAGCCTGACAGGCATTAGATATATTCTTTGAATCCACTGAGTATTGAGTCAGCTCCATACCTTGTATTTCTTATTTGAAAAGCAATGAATATCAGAAGACAGAAATAACGGTATATTATTCATTGTAATCTAACTATTTAATTACTTTAAATAAATAGGTGAGACACCATTCTCATTTAACTGAAGACTCATTACACTGGCGCTCTGTGTAAAGGGCCCCCAGAGAAAATGAAGGTCAGGATTTTAATCTACAATACAAAGAGAACATGGACTAATTTTTCATATCATAACAAGTAAAAGAAATAGGCACATCCTTCCTACAAACATGGGGTACCACTGTAGAGCTGTTTGTATTTCCTTTTACCTTCTGAATCGGTTACTCCTACTCCCGACGGCTTTACTGGTTCTTGTCCGTTCTGGCTCATCTTCCCTCTGTCAAAAGATACGGTGGTTGTTGTCAATAAAACCATAGAAGGATGAGAGCTGAAACACTGATACACCTAAGCCAACAAGACTTGTTCTTTTAAGAATATTATTATTTTTTCTTTTGAAGGCAGCTGCAATCACATCTTGCTAAGCCTGTACGTTCTTACAGAATTGGTCCATCAGGCGCTGTCTGCTACCTGCCCCACATCAGTCTGGGGCTGCCTATCTTCTCACTTTGTCTTGTTATAGTCAACAGTGAAATATATAATAAACAGTCACAAAAAACTGATACTTGGCCTAAAATATCATTACTTTAAAGGTAAGGTATACTTATGGTTGTTATCTTCTTAAATGATTGCTTTTCTTTGCAGTTTAGATTTAGCATAAGAAACTATTCTGAAAACTTGAAGTTATTCTTAATGTTGAGTGGGATAAATCGTTCTCTAGAGCTCCCTATTTTCCTGCATTTTATGTAGAAAGAACCTGCATTAGAATCTGGATGTCTTTTTTTATGCAATGAAAGTTAGGTAGAATATAAGCTATCTTTAAATATACTTGTTGCAAGCTCTAAGGCATGGTTACAATCACTCTCAAACATTTATGCTTCTAGTTTTCTCTTTGCCTGAAGACTCTGCTGTGATAGAGATGGCAAGGCATTTTCTTCAGCTGCATGTGATTCCTTGGAGGTTAAAGAGTCAGCACTGTTCTTTTCTACCTGTGAACCAGCTTCATGTCTGAAGTTGTCTAAATTCATGGGGAACTAAAAATTAGTATAAAATCACAGTTTTTCAAGTGATTTTATATACAGTTTTAACTGAAAGCTATTTTTTTCTTCCTCTGTAGGTAATGTTACATAAATCGTTACAAATATGATACAAGATTTATTTGTCCCCAGGCTTATATTCCTTATACATAATTCAATTTTTTTTCACCTTTGCATTCAAAGTGAATTTTATTTCACAGCCAATATACTGCTATAAAGGCTTACACAATACAAAGGCATAGAGAATCTGGTCTTTATCAGAGATCAGAACATGAGTAACTTTCAGAAATATTACAGCTCGATAATAGGAGTGTTTAAAAAAATCCAAATTAGAAAGACTTCACAAGATATATTCAGATTTATGTAACTATATAATTAATAATTTCCCTTGATAGTTATAGCTATTTAATATTGGCAAGTATTCTAATTAGTCACCTTGTCAAACAATTCCCATAGTGTCACTATTTAATTATTTTATTCTGTTTCAAGGCTAATTGTTCTTACAGTTAAAAGTACTTGGACTAAAACGAAGAGTTTAAAATTCAGCATATCCAACAATTTCTATTGATCAACCAGAAACTTAGCCTAAGCAGAGAGTTTATAACCAAAAAGGCTTTTAAATGCCAAAACACTTAAAAATATTTAGCCTGCTTAATACTTCATATTCAAATTTTAAGCTGCGGTCTTATGGATTTGTTGAATTAGAGTACAAGGCCAGAATCCCTGAAGTCATTATCAAGCCAGTGTGAATGCAAATGATGAATAGAATTTCCATTATACATATATTCAGATGAATAAGAATTTTTATACAGAATTCAAAATGGAATCAGTTACCCATTTAAAACATTCTCTCCGTGAATGATCTGATGGTAAACAGTTATTTTATCATCCCTTTTCCTTGCATTGCTATGTAAAGCCCTTGGGTCTAATATGAAAAATTAAGCAGGTCCTGTCTATAATTTTTCCTGTGTAATTTTAACGACTCTGTCTAATATCAGCATATAAATAACTTACTTTAAAATGCCATAATAAAAATAAATAGTGTAGCCTTACAAAAAATGAGACATGGATATATTTTATTTAATTAAGTCAAATTCATGAGAACAAATTTCTATAAGAGAAATCTGAAGCTGTGGAGACTACCTCCTGCTTTTCAGTAGAAGTGGGGCTGATCTCAGGCTTAAGGGACCAATGAGTCTTTCAGCCAAATAGCAAGTGACTGTAGGTACTGTCACACTGCTAGTCAATAAACAGTAAATGATGTTATCTGAACTCAAATTTGGCATGTGTGAATTGAAAATTTCTATTGAGAGCTTCATCTTGTGTTATAGTGCACAAAGATTTTATGCATCTTTGCTTTTCCCACTAGGAATGACAGCCTAATATTTTTCTCTTTCTTTTGATATCAAAGACAATATTTTTTCCCCTTTTAGCCTAGAACAACATGAGTGAAAAGCCCAATACAAATTTAAAAAAAGGACACCCTACAACCTAAACTCACATAATCATCCTAGGTTCTGAAGGTGAGATTGAAGTCTTAGATTTATCTCTATTTTCCCTTTAGTTACTAACAAGATGTAGACAAATACCATTGGGCTTTATTTTTGAAAATGATAAATACTCAGAAATATCACAGTTCTAGAGAATTTTCACTTCATTTCAGTTTTTCGAGGAAGCTTATATCTTTTGTGACTAATAGTTCACAACTTCATGGCAAAAGCAAAAAAAAACTGTTCCGGAGAAAATATTGAACAATTATTGCAGATAATGAATGAACAATGACCACCGACTAATATTTTGAGAACAGTCAAACCATAAATATTTTTCAGGCCAGAATCATTAAGTTGATCAGAAGTTACTTTGTCCTATTAGAGAGTATAAATGAAACTGCTAAACGATGGTGCATGTTGACAGAGGAGTTGAAAAAATCCTGGCAAAACTTTTCTCTGTGGAGTACTTAACTGGGTAAAAAATTTGGAAAATTTAATAATTTTATAGGATCATTACACTGAGAGTAGCTTGAAAATTCCTACAAGAACTCTGTACCAAAAAGCTTTTTCCAGCCAAGACCTGAGAAATTTTACTGAAACTCCTAAAAACTTGGGAAAAGTTGGGCTGTATCCAGAGTAAGAATTCCCCTTGTACTAGTAACACCTCTTTACAGAGGAAGGAAAATCTGAAAACTTAAAGTAAGCTTTCTCAATCCTATAATACTTGTACTTTTAAAACACACGCCAAGCCTATCTCTACACACTTTCATCAAAGGCTGAAACCAGCACATCTCCTCTACTATGACAGGAAGAAACCCATGAGGTTGAGGCAGAGGTTTGGTTGGTTTTTAACAATTCAATGCTCAACAAAGCAGAATAAAAATGTGAACTCTGGGGAATTCTCCCCAGTTCACTGCTATTCTACTGCATAACTCAAGTCTGGCGAGGAAGCTACATGAGAAGAGGACTGGCAAGCGAAAGTGCTATAAATCGTGCATGGAGGATGCAATGTATTAACAGAAAAGCCTTACATTCTTGGGATGGGAAATAGATTATTCTCTCCGGTGGCACTGCTGCTGCCTTCGCTATCCATGCTGTATCCACTGCCAAAACTACTGGCTGATGAGCCAGTGGAGACAGAACTTTCTGCAGGTCGGTGGTTAGTAGACCTTGCTGTACAGGGCAGGAACATTTGGTTACTAAAACCCGGTAAGACATCAGTACCACTGACATGAAGAAAAAATGTTGTTTATCAAAATCACATGCTGCAAACACTTTCACTTTTATATTTTACATTCAAATACTGCTTTATCATCTTTTGCAGATGAAGTTTGTTTTCACATAGAATAAGGTGTTCTAAACCAAATAGTACACCACCACTTTTTTTTTCTTTAGTCATCTTAATAGTTCAAATCAACAGGCTGAAGGGGAAAAAAAAAATGGTATAGAATGGTTAATACTGCTTTTCTGATTAAAGTGACAGAAAACCAGGTATTTATCTGAAACATTTCATATGATAATCTTGTAAAAATGAAAACCCCAGTGGGTCTTCCTCATATTCCTTGTGAAACGTTCTTTGCATTTGGTGATTTTGAGGAGAGGAGTTTGCAAAGATGTGTAAGCGCACAATCTACAGCCACAGAAGAATATCCCCAACCCTCTTCAGACATAGCACAGCTATGCAATATATTTCTCAACTGTTCCCACCCATCTGGATCTCTCTTACTACATGCATAGAATTTTAATGAATATATTTTGATGGGAGATGCCTTAATTTAATTAATACCATTTGGTGTTAGCATAGCATATGTTAGTTTTACTTCAGATTGCCTTATTTTGTGTTTTGGACATTACTGCACTACATGAACAAATCATCCAGTATTTGGCATTTCGCTAGTTGAGAAATATAAACGAAAAAGGACACAGTGACATTACACATAATAATTAATACAGGAACAATAGAGTAGCTATTCTCATATTGAATAACACAATTGTCTGGGAATATTAATACAGGTTTGGGGAATTTTTTTTTGCTAAATGTCCTCTAACACATCTGCTATTGTCATGATTCAACCTACTGAGCATATATACTAAAGACAGAAAATACCTTTTTGCAAAGTTATTTTTCTGTGAAGACTCAATGAGGTTTTATGTTATTTTGCTGAACTGTGAAACTATTATGTAAGTAGTTAAAAGAGATTCTGCATTAAAATAAATTAGTCAAGTACCTAACTGGAAATTTAATAAGAGCCAGAGCCCCAATAGTGTATTGCTTTATACTGGCAATCAATATTTTTTATGTCTGACTAAATGAATAATATTTTTGGTAAAGAATGCTACATGCTGCCTGACGTGGGACCAGGAAGCTGAGTGCACCTCCTCAAACATAATGCAAAAACAGGTAAGTCATTTGAACTAGAAGCAATAAAGGAAGTAATTCTTATATCATCAGACCTTGGGCAAACTGTAAGACAAAATTCTTTTTCTTCACAGTGATTCTTCACTGGTAAACCAAGTTGTCACATAACTTCTTTATCTTTTCAACCCTATTAATCTCATTTGTTCCACTATTGCCCACAGCCAGAAGTGGAGTCTGTCAGTCTACACTGTTTTCAGATAAAATTATGCATTAGCCCAATTCCATGATTGATTAGCTTTATTCCAGACTGATCATAGGATACCTTCTTGGATGGAAGTACAAAGGAATAAAATTGTAAAATCATGGTGTTATTAGCAGTTACTCTCAATATCTCACCTGGAGGAAAGATACCCATGTTTTTCCAGAGGCAGCCAGCTGGGCTGGCTGTGTGCAGTGGTTGCTTTATCACTTTCAGCTGGTGGTGCTGTGAGTGAATTCCTGTGCCTGTGGTGACAACTCAGCAAAATGCTGCTGAGAAATGCTGGGCAAGTGACATTTCAGAGATGAGAGGTCAGACTCTCCGTTACAGCATATTATTGCCAGGTGCCCTGTATTCAACAGCCTGAACTGTGGCTCTCTCATGCCTGTCCCAAACTAATTCATTACCTCAGTTTTCATTGTGTTTGCATGACCTGTATGTCTCGAATGTTTTCTGTTTGGAATTCTGAGGGGTCCTTTAGGTTAAGCTGTTTTGTTGGCTGGGTTTTTTTTGTTGTTGTTTGTTTGTTTGTTTGTTTTTGTTTTGTTTTGTTTTTGTTTTTGTTTGGGGGGGGTTTATTTTTTGGGGTTTTTTTGTGTGCCATGGCATGACAAATGCCTCACAGGTGAGTACAAATGGGAGATCAAGACATCTGCAAAACCCATGGAAGCCAAAACAGTACTGTGCCAGCACAGAAAAGAATCTTCGGTTCTTCCCATAGGCATGAAGTTGCTTGGCATAGCATCTCCACCGTAACATATTTGGCCTGAAAGGATCTTTCCTATATGGGCTTTTTTTTTTTTACTGACTTTGCTGCAAAAACTACTGTCTGAAGTAATTTCTTGTATCTTTACTGGTGGATTTCTAAAACCAGTAAGAACCTAGAATTTAGTTCAATCTTGAAAAGCTTGAATTAAGCCTTTAGAAATGGGTTAGAAGTTTTGCTTCATCTATTTATAATTGACCCATAGCTGTTTCTTTTGAAACAGCTGTCTCCTGATTACACATTCAGTATGCTGTATTTTTAGTTTTTCTGTCTTCACTAATTCACATAATTTTCCATATCAATTTTTTTCTATAAGATCACTTCACTTGGTAAATGGGTATAATGGGTACAAGTTTAGATTCATGACTGGATTTTGAAAATTCTAAAGTTAAATGTTATTCTTTTTTTTTTTTTTTTCCTTGTCTGCTCTATGAAAGTAATGAATCACAATGTCAGTTTGTGACAAGAAATGAAATCCACAAATAGATTTACAGCTGGTTTCGTGACAAATTCAGAATCTGGATACAGAGATCATCTCATAACTTGTGAGACACCCACATTTTCCACATGTCGGGATTTTTACAGATACATCTAGACTTCTAAGGTTCTGCTGGTTACATATGAAACTTTGGAGTTCTGATGATGTGGCAATGCTTGCTGCCATGCAATATTTTCCCCGAGAGTTAGTATAACTATGGTTAAATTTCTACTCTATGTGGAAAGATAGAACTTGTTCCATGCTCTTATGTTCAAGAAACTAATCCGCACACTCATTTGCAGCCTTGTTCTTTCTCTATGAATACAAGCAAACATTTTCTTAGAAACTTTAACAAGAAAGTCAGAGCTCACTGTGTTGCTCCTCTAGTCCTACCAGTCTGCATAAGGTCTGTGAAGTCCTGAAAGTGTCAGAACAATTTCCACCTTACTTGGTCAATTGGGTTCCTATCCACATAAAGGACAGGCAATTATTGCATCATATTTTGTTTTAATGTTAATTTCAATTATGGTATTAGGGCAGGTTAAATTTGAGCTACAGAGATTCTGATTACAGCTGCCTGTGCTAGAAAATTCTTCAGTCCTCAGGTTTTGACATCAAAGTTCTGGCAGGAGGTTCTTTGGTTTGTAGCATTTGAACAGTTTCATACGGATTCACATGCGTCCAGAGATAAGATATTGTCATCTGGTATCACACAGGTGCCTGAAGCTACAAGGTGTAGTCTTGCTTTACTGAAATCTGCAATGTTCATCTGAATAGGAGCTCAGGTGAAGGCAATTTCCATCATTTGACTATTAAGTATCCAGAGTGTGGAAGAGCTATGTTTCACTGATTCCTTGTCCTTCCTTTTTGCACATTATTCCCTGGCTCAAAGAAATGTGACGGCAAATGGGGGGTGCAAAAGGCAACTTTTTGAAACTCATAGAAAGCTTAAAAAACATTTAAAATACTTGTCATAGGCAAGGTCTTGCTGCCAATTACATATGATTCTTAAGGCCTTACATTTTTAGAGAAGACTCTTCAGGCCTCAGCAGATGGAAGAGACAAAGCTTAACTGAAGGTCTGTACACCTTCATTTGGCTGCCCTCTGGGAGAAAGGAGATATCCCTTCACCCCCTCCAGCCCTTTTTCTGTAAACTCTTTACACAGTTTGTCAAGTGCTTGGCACTTTTTAAAGACTGCAATACCCTGATGTCAGGGCTGCCCTGCCATTTAACTAGGAGGAATAGAAATATGAAATGAAAGTTTAAAACTCTAATATGAGCTGCTTTCTCTGAAATAGGGCACCGATTTTCCTATTATACAAAGCTATTGTTGTGGTTTGATTTAATTTTCATCTGTTATTCCTATTTCAGCTGGTAGTTCCCTTGACGAGATGAAATGTTCTCTACTTGGAATGGGTGTTAATGGGTACATATGTCACATTTAGGAGTTTGAAATGTGGTGTTAATGCTGCCTCTGAGTGATTCTGTTAAACTGCCTGTTTTACAGGCTCTGGCATGAGCAAAGGTTTCAGTGCAACCATTCTAGTTAATAATATATAAGTGAGTTGAAAAAGTTCTCAACTGCTTACAGTAAATATTTCAGATTCCAAGAAAGTGGATGATAATTTTATACCTGTTGTAGGACCAGGGTTTCCCAAGAAAAAGTTATAATGGTTAGATAGATACCTTTTGTACTCTGTATAGTTTACAGGAAAAAGAGAAAAATTTTCAACAGAATGATGTTTGGGCATGTATTCCCTCATGCCTTCTTGGAAAAGAATTGCTGATTCAATAAAATGGAGGGTAGCACTGACCCCACATTTCTGCTCCATCTTATTTATTTCTATTTTTTTAAATGAGTAGTAGTATGGCAAAAAATATGTATTAACTTATGCTTTGGCTTATGGACCCAGTTAGAAAACAAACTTTTGGAACCAAGGAAAACATGTCTAAGTCATGCCTTAGTATGAAGAAAATATCATTAAAATCAACAAGAGAGGAAAGCTTGGAAGGCATATGATTTCACTTAATCTTTTCTTTCAGAAAAGTCTGTTTTCAAAAGAGAACAGAGAATATGCTTTGTTAAAACCTAATATAGGGAAGATAGATCATTCACACAAGATCAGGAACTACTAAATCAATCAGCAGGAAAATGGAAACCGTCCAGCACTCTCAGCCACTCTAGTCATTCTTCTACAACGAATGGATTTTTTTTAAGAATTAAATTTTTAGGAGTTGACTATACAGTTTTGCGGTTCATATGGAGGAAAGAACAGACTCAACCAGCACTCTCTCCTGGTGAATAAAATGTGGATGTTCCCCTTTTCCAGTTTCTGTCAAAACAGCTTGGGAATGATGGTTCTGCTTGTGAACCAAACAGGAGGAGGGAAAAGGTGTTCAAGTACGGATTCAGGATTAAGTTTCCACAATTGACCTCAAATTACTTAAAAAAAAAATTCTTTTAACTGTCCATCTTCTGAGAAACTCTGGGTGACAAAACAAGGCTGAAAGCATCATGCATGCTGACTCTTCTCAAAGAGATAGATGCAAGCCCATGGCAGAAGGTGAAAGCACCAATCTGCTGTATGTAATTTTCTGATGACCAAGAGACATCAGAAAATTGGGCATGGGCATCTCAGAGTGTCTTTTGGCAGAAGCTTGGTTGCCCTTCACTCTCAGTAGCCTTGTGTTCAAGTGCTCCAACCTCACAGTGCCCAAATGCCAGTTTTCCTCTTTCTACGAAGTGTTTGCTAGAATTGAAAGCAAGAGCTGCTCCAGCTTGCTCTGTTAGGCTCTACAGGGTAAAACTGTTGTTGGGACTTGTTGCATCTTTTGTGATCTGGCAAAGAAATGAGGATACATAAAGTGGTGATCAAACCTGTCTACCCTCAAGTCAGCCTGGATAGTTTATTTTCCTAATGCTCCCTCATGCTGAACAGGACTTTAAACCATGGTCTCACCCATCTCAGCCACAGCTGTATTTTAGATGGAGATTTGACCGCACACTGAGCAGGGATATTTTGTGAAATTTCAAGACAACCCTTTGCGGAGAAATTTACCTTTTCAGTTGAGTAACAGAAGAACAAACACTTCTTAAACTGTGCTGAGGTAATTTCTCTACCCAGGAAAGCAATTCAGACGAAATAACTTTCCACGCACTCTGTAGGGTTAGTCTACCCTACAGAATTTTGAAAAATGACTTTTGAAATAAGTCTTTGAAATAAGTTTTGAAATAAGAGTTATCAAATCAAGAATCTCAGCAATTCTCTGAAATTACATGTCAGCTCAAAATGGTGGAAGAGTAAATAGCAGGAATAACCAAAGCAAGATGGGCCAGCTATTAGATTGAAACAGGGTTGAAAAGACAGCCTCAGATTACTGCTATCTGCAGAAAGTGGGGACAAACTGTTCTTGTTTTGCTAATGATTCTTGGAAACGTGTTATTTGTAGCAGTATTGAAGGCCCATTTAACTTGGAAATTAAGAAACTAGTGACATGAGTCACTAAACAGCTTTGGGCTATAAATTATTTAAGTGTGAAGAAAATATCCTAAAATAATGTAGGAAATTAAAACATGGCATTGCCTATTAAATGTGTGAAAATGAATAGAGACCAAAAGGGATCCCAAATAAGCAGGTATTTGAAACCACAATCATATCCAATTCAGAAGATTTATATAACCTAGGAATCAATTTCCTTTCACTCCATTGCTGTTAAAGCCAGTAAATAGAACTCAGTGATAAGGAAAATTCATGTAAATTTTAATTTCTTGCAGGTAAGTGGCTAGAAATTACACAGTGCTGGCTCAGACTTGTGTCATGGGTTGTACAGTGATGGCAATGTCTTGATGCGTGCATCACATCCCATTTCTGTGTAGCTTTAACCTGTTATGTTGACACTCAAGAAAACCTGTGTCAAAGTTGCTGGTTCAAGGCAGTTAGTTATAAGCAGGTGTTCTACCTTTTGAACTAAAGTGTTTTTAACTGGCTTTCTTTTAGATGTTCAAATTGATAGGCTTAAATGGGAACAATTCTGAAAATGCTGACATAGAGTTTTGCTCCTGTAGGTATTCTAGCTAACATTATCAGCCCTGAGAGAAGATCTCCCCCTGACCAGTAAAATCACTTGACATACAACTGTTTGGAAAAGCTGTTGTGTCATGATGGGAAATGCACAACGTAAAAGGTGAAATGTTCTCTATGAAATGCTGTGGTGCTGCATTTTCTCCCCTCCTCCTCACCCTTGTCTCCCCCCTGCCATTTTCAGGGACAAAAATAATCATACCAGCTGCATATGTTGGAGGACGTTTTAGGAGAATGTTGTGATTTTGAATTGCTAGAGGTTTGATCTTGGAAAAAAGCTTTCCCTTATTGAAAATTAGACAGAAATTCCTGTGGAATTACAGTGTTGATATTACCTTAAATTAACAGGTATGTTTGGATCTTTAACTGAAACCCATGGAAATTTCTCTAGATCTTTAAGATTTGCTAACCAATTCAGGCCAGGAGTACAGCAGTGTTTATGTGTTGGCGCGTTGCTTGTTTGGTTGGGTTAATGTGAACTAAATAGAAGAGGAGAGGCATCCATCGACAAATGATATACAAGCAACAGCATATTGCTTGGTTATAATTTGACTTGTTTCTCTTTCATGAGTGTCTGTTGGAAAGAATAAAAAATGTATAGGGCTACAATGATGTTGAGACTTAAACTCACACATTGAGTCCTTCAAAGATGCTAGGAAGATTCAAAATAAATTTCTAGAAATTCTCTTATTTGGTCATAAAATAATGGGGTTTTTGAACACCTTTGGATATTTTAATGTAATAAAGGAGTTGATTTTTCACTGTACAATCATTGTCCTTTAGGGGAATAGCTGGCATCTTTTTCTGTGCAAATAAGGACAAGTCCATCAAATTTTACCCATTAAACTACAGGCCTATAGAAATCACAGGTGGTCCCTATAAAAGTATATAATTAAAAAAAAAAAGCAATTATGTAGATAAATGCTGACTATATGATGAACGTTATCTTTTATTGTTGTGCTCTGAACTTACTTCGTGAAAGCTACAATTTCTACTACGGTTAGGCAGAGGTGGTGCACCTTTCTGCTTAACACAGGTGCTGAAGTTTTCTTCTGTTCCTTGTCTTTCTTATTCACTTTATTGGAAGGTATTAAAACTAAAGCATTCATTCCTTTAAATCTATAAGCTAGGTTTGAAAAGACTTCTTTGTATAAAATCTGTAAAAATTATATTCCAAATACACCTACTCTTTCATATGCATGTATTCAGAGAACTGGTGATAATCTTCAGAACGTCTCCAACTTTTCAGATATCTGAAGAACTCTAAAATAATTTATTTAAAACATAACTGTCCTAACAAGAAAATTCCATATAATGAGAAGATTCTTCTGTGGGATAACTTACTGACTGAAAAGGTGGTGGACTGATTCACTCTGTGTCTAACACTGACTCATGTGGTGGATAAACTCTAATACACAGATTTATGTTGAAAGGAATGTGCTTAATTTTATGTGAATGTGTAATTGGAAATGATTCATATATTGTACAAAACCTAAATCAAATTAACTCAAGCGTAGGCACTGCTCTCTTCCTCTGACTTGGATCCCTTGCAACTTCTGGCTTCAAAGAGTTGGCTCTGAAATGTTATTGTTCCCCTCTGAGGGATGTGATTGGAAAGTCTAGTATGCAGTTGGTTTCTTTGCTGATCACACTCTTATCTCTCATGGGCAATGACAAAATTATACTTCAGGGTTTATTTTTAATTAACTGCTGTAGCTGAAAGTTGGATTTTACAAAGGTTCTGAACAAAACACAATATTTTTTTGTTGCATCTTCACCTTAATAACTTGGATCCCTTACAATTTCTGGCTTCAGAAAATGGATGCTAGACCTTTGTTATCGCAAAATATGCCGTTTATACCATAGGTGCTGGTTTTGTTTATGATTTCCTAGTTACTCCTCAACAGACACACTTAATAACTGACAAAATAGACACAATAGAAAGGGTGCTAGGAATCAGAAGCAGAGAAGGATTTCTCTGAGACATTCTTAGAATGACTGAGGATTCTTGCCTTGTTTGGTTTGTTATTTTGTCTAGATCCAGTTCAATTCAAGAGAAAAACTGAAGCTACTGAGAGACTAGATCAAAGAAGGACATCTTTCTGAGGGTTGTCTTAGGCATAGAAGGACTTCACAGCATAAAATAATTTCCATCACCATTGTGTACTTAGGCCGAAAAAACCCAATTCCTCTAAAAGGTGCTGTCGTTTAATCAATGCACAGAGAAATAGCTGTGGTAAAAAAAAAAAAAAAAAAGTGGATTATCTGTAGTGACTTCCTTAGTAAGGGGCTTTGAGACACAGTAATAAAAAATAACTTGCCAAGATGACAATGTTCCAGTCATTAAAACCAGTTACTAACGTGTTCTTTTCCAGGTACCAGTAAAGTAGGCTATAATGGAGGTGGGTACCACAAACATTCATCATGCCTTTAGGAGTGGACTTAGAAACTGATGATGCCCTAATATTCATAGTTCACAATGCAGGGGAAATCTCTCCTTCCTTTATCATTTCTCCATCCCACAAAGAAGTCCATAAATTGGAAGCTGCTTTGAATATCTTTGGTTCTTTTACCATTAGAGGTTATAGACTCCTGTAATTTTACTTTCATACTCCACAAAACTGCAGTGAAATCATCTTGCTTTTCATTCCTGCTAAAAGTCATGAGAGTCATTAACCTCAAAATGGTAACTACTGTCCCACCTCATATAAATAAATTTGGACAAACTATCTTTGGTGCAAAAAAGAGAGGCCAAAAAACATCTCACAGGTCTGAAACCAGACTTAAAAACATTGTGCAGGTGACCATGCATTTTGTCTATTTGTCAGAAGGAAAAAGACAAAATACTACATCTCTTCCTGAAAATTCTAACATTTTTTATATATTATTGTAACGGGGACTCTTATTATTTATAGTTTGGACTCATTCCCATAACTCTATATGATGCTTCCAATATTGCTAAGCCAAGTACGTATCAGTACATATTCTTTTTGCAATTTTAAAGTAAAGAAGATAGAATAATGCTTTGTTGACACACGTACTTGAAGCCAACAGACTCACTATTTCCTTATTATAAGAGTGTATCTGAACCTTAATTCAACCTTATATCACAAGTAAAATGTTTTGCATTACCTGTCTATGTGAAAAGCCGTCACAGGGCTACGAGTCTTGTGATAAAACTTGACAGACATGACACCTCAAAAGATCATCAGAGTCATGTAGATTTGAATGGTCTACCCCCCAGGAGTGGTATGCAGCTTTCAGACAGGATGCCTGAGCTCGTACCGTGACATTCTCTGGTTCTGCCTCAGCTGAGTGTCTAGAGTTGAGCTGTAGAGTAATACAGTGTGTGTGTGTGTGTGTGTGTGTGTGTTTCTGTAAATACACGGATTTATGGAAGAATTCTGAAGGCTCTCCTAAGAAAAAGACTTGTCATTTCTAAATATGTTTTAAAAGATCTGTTTCTTTTGCCCTGTTAATTAGTTATTTTAACATCATACTAGTTCTCTGAATGACTTGTTGCCTTTAGAATATATTGCCTAAAGTACCATTTCCACTTTCTCTCCTGCACCCCTCTCAGCCAGCTTATATTGTCCAATGTATGCAGTGGTGTTCAGACAGAAAAACCTTCAATGAATCTTGAGAGTTTAGGAAGGGATTACAGCACAAGAGAACATCTGGGAGTTCAGTCAGTACATTTATTTGGATTATCCCTCAGAATCCATGGAAATAAACAAGATGCTCCAGAAGTCAAAAGAACAGTGGCAATTTGAACTGATTGAGATTCTGGCTCTTTATTTGTGATGAGGGAATAAATTGGTGATATGTGGTATTACAGGTACCTACAAGTAGAAAATAATTTTTAAAGATGCTGATAGGAAAATTATCAAGAGGTTGAACTATACAATGATCAATACTTCTTTCCTTTCCACTGGTGGTTTGAAATATAATCTATGCTAATGACTGTTGACATGATAATTGTGTTGGAAGCAGAAACAGGAATTGTTCTTTTGCCAATTACATTTTCAGAAACAAAAATGTGCAGTTAGGTTTTTGTCACAGTACAAGAAATGTCCAACCATGCTTAAGCAGACCAGCTTGGATGCATGCTTTTTATTAGGCAACAACATGAGCAAAGCTATACTACTTTTCAACATAATTCCAAGTACTCCAGTGGAATGGAAGTGCACACATTTGCTGTTTCATAATGCTTCTTAGCACAGCTTTTCATTATGGATTTATGCACTGATAGGTGGCAAAATCAAGCAGAGTTCTTGATTCATGTTAACATCTACAGCACTTAATGGAGGGGTAAAAGAAATAATTAAATATCACAATGAATTAGTTGACATGGCAAGAAGTATTTGGGATGTAGTTGGTTTCTTAACCATGTCTTTCTGCTCACCTCCTTCAGGCTTGACTGGTCCATCAGACATCACTTTCCTGAGGGCTAGTTGGCTTTGGTCTTTGTTGTCATTGGCTGGTGGAGGCAGATTGTCAGACTGAGTTCTTTGAATAGGGAGGACTCCTGCTATGCTGTGTCTGTGCTGCTTCCTGGCATGATTAGACTGACCGCTTTTATGTGCTGCTGTGGCAGTGTGGGTGAAATGGAAACCCAGAGTATGTATCCTCAGATGGAACCAGCTTAAATGTTATTCATGCAAACAGAAGTGGTTTTTTTCTGTATTTAAGTAAGTAGTGTTTTCAAACACCAAAGAGACACCACATGCACAGCATTAAAGAGTATCAAAACTGGCTGTTTCTGTATTTATGACAGTGAAGACAAGGGAAATAATTTTTTCCCCAGTTTTGCATTATACCATGGTGAGTTTATGGCATATCAACAAATCCTAAAGACAAACACAATGACCTCACAGTTAGAGAGATTTAATTTGCCATCAACTAAACCCTCAGCTAGTAATCAGATGATACTGGTCTGAAGCATATTCTGGAGAGTAATCCTTTTGAATTGAATAGTTTTAATCCATTAACCTATTTGAAGTTGCCAGATGAAATCTATCTTGACCGTTAATCAATCCATGGTAAAAATTACTCAAATAATTGAACTGTGACACCTGACTTAGCTGTCAACTCCCTTTGAGTTTGCTAACTTGACAACATTGCTGAAATCTGATGTTACTGGCTCTGTGTTTTTAAAGGTTTTGCACTAATTGTGTTTAATGTTTTTATTGTATTTCTGTTCTGCTCATCACTAATACAACCTTATCTGAGATATAAAGAAGATTGCCTTATATTTCCTTTCCAAAAAAAAAAATAGATATTTACAATCATGTTTCAAAAATAGAAATCTCAGCCATGTAGTTAAAAAAAAGTTTCTTTAACTTCAAATATTCATTTGTGTGTATAGTACCATCCTTCATGATTACTACTTATAGATACATCCTGTTATTAGTGTGGTCTCAGCCTTATGTGAAAATTGAACAGCTGGCAGTTGCATCTCTGCAGGTTTTGATTATTTCATTGGTAGGTATTTAGTGACATCAAAACACAATGGACTTGTCTGTGAGTCATGCACAACCATGGAACATCATGGACCATGAGTGAAGGGACTGATGGAGAAACAGCCAGTTTCACTGCAGTCTTTATAAAATAAATAAATAAATAAATAAATAAATAAATAAAAGACTTCTAAATACAAGAGTATATTGTAATTATATGTATTCACACACAGGCACACAAAGAGAGACATTGAACAGAGTGAGCACAGTGTGCCAAGGACAGGAAAAAAAATAGCCAAAAAAGGGAAGGACAGCAGGGAAAAAGGCAACAGATGAACATTAAGCTGCCATGCTGAGGAATTTATTTGCGTCTTTTACTTGGTTGAAGGCGAAGCTGTTGAACAGCGGCTTCAGCAGCGGCGATGGCTGCCCCAGCATCTTCAAGGTGGGTTTGAGTGACGCTGGTTTTGCTTTGGCTGCGAGATGGACCGTGAGAGCGGAGATGTCCTTCAGAAGAAGATTTGGAGCTCCCTGGGCTGCTGTGGGATTTCTCAATGGTGGGAACCTGCATGTCTACCAGGAAAATGAAGAAGTACAACTCTTGCATTTATTAAAAACAAACAATTTCATTCTCTTTCTCTTGACTGGTCTTTCTAGCTGAATTCCAGAACAAGGAATAAAGATAAGGCTGTGCCTTCCATTTAAAATATTGGGATATATCATGATTGGGAAACTCCGAATTGTTTTCTACTTCCCCACCATTACCTGGCCCAGGGGATAATTTATTTAGAATTGCTTTTTTATCACCTGTGAATTAGAGGTCCTGTGATGGTTCAAACTGGTGGAATGATGGCATAGTGTTTTTCACTTTCTATTCCCTAGTATATCGAGGCTAAGCAGTGTCACCTACACAGGTACCAAACACTTAGCAGATGCAAGTCACTTTATCCTGGATAATGTCATCAGGAAAATCACAGCCTAGCTTACAATATCTTCTATACTTACCTCTAATTCAGACAGACATCCTATATAGACACCACTCCTTGGAAAAATGTTGCACAGAGAAATAGAGAGGAGATGGAGCAGAGTCTTGTCCCTCTGAGGCTCTCATTTGGATTGTAGATGGAATGGTTTTTGCTTTAATAGGACACATAATGTGTTTTAAGAGAGCACCTGTCCACTGACTACTTAGTATTAAAAAAAGCATTAGAGATAAATTTCTTGGAGCAGGAGACACTGAGGTCAATTCTGCTTTTGTAAACATTAGTATAATTCTATTGTATCAGCTCCACTGATTTCCAATACAAATGAGATGTGCTACAATCCATTGTCATTGACTGGAAATGCATATGCATTATTGCAGCACAATTGTTGCTCTATAAAATATTAATGTGACATTTTTTGATGAAAAAATTCCATAGAATATTTAAGGAACATGAAAAATAGAAAGCTAAATATGTATTGAGTTTGCCCAAGGCTATCAAGAAAATGAAAAGGGTAAAGAATCTATAGCAGATGTGTAAAGCATGTAGAGTCTGTATGCTGCTGTTTTAAGGACATAATTACTCAGTAAGCTGGCTGGCAAGATTGAGACAATTTAAGCCCTTTCTGCAACTAATTAATCACAGAGATAAATGGATTTTTAATAAAAATGTATACAGACTTTATACCAGTATCTTTATTTTTCTATTAGAACTTACACATAGCAAAGGTTTACACATCATCTGGGAAAACATTTCATAGCAGGTGCACCAAGTCATTCCTACCCTTGGAGGGGTCCGGGAAGATTCCATGACTTCTGCTCTTGATGACAGATGGTTTTGGAGATTGCTGGCTACTCTTTTCAGAATGAGATTTCCCATGATCCACGTTTTCACTCTGTTCTTTAAGAGGATACCACCGAGGAGTGTTGTCAAGCTGAGAGATGCTGGATAACTCGATCAATACCTACAAATAAATCAAAGTATAATATATCTGTATCTGACCTATTAATGATTGCACACAGCAGAAGAGGCTAGAGCTGTGTCGTCAGAAGTTGCAATCAAGTGTAGGAGTGAAGGGCATGAGGCTGTGTGCTGACAGATTCAGGATTCTCTGAGAATGCTGTGACCCCAAACACAGACTCAGTAGCATATTGGTGTGTCTGAACCAATATCTCTTCCCACCAGGACCTCAAATGTGCTATCAGCTAAGTCCATTGACTATGCCATAGCTCCTTCCTTTCCCAACTGGGCAGTTTAGAGGGCAGCTTGTGAAGACTAGCTTTAAAGCTACAGTAAAAAGACAGTAAAAAGACATCCAGCCATTCTGCCTCTCTATAGACATATTCTAATAGGAGAACCAAGCAGTACAATTTTCTGCCTTTTATCAGTGCTTTTAAGAGGGGAAAAAGTTGCATATTTGTTTTTATTAAGGTCTTCAATAACATGAGACTCATGCTTCTTGAGTCTTCAAAAAGATCCACATATGCAGAAGTAGCAACAAAAAGAAAAAAAACAGGGTTATTCTTGCACTTCACTAAAATAATAGAATTCAACAGACCATTTGGGCATCTAAACATTACTGAGGAAAAAAACAGGAGGTGCAATGGTAATGTGGGAATGAAACAAATAAACTGGCTAAAGCACCCCCCCCAAACACTGTAGATGAAATCAGCTCTAAGCCACCTTCATAGTTAGAAGGACTTCAGTGAAATTTCTTTTAAAAATATAGAAGTAAAAAGAAAATATCATTGGCACCAATAATGACCCTACCTCCCTTAACAAGCTTGCAGTAGAGAGGGCCCAGGGATGTAAAGTACTGAAATACGTCACAGAGTCTTGAAGGAAGGAAGGTCAAAAATAGCTTTGCTTCTGGCTCTGAAGTGTGAGGGTTAAAACTAATGTCAGGTTGGGAAGTTTTAGAACTGCTAGACAAATAAAGTGTTCAATTACCTCAGGGAAAAATGTTTTTGTCACTTTATTACAAGACTCTGAAATAAAGAAAGTCTCTTCAAGTTTAGGGATGGGGAAGTCTCCTAACAAGTGACAGTTTATAACTTAAAAGCCTTTATTCTTTCCTTTTTTTTCTTTTAGTTGCATAGGTTGTCTATGAACTGGCTTAGTCTTTCTGGTTAGACCTATATTTAATATTAACAGATGAACTATTTGGCAGGCTCCCTGCTTTGGTTTGTAGTCAAGCTTTGAAAATGACTTGGAAGATAGCATGGTAAGGATTGCTGCAAATAAGCACTGTAGGCTCTGCTTTGTAGGAGGACAGGTTTCATTTTCCATGGATATGGAGCATGATGTGCCACTTTTCTTCTGGGACACACAAGTGCTGCTGGCTCCATTCAAGCAAGTCTTTGGGGCAAAATTTGGATAACCCACAGCTGATGTTATGATGCAGGATTCCTCTTGAAATCCAGATACTGAGATTTTTTTTTCCCCGAATAACTGCTTTCACAATTATTAAAAAAAAAAAAAAGTAGTTCTAGAGGTTGAAGAAAATTTGATGGGGAAAGGTTTAAATCTTCATGTAGGAGCAGTTGCTGGAGCATCCCTTCTCTAAATGTCATAAAAAACAAGGACGTAAATGCAGTAAAGCCCTGCATTTGGACAAACATGCTGAACTCAACAAGAATATGGACACAGTATGCAGGAAATAAGTAATCATGCAGCAGCTTCCCATACATTTATTTTAGCAGTTGTTCAAATAGTGATACTGATTGCTCAGTTTGGTAGTTACGCAAAGCGGAACTGGAGCTGAACTGTGTGGCTTTTTTGCAGAATAAAATGTAGAATGAGCCCAGATACTCTCAGTTACTCTGCATGCGTGATCGATTTTCCTGTGCTTTTGTTTCTGATTATAATCTTTATTTGGGATTATGTCTTTAACTATTTTTATATCATAGTTGGTTAGTTACATAGTTACATTGCTGGTAATTCTGTATTATATGTGCATATGTTTGTTTATTTGTTTTTTAAAGAGAAGGCCTTCTTCCCATGCGTACTATTATTATTCATTTCGAGATTAGATTTTGCCTGCAGTCATACTTCGGTAATGATATTACTATTTCAGAATGCTAAAAATGAGACTGATCAGCAAGACTGAATTGCTTATACTTGAAGATACTTGTGCACGTGTTAAAATATGGCTTGATGGCAGAATTTAATTCTTTAATCATTTACAAAGACTAATACCTCCTCAAACTTCCTGTGTTATGGTAAAATCAAGTCAAACAGCTTTCAGTCATAACAAGAATTTCCCCTGGAGTCACTGTGAATGTTGTTGCTATCTCACACTCAAAAAATGTATTAATTTTCAGCAAATTAACCTTTTTTTGTGTCCTAAATTAATTTGCCCCCAGTTAATCAAGATAAAAGGGATAATTCTTTCATGTCTAAATTAAAAAAATCATGACCCTTTGTTATGAAGGCAACAGTAAAACTAGGACGTAAAAAAAAAGTTGTACTTATCACATGTACCATACCTTGAAAGAGAACAGTCTCCAAATAACAGCCTGCAGTTATTACTGGTAGAGAGGAAGAAATAAGATACTCACTTCACCAAGGAAGTCATTTGAGGAGAATCTATCATAATCCCAGACAGTCACTTCCAGTGTTTTCTTTTTCAGCTGCAATTCAAGTAAAAGGATAATTAACCTCATAAACTTCAGATCAAGTCTTTATGGTGGTTTCTATAGATAATTTCTTCTATGTAACCTTTTTCATAGTGACAGGTAGGCAATTTTCACCCTCTCATCAACCTTGTTCTGCGAAAAATAATTTGGCATTAGTATTTGTTATCAAACCAGATGGGCTTGTGCTTGGCCCTATTTAAGGAATTTCCACGAGTCATTTTTGTGTAGAATTTATGTCCACTACAAGAGTCAAACTGATTTTTAAGGCCCCATTTTTTTTATTCCTGCAGCTTTTCTCATCATCATACCTGTCTGAACTCAGACATCTGCCCGAAGTGCATTTGAGTGTGAATTTCAAATGTACTGTATCAAACACCTTATTCACATGACCTCATCTGTGAAGACCAGGCTTTAATACCCACAGAATTCGGTGTAGTCAGTAAGAGTCTGCGAGTGGCTCAGGCACATGGACAAGTTGTACTGTTGGGTATTAATGACAGCTGTCAAAACCCATTATCTGCAGATCTTGTTGAGCATGATAGCTGTGTCAAACACTCTTCTATAGGCCACAGTAAGAAACAGGTATTCTTTTTATATGACAAGAGAGCACAAGACAGAGAAACTGTTGACCAAAGCAGTTGACCTTATTGTAAAGACTGACCTGAGTGTTTTTCCAGGGGTCTCTGAGGACATTTAGGGGCAGGATTGATTACTGATTTTCCATGCTAGGGCAAAAGGCTGGAAAGGCAGTAATAAATTCATGTGGCTTGAAAGAAAGAAGGACAAAATCCAGCGGGTTGTAGGGTGTCTGCAAAGTCAGACTGAGAAGTCATAAATGAAGAACGCAAGCATTACTGAGAAAAAGAGGACTCTTCACATACTTGAATAAAGGATTTCAGAAGAAGAATTCTTACGTGAGAATTGAGGTTGTCATCCTACGAGAAGCAGCCTATCACCCACTGCACTATTAACTGGCTGCTGGGCACAGAGGGACAGCAAAGGGTCAAGCCATTGCTCAAAATGATAAGCCATACCAATTATTGTACATATTGCATATGCTTGCAATGAAAGCACTCTTGGCTATTTACAGAGCCACAGAATGTTCTGAGGTGGGAGTGACTCACAAGGATCATCAAATGCAACTCTTAAGTGGATGGTCTGTACATCCAGGATCGAACCCACAACATTGGTGCTATCAGCACCATGATCTCATCAATTTCCCTCTATTGCCCCTTGGTTTAATGCAGCAAACGACCGAGACAATTCCTATTACCCTGCAACTGCCTTTAAGTGATAATTTCATCTCATTATTATGTATTCAGAATATCATCTGCTCCCAGCCAACTTTAGAAAAATGCGCAACTATGCAAAGCCAATGTCTGTGAAAAGAAAATTTAAATCAGCATATCCTGGAAAACCCACACAAAGGGGAATTAAACTATTTTTAGCATCAACAATGTACTCTTTAAGCAGCTAACAGCACGACTTGAAACCCAAGATTTTTAAAAAAATATTCAAGAGCAATTCTTTAATCTTTCTGTTGTGTTCTTACATAATTAGGCAATATTCTTCTTAAGCATTAGTTTAAAAGATATCCTGCAAAAATGAAAGTAAAATTTGAACAAAAAGATTATTTTTTGAACATTGCTTACAGAATATTTCTAAAGCTGATTTCCTTGACTGAATAAAGTACCTTTTCTTTGCTGTTCCAACACAGTATTTAAACTGCAACATGAAAAATAACCTGAAAAAGTGAGCTGAGGTCCCATTGGTCCATGATGCTTTTGGCTTCCTGGATGATACAATTTTCTGCTAGGTGCTGTATTAAGTATATGTATTTTTACCATTTAAAAAAGGGATAGCAAAAATACTTTTCAGAAACGTATTGTCACAGTTGTTGCTATTTTGAGAGGAGATTTCTTCTTGTGGACTGTGAAAGGATAGGAAGAAGAATGTATACATCCAGCAAATGGGAAAAAAAAACCCCTAAGGTTTGAAGAATTTTTGGTAGAAAGGGGAAAATAGAAAAGATTTTTAAGTAACTGCAGCCATATTTTGCTAGCTTCTTTGCAATAGCATGATAATAAAACTGTGATGAAAACTTACAGTACTCTATACTTTGCAAAATCTATTTTAAGCCTTTTAGTTTAATAAAGTTTTATACAATATTATGACAATGAAAACCATGGAAAGACCTTTATTAGGCAGAGTGCATGAAAAGAGTTTCAAAGCAGAGGAAAATCTGCTTTTCTAAAAGTATATCTATGTACCACTGTGGCGGCAAAGAGCACTAAATGTCTGCTGAATTTAAAAGCAGACATTTTACCATCACAGCAACATAGAGTTCTACCTTACATCAATCAGTTTTAGGTTGTGAATCCTGAAGTTCAGATGCTCATCAGGAATATAATGGACAGCAATACAGAAATGGGTTGCAGGAATCCTCTCTCTCTGACCATGGCTTTCCGCAAGTGGGCAATGCACCAAGAGGAAAATGAGTCTCACAAATAGAAGGAACGCAGTTTCCACATATTGGGAACATCACCTGAGTTCCAAACACTCTGAAAAAAGTCTTACCAAACAATTACTGATTTCAGCCTTAGCATTGTGGAAAAAAAAAAAAAGTAGCAATAAAATAAAATAAATAAAAATCCTCCTAGAATCACATTATTGCATGGGAACTCCAGTTCGCTTTAGGCTGTCTATGGACAGCCATATTTTAAAGAAAATGAAGGAATTTGCAGAAACAGCCAATGTGAAAACTTTTGTCTCTAATGGAAGGCATAACCAACCCCAGAGGTACAGAAGGGCTTGTTTCTCATTTTAAATGTCTGGATGTTACGGATAGTGTCTGCCTGTGCAGCTAAATATGCGCTACTTAAAATACTTAACATATATTCCTTGAAAATTTCATGCTAGGATTTGCATTAGGAAAGAAATAATTTTAATGCAGCTTGTTTTTCCTCTATGTTAAAGACACTACACCATAATTACTTCAGAAATAATACAAAATATTGTAATTTCAGTCAGGATGTTTGATGAGTAGAAATTAATGCATTAGGTAATCCATTACAGTTGTTTTTGTTGACATTCATATTTAACATTTTATTGTTCTCTTTGTACTTTGGCACACTGAAGGAGAAAAAGACTATTTATAGGTCACTTAGGAACTTATTTTCTTTTGTCCCAGATATTAAGTAAGATTTAAATACCAACACCTTACTGATTCAGTCAAGGCATTTCCCTCCTTTTGGAAACAAGATACAGGCCTCCACATCACTCAAGGATTTTGAAAACATTACTCTTTCTAAATATATTACCTTCAAATTACAGACATAAGTTACAGCAAAACTACTTACAGCAAAACTACTTACTTTATAAAATTTTTTCATATAAGTAAATGCTTTTATTTGTTTCCTGTCAAGTAAGAAATTGAGGCAAAGAAAACCACACCTTACAGTGTGGTCATACAGTATGCCAATGGTCTCATCAGCAACAGAACTCACATCTTTTATAATCTTGTCCTTGAATTATTCTAATGCTTTCTTTCTTCCTCTGAGTAGGTATTGGACTTGAGTTAGCAATTACTGAGCAACATTTGTAATATGTGTACTCAGCCTTTCTCCCAAATTGTAATTATTTCCAATTTATGACATTAAAAAAGCCCTTAAATTACTAAATATTCACAGTTTAATTTATTTTTTTCTCCAACTGTTGAAGTAAAATTTGCTATAAATGTGATAAAATTAATCATTCTGACCTTGAAAAAGTCTTTTTCCTTTTAAAGAGTGACCTATTTCCCATAATTATTTTCACTTTAATTTCAGCTGGTTTATGAAAGAGAAAAGGAAAATAAAAAAAAATGAACAACTAGCTAAAGTCTAGACAGTGACGTTAAAAGAACCATATTAGGAAATATTTAATAACACTTATTTGCTGTCTGCAAGCAATGCATGCTTTGATGGAGAGAAAAAAGCATGGGAGAAAGAAGATGCTTCTTTGAAAAAATAGTGTATATATCATGAATTTATGTTTGAATGTGACTGCTAACTCTGTGTAACAGTGTGTGATGTAGTTTTATTTGTTTGGTGAACAGAAAACTCATTCTCAGTCTAATGTAATTATTGTCTTGTATTTCTATTTATATCCATAAATATTTTGAAATATAGATTGTGAAGGTTATGAGTACAAATGATGGTCTCCTACATGGTGAGAGTTCTTCAGACTGTAGAGTATAACTTATCATCAGCATTGAATTATTTGTGATTTAGAAATGTACTTCACTGTAGATTCTCTAAGCCAGGGCATGGAATTTTTTAGGAGAAAAGTCTGGTATCTTAGCAGTAGATACAGGCCATGGAAAGGTATGGAAGGAAACAGTGTTCTCTTCACACAGTTGTGTGTGACAAGATGCCAAAATATAAAAGATGCTCAAATAAAGTTTGCACATTTAAAACCATAAACACTGCATAACAGTCTCAGAGGAAGGGAAAAGGAGGAGATTTGCAAACAGAAAGCAAAAAATGCAAAGCATTCAACATGCAAACTAAAGTCAAATTTCATCAAATAATGGTCCAAAAGCTGACATCAAAGATACATGATTTTTTGTCATTAAAATTACGGTCCAAGAAATCTTAGATTAATATCATTATCTGTTTGCAAAGCACCAAACAGCCATTGAATTTACAACACCCCAGCACTCTTAACAGCTCTGTGAAATGTCACAGCAGAACCCCTAAGCAAATTATGAAAACTGAAGAACCTTTCTTAGATGAAAATATTGTAAATACTTACCAAAATATTGTAGATACTTACCAAACCCTTTCACCAAACCAAGAAGAGGGTTTATATTGCAGCTAGGCAAAGGTCAGTGTGGTTTTTTTTCTGATGCTTTAATTGTCAAATTGCTACCATTTATAAAAGCCTGCACGACGCAGTGAGAAAACCCCATCAAACCACTACCTACAACAGGACACCTCTGAAGTAAATCTGAGCGACTGCCTGTTAAATCCACACACGTAGGTTACATGAGCAGCAAGGCAAATCCCTCTGTGGGAAGGGTTTTGTTCCATGCAAAAATGAGTCTCTTAATCTACATTCCGCTCAATCAATCAGAAGAAGAAAAACCAGAAATTTTAAATTGGGAAGACTGTATTGAGATCTTGGGGTTGTGATGGAGAAGAATATTAAAAGCACTGGGAAATCTATTCACTAAAGAGCCTGGTTATTCTGGGTGTTTTTATAAGTACTGAAAGATTAAATGGCATTGTAAAGTGACGTTGAAAGTATCAAGAACAAAACAGAATGAAAGGCAAAAAGATTCAGGACTGCATGCAAATCCAGTACTCTATAAAACATACTTCATAATTTAAAAAAATGAACTTTTCATTATTTTGCCCATTATATCTTTTTCAAGTTGGTAAAAAGTCCTTTATGAAGACAGATGGAGGAGTAGAGGACTCAATTGCTTCGTACTGCTTCAGAAGCACAGTTGGAGTTAGGAAACCACCAAGAAACAGAGAAGACTGCAGACATCCTTCCCAGATGTGAGTTAAATCTTTCTATGACAAGGAAATCAAATATCTTCTATTTTTTTTCATGTGATTCATATCTCAGGATACTGATATAAATTGCTGATAAGTCTAAAAACGTATATCTATATTTTATAAATATTTTTAAATAAAAAAACGGTAGGAACTGTGCTTTGTGTGAGCTTGCATGGCTTTTGGAACAAAGTGTGACTATGATTTCTGCATCTACTTCAGAAACTTATGTCTTAATTTATTACCTCATTAATTTATTCCGTTATCATTTTTTAAGTTGTCACATATGCACTTATAACATGATTATGAGTGTAATCCCCACAAATTACCATTTTAATGAGTAGAAGGGCAAGAAAAGCGTATTTCCATGGTAAGCTCTATTAGAGGCAAGGAAAGAATTCAGAATTTCTCCTAAATCGGACAAGATTTCACAGGGGGTCAGAGAATTGCCGGTAGCGCTGTTTCCTCCCCAGTGCAAATAATAAAGCAGCAAATAGCACTGAAGAGCACCACCAGTCACGCACCTGCTCCACGGAGATATTTTTATAAATGACTGTCTGGTTCCACTCAGGATTCAAGCTTTTCTGTATGTACTTAGTTCTCCGTTTGTACTCAGCACTGAATTTGAACAAAAGAACAAAACATTACATTAGCAATCTTTTGTTTCTTTCAGCTCTAATACAAAAAAAAAAACCAACACAAAAAAACCCAAAAAACAAAAACACCCAAAAACGAAAAAATAGAAAAAGAAAAGAGCTGTGTTTTCCATTCCTGCAACAATTCAGGGTTACGAGAGGACAATGAGAGCCTTTGGAATATTTTCTTTGGTGTGCTTTTCTGAGATAGCCTTTTAAAACATCTCCTGACTCTTCAGCAGGCTTGCTCTGCCTAAAACCATTTCCAGATAAAGCATCAGTCAGCACATGCACATAGACTTTGTCCTCTCATTGTAGGTATTGAGCTCTGATTCTAAATTGATGTGATTATGCATTGATTTCTTTTCCATGACCATCCCATTAGCACTTTAAAGTAGCACAAATTCATTATATTTATAGGTTGCAATCTCTATTTACAGGAATCCCATCTCACAAACAGATTTAATGAATGCCATAAAGTAACTAATATCCTGTTAATGATTGAAACACTAATTTCTTATTGATCCCGTTCTCTGCCTATCCCTTTAACTCCCTTTAACCGTACTGAAAAGAAACATAAAAGGGAATAAGGATCAAGGCTCTTTTTTTTTTGTCAATAACCGAGAAAAAAAGGTTTGGCTGCATAATCTGTTTTTAAAAAAGATTCACTAATGCTTTGTATTGTACTTTACATTTCCTGAGTGTGGAGAAAGCAATAAATAATCTTAAACAGAATATGGATTCATCCAGCTGTGTCAGCTTTGATGCTAGATTTGCTTTCATTCCAATTTTAATTTAACATAAATTTTAATAGACAACTCAAAAAAGCTGGGTAGGAGAACATGAGGACCTTTTAATACTTTGAAAAATCCACAAGATTTAAGGTAAAGAAACTCTTTTTGTCAATCTCTAAGTATATACTTGCTACATCTATTACTAAAAAAATGTTCCCAGTACTGTTCTCCAGCACTAAGACAAAATGGCACAAAATAACTTGTATATGCCATATTAGACTCTTTTATGGTTCCTCTACAATAACTTTTGGTAGTGTACCATTCTCACTTCTGATTTAACTGTTTTGATTCATGCTGTGGCATGGTCCCAGACCTAAGGTATTAATTCCCTTCATATGAGATTAACTGAGAAGGATCACTGAGGAACACATTTAATCAGCCAGTCACTAACGATGTACCTGGTACCAGGTTGGAACATTTCTGATTCACGGTTATGTGAAAGTTACATGTACTTTTCTGACACACGTGTGTCAATATTGGGACTTCAGCACCAGTATTTTCACTCTGTAAACTCAATTCTGCTGTGCAGTGATCCCATCTAATTATTGGGTTGCAGAGTGGCTTTATTCTCCAAAATGAGGCAGCCCTACCCAGGCTGCCTACTAGCCTGATATCTTGAAGTGAAAGCAGCTATTTTTCTTCCCATTTTCTTCTCTAGTCATTCTATGTATTTCCACTCATTTTCTTGGAAATCTTGCTATCCACTGTCTTTCAGTTTATTGAAAAATGTGAAGGGTTTTGGGACCCATGAAACAAAATATCTGTTCACATCTGTTCACCTCTGCTTATGAGAAGAAAGAAGCAGCTCTCCAGAGTTCAGTGAGTTCTATCAGCCATAGCACAGAATGGCAAGGATGATCTAAAATCTAGGGGCACTGAGAGCCTATGAAAAAGGAACTCACACAAAGCTATTTCTTTGCATATCTTGGAAAGAAAGCTGAAATACAAAATCTGGATCCATTTTGAAAAGAGGTTTTGGTGGCAAATAGTATTAAGTAGATCAGTTAAAATTTTAAAGCACCTCAGTAGCCTTCTTTTCCCACTTTATGGTATGAGAAAAGCATCCCCTGCCTAGAACATCCTGTTTAGAGGTCCTATGACCTACCAGTTTTGGGGAACTGACATACTTTCATTTTTTGAAGAAAGTGGGAAAGAATCTTTTGCACATACAGCCAAGAAAATGACACCAACACTCCCTTTCCTTTCTTGGATCTCCTTTTGCAACTGCAGAACTTCATCACCTTTTCAAAGTTTCTGATTCTTTTTTGAAGTATGTGAGAAGGTGATTCATCCAGTGTTGAGTTCCAGAGCTTGCAAAAGAAGAAATGGTTGAAAACATGGCAGCTCTGATCTATTTCCAGTGAAGTCCATGGAATATTTGGATCTAAACTGTAAGGCTGAGCTGATCCCACATCCATGTAATCTATGGTCTGTATCTGTTGTGGAGGGAGGCAGGAGGCCTTGACCTCCTCTAGGGAGGTGCAGAACCAGGCTAGGCTGGATGGCTGATGAAGGTTTCTCGGCCTCTGAAGGGAAGGATCTGGCAAACACATTAAGTTTTCATATCCCTGATGCATTTCCCCCCAACAATTAACAGATTAACAATTAACAGATGAAGATGCTTTAATGAAATGCATTCATTAAACCAGTCACCGGTATGTCACTTAATATGAAATAATTTGCATTTGAAATTCAAAGAGTATACTGTGTGAGAAGATACAAACTGCATAATCTCTTCTATTTATATTTTCTGATTCCTTAATTACTAATTTATTAATATATAATACTATGTATTAAGTATAATGAAAAAAACAAAAAAGAATAACTGTGTTAAAAAGTATAATAGAATACACATGTGAAATATGTAATTTTAACACATTCATTAAATGATTTTAGCAATTAAAAAAGAGATGATAGAAATCTGTTTATTATACTTAATCTGCTCACTTGCTTAGTCAGGTTATTACTTTAAAAAAAAATAAAATTAGGGTTGGAATATTTCTTATGTGCTTAGCCTGGGCTGATATTAGCATCTCTTGAAAATTGAACTTTGCCTTATGTTTCCGGGACAAACAAAGCATTCCTAATTTTCATTCTCAAGTAAATTTTAAGTTTGTTTACCAGAAATAACCACTTATTTGGTCAAGCTGATTTAATTGTCCATCTGGGCAATTATCTAGAATTACATGTGGTTTTAATGTCTACACACTGCTCAAAGTAAATAGAAAAAAACATTCCATTTCTTTACCAAAGAGAGCCTGTTTCTCTTGGCAGTACCACCATTCAAAATCTTGATACAGGTTCACAGTTAATTATTTTTCAACTTCTAGTGAGTGAGAATGAAGTTTTAGATATCTCTGAACTAAATTCTTCCAGACTTCAAAAGACATTTTGCTTGTCATCGGAGTTAGGCCTTAGAATAATACTGCACCAAGGAGCATTAACTACTTGTTTCCAGCTCCTGGAAGTGACCTAATTAGCAAATGAAAAACAACCATACCCCAGTTTCATGCCATCAGAACTCAAGAGAAATCTTGAGTAGTTCAATGTACAGGCTCATTGTCCCATTCATGCATACAGAAAATGGAAGAATAAAAGTTGGAAGAAGTACACTCTACCTGGCATTTTGGACAACCATGACTTGTCTGCATATCCAGAATTTACAGAGTTAGGAGCACAGAGGAAGCAGTGTAAGAGAAAATGGGAACAGAGAAGGAAGAAAACATGAATAATGGATAGTTTCTAGTATCAGAATCAAAGGAAATAGAGGCATTAGGAAGAATAAGAAGTCTAGGGTGGACTGAACTACAAATAAAAGTTATTCAGTAGCAACCTACATTTCTATTTCCAGAAGCAAGTCTGGGACTTTTAAGAAGCTCTTCATTTTTATTATTCCCTACAGGCCAAAGTAACATGCAAAACTGTAACAGTGGCATGTTTTAAAATAACAAACCAAACAAAACTAAAATCTAATTCTTCATAACTTGGCAACAAGTTTAAAATGATACATTATTGGATGAACATGCCTTTAGTTCAAAGTCTTATTTCTGTATCAGTGAATATATCTGCAAAATTCCCACTAAGATTCATTTGACAAACATTTTACAAGAGTCTTACGCACATTTAAAAACTTCTCAAGCTTTAGCATCTCTTCCCCCTACATTCAGTAATAGGTTTGGGCCCAGTGCTACTGAACAATATTGAATACTGTATAGCTGGAATAATCAAGGCACAAAAGAAAATGTGTGGCTTCATTTGTACCACTCGTGCATTTAGTGGTTCTTGCCCATACACCAAATGGTGAAATGTGACCTGAGCATCCACTTTCCTGTAGTTTGAGCAGAAGAGAAACACAGATTTTTGTTTGCATTGTTCTATCTTAAGAGTCTTTTAGTATTTTTACACAAGCAGACAGGAATGTGTCTTTGCAATATAGAGTCTCATCCATCAGCTTAATGTTAGATATATCTATTGTGTCACTGATGTCAGCAGCATTATTATACCCATGTATTCTTACGCAATCTCCACATACATATGGCACTCTGCAACATTAGGGCCAAAATTTGTTATAATATGGCTGATACAGAAACGTATCTTTTCAAGGAAGTAATAATGAGCTATTTGTATTACAGAGTCAAAAAAATCAGTGACTTGTGAAAAAGTGATTAGTGACTTGTATAGTCACAAAATTAGCATTATTTCTAAAACTATATCTTCACTCTTAAAAAAAAAAAAAGCACCATAAAATACATACGGAGAGATTGTTTTCTGGCCAGTATTTCTTGGCTTTTGTATTATACTGCAACCTTAAGTCTATCTCAGGTACTTTAATTTTTCTTGTTTGCAAATCAATCCTAAATTCAGATTGTCTTGAGCTGAAGAAACCATTCCATGCTAAACTTAACTTGCAGTTTTCTATATTACAGAAAAATTGCACCTATTTAGTACGTTTCCATTGAGACTGTTGTTATTTCAAATATTTTTACATGTATTGTAATTTTTAAAAGGAAACACGAAAAAACCTCCATATACCTAGACGAATGATCATAAAGTTCCTAAGGTCATTAGCAAAGTATGTATATTCTCCTGGGAATAGGATCTGACTCTGTATTAAAAATCCACCATTTTTTGCTGGTGTTGCACCTGGATTTTCTATAGCAATAACTCTTAGTTTTGTTTATTAATGACATGTAGCAAACCTAAACTAAAAGAAAGTTCAGGTTAAAATTTGTCCTACACTTACCCTCTCCCTGGAAGAAGATAAACTTTAACAAAGGGGTCCGAATAACCATTGTTGTCTCTGGGAGCAAGGTTTCTTGCCTGAAGGATGTGGATGATAAGGTTGCCAAGGTGTTTGTCATAGTTGATTTGAAGCTAGTGAATGCATTAAAACACAGTAATTTGTTACTTTTACTTTCTGAGTTATTCAATATCTCCTAAACCCTTTGAATAAAATGAGTTTTAGACCTCTGTTCCCTCCAAATAAACACATTTCAGAAGTCTCTGTCTCTCTCTCCTGACTAGAACGAGATGCTAGATCATCACATTGGACCTCGAAAGAAAGGGAAACACTCATATTCCAATCAGAAAAAAGCAAAGGAAATTTGAACCCTTGATATTATTCTGAACAGGAGCCAGTTTATTGAGTGTTGACTATACACATCCTATTTACCTGGAGGCCAAGTCTGACAAGGATGTTATTATACTATGGGAAGACTCCTAGTACTAACACAGAGAGAGAGATTAATCAAGGGGGGGGAAAAACCCCAGAAATCTATAGGAAGTTAGGCTTCAGTTGTTCTGCTGTTCTCTTTTTGAGTGTTTTAAAAGGCTAAAGTCAATTTACCTATGGGATAACCATAAACTTGGTATTGCATGGAAATAAACACACTGCACTGTAAGAAACCCACAGCGGTTCTCTCTTCCATGTAAACAGACTAGTAATTTCTAATGAAAACCAAAATAAGTGGCCAAAGATTAAGGATTAGAATGAATTTAACTATCCTTTTAGTCCCTTTGGGAAGAGGAGCATTTTTCATTCTTCTGGTTGCATTTCATAATCCAATGTTAAAGAGGGGTACAAAAATCAAGCACTAACTTACAACAGTGACATTTTAAGGGATTGTAGTTGAGTAAGAAATAAGTTAATGGAGATAGTTTTCTGCAAACTTATTTCATAGAAAAACACAGCCAGTATCAACGACAATTTACACAGTAAAAACTACATATTTACCTGTATTTCTCCAGTGACTGGATGGGAAGCAGACTTTGTAGTTTCTGTGGGCTGCCAGATTAAAAATATATAAGTTAATTTTCAAAGTTATTTTTTTAAACAGCTGTGGTTTATACTTCTGTACTGCCACAAATTTTAAAAATCTGTCTCCAGTTGTTACAGTTGAAACTAATGGTTACGTATTTCAACATCACCTAAAGTACAGCCCAGGCATTTTGCTCAGCCTTTATGCAGGTACAGAATCAAACAACTTCAACACCAAATCTTTACAGTCTGAGCAGACAAGGAGGCATGGGGAGAAAAAAAACCACATAGCATTAACCCTGTCTGACAAACATGAATGCTGCAAAGAGAAAGAAAGGACCATGCCAAAGAATCACAGCTCTATATTTCTGTCAATATAAGAAAGGCAGAGAGAGGCAAAATTTACTCTAATTTAAACTGAGTCCAGGTGAAAGGGGTAGAAAGAGTGGAAATGGTATTAAATTAAGTGATGTGTATCAGTGGATTACACAATTGCAAGCTACCTCATATAACATCCTTTACTTCAATCTGTGTTTTCTGATAGTCAATTCAGCTACAATACTTCAAATTCCCCTCCACACTTTCTGTGACACGAATTTAAATTTTCTGTCTCATTTTTCCCCTCTCCTGTCTAGGTTTTTCACAAAAAGCAACAAAATCCTTAATGGGTCTCTCTGCTTGTTTTTCCCTCCTGTTTGTTGGTAGAAAATAATATCACCGCTTGATTAGAATCCTGAACTCACAAAAATATGCTGCTCTGTTAAACATGTAGCCTTGAGCCACTCTGGACCAACCTCTAATCTGCAAGCCATCAGTCAAGCAAGAAAGCTCTGTTTCAGCGGTAGGATTTGAATGTTTTTGCATTCCCTCCATATCTGCTTCCTTGGTTGATGCGGCAGAAAACAAAGGTTGCAAATAAGGACAAACTTACTGTTCTCTGGAGATTGGTCTGGAAGCCCTCATTTCCTATTCCTCTACATGTGAGCAGCTGCCTGACATTAATCCATGTAATTTGTATTCCTATTGCTTCCTGAGAAGAGCAAAACCCACCTGCTTTTTTTTGGCTGCCCTATACTCCAAGAAAACCCTTCAAGGCTCTTTAGGATGTTGGACATCAAGTGCTATAAATTAGGCCAGTGAAGTGCCCACACTTCCTGCACCACAGCACAAAGTTAAGGTGATGCACTACCCTTTTCAGTTTTTTCTGTGTGTTGAAGAAACTACCCTTTTCAGGTTTGTTTCAGGTGTGTTGAAGAAACATCCTTTCAATCAGGAAGATCTACAGATGAGAACTAACCAGAAAAATCCCAGCTAAACACAGTGAAAACACAGGAGAAAACTAGCTCAGGTCTACCTGTTATATGGATATATTCACTGTCTTGTGTTGCCTTATTCTTGTTTGGTTTGCTGCTTTACCTTGCCATCTAGATGTGTTTCTTTATGTGCACAAGCTTTATCAGAACAAAAAAAACCCAAAAAAACAAAACAAAACAACAAAGCCAAATCAAATTTAATTTGTCTGTAAATGCATTTGCATCTGAAAAATAATTCTCATGAAAAATTTTATGATCAGCTTCTCTTGGTAGCTTACAAAGCTTTTAAAGAAGTTTAATCCACCCAACAGCTAAAATAAGTCATCAGTAGTCTATAAAATGTTCTGAATCTGAAACAAAATTTTATATTGATAGCAAAGTATTCCTAAAACTGGATAGGTCCTTGACAAGACTACTCAGAGAGTAAATTTCACCTCTTTTGCCAAAGACAGGGAGCCATTTGAGCATCATGTAATCTTTCAAAGTTGGGCATTAATGGCTTATATTGCTCAAACTTTACCTCTACAAATGGATTTTATTATACTTAATAGTTCTGACCTCAGGCTGTACTATCACTAACAATACTGACAACACCAAAAATAACATGGAGCTAGCTGTGCTGTGGCTACAAAATCACTGCCAGATAGTCTAAATTCTCTCATTTTTCATGAGTTGGAATAGCAAGAATAATGAATTTGGTCATTCCAAATGTCATTGAATACAGAATGTATGAGTATGGATAATGTAAGAGGCGTTCATAGAGAAGGGAATGGGCATGATGAATTTGTATTGAGACTTCTAAAGGTGGTAAGGTGTAGTTTGTAAAGTGGAATCTGTAAAAATAAATGTGCACTTTTATGTTTCTGTATCACTGTTGAATCTCTGTATCGTTTATGAGGCTGCGATTCAATACATTAAATAATCTGTTTTCTCTGATGTCAGCAGATCTAAAACTGATCATGAAGAATTATCCATATATTTTAAAGAAACATGAATAATTTAGGCTGAAAGAGACCACTCAAGGTCTAATCCCCAGCTCAGAGCTGAGCCAATTTTGAAGCTGGTTCCATATGGAGAGGTAGAGATGCAAATAAGTATCTTTCTTTATCATGGCCTCAGTGAGGCTTAATTTGTAAAGAGGGAAAGTATTTCAGTTGACTTTTTTAGGAGCTAAAGGATATGAGGATTTAGGAAAAAAAAATCCATTTTTCATATTAAATGTTTCTATATGTCATTTATATCCTGGATGTAATCTGCACCATAGAATGATCATGCATTTACGCTACGAAAGAAACAGGTCTGCACAAGGTACTGTCAGCTCAAGGCTTCCAAGCGTTAAAGCTCTCCTTTGATGGCTAATCTAATTTCAGTCTAATTACTTTTGATACTCCTGCATGCACTCACACACCCTGTGTAAGAGATGGTAATGCTTTGTAATGCCATCACACGTGCTGAAGCAGGTTGTGATGATCATGAGGTAAAACTGGTTCATGCCAGGCTTTGATACATTATCACCTTCCCTAGTATTATTAAATATGAGAAAATTGGCACTGCAGAATATGGCAGAGACTACAACATTTCTAGAGTGCATATTGTATACAAAAACCTTTTAAAAAATACTCACTAAAAACAAAAACATTTGCAAAAACAACTAGGCAGGCTGGATATTTAGTCTGTCATGATATTTTGGCAGGGATACCTAGAAATGCTGTCAGCCCAGGGCAAGAGCAGTTCCAGAAAGGATGAGCTTTCTCTCCTAGTGGAGCTCAACACCATTATAAACTTGGCCTGAAGTCAATGAATAGAAACTATACAAGTCAACAAGAGCTACGCTTGTTATGAAAGAAATGCCTCTCAAATAAGCAAAGAATGTTTTAAATATTTACCTGACTAGTTCTAACTTTTGCATCTCCTACATAAAGACAATAGTTCTAATATTTTTTTGTTTCATCTTTATAAGTCTACAGCTGAATTTTCATAAAATAATCCTAAATCCTCTGTGAAGAGGGAAATTAAACTTATGCACCCAACTTTAGGTGACCTGCTACAGTGCCAAAGCTGGGAACCCAGTGTCCTCAAGTGGACAGAATGAGGCACCTCTCCAGGATATACTGCACAGCAAGGACTTCTGGATCTCCATGCACTGTGAATTTAGGAGTGTGATTCTACATTTCAGTGCAGATGGTGGCATGTGTACTAAGAGCCCTGCTGTCTGCATGCAATGCCCGCACTGTGGCAGGTCTCACCCAGTCTCAGGAACTGTATTTCAGAAACATATTATTCTCTGTGACAAAAATCATGCACATGGCAAACTAGTTCATATGTAAATGTATACAATATCCAGGGTATGCTGTAGTGAATCTAACTACACTTGACCTAAGGATTAAACAATTCTGCCACATCCTTGAAGTTAGGTCCAGTAAATATTGGCATATGGATTTAACTTCTGCATCACAGACCTGAATTCGTTTGAAGAAAGTCTATGGCATGTGGCAAGACAGAATTACTATCTAAACCAAACTGATCAATAAATATCTTCACAGTTTGTACTAAATTGCTGGATGAAAAAGATGTTTGTGTTTCCTGTCACATGAAAGTTATGTTGGCATATCGAAGAACTGTCTGAAATAAGCAGACACCATTTGTTGGTTCTGGTTTGTGCGGGACCTAACTCATCTGTTCTAATAATAGGCAAAGTTAAGTATAGTCTGCAAATAGCAGAAAAATACAAACATAACTGTAACCCAGTAGGAACCTGGCAGTCCCAAAAAGAAAGAAAGGTGTAGAGTAATAAATATTCAGAAAGCACTTTGTTTGCAATGTGAAGCATTGTGTCAGTTATTCAGGACAGCAATCAGCAATCTTGCAAATTACTTAAGCACAGAACCGAGTTCCATTTCAGGTCTTGACTTTTTTGACACAAAATGCAAGAATGTGACAGATGGCTTTATAGTCTGGTTTTCAGTTTCGACTGTGAAAAAATGCTACTGAATTCCCACTCTTCCCTTTTTAGGTGTGTGGATGCACAAGAAGAACTTCAGCTGAGGAACGGACAGGATGTGGCAAAGAAAATGAGAAATTATGCTTGGCAAGTTCACGAGAATTAGCTAGTGACAAAACACGTTTTAATGTTAAATTTTGTTTTCAATCTTTCCCTGGCTTTCAGAGACTTACTTACTATTGCTATGATTATTCATAGCTTGTAGCACTTTAAGCAGTACTTTAGTATAGAGAGGGAAATTATGGTCTTAGTGTTATCAGCTTCTTGAGTGGAAAGAGTACCTCATCATCATGTAGGATACACTTAAAAAGCAAAAGCAACAAACGCTGTAAAGGGCAGGTATTTTGTTTAAAAACAATAATATTACATTTAAAAAAAATTGAGAGGAAAAAATCTCTTGGATAAATCAAGCAATCTTTCTTTATGTCCAGATTCAATATCTTAACAGTAATATTCATTGTTATCGAAGAAATGAGTTTTCCAAGATGTGCTGGGATTTCTTGCTGCACTAAGGAAGGTAAACAGGCAGTTTCTTCCTGCCATCAAAATGTTCTTGCCCCATAACTTGGAAATTTCTTACCTTGCTGCTGTGCCGCTTTTTGCTCACTGAGGGAGAGCCAGGCTGACCAGGGCTAGGAACAGCACTGGAGGTGGCAGAAGTGGTTCCAGAGTGGACATGAGATCCCTTTTCCACTCCTGAAGAAGCAACCAGAGGCGACTGCTGTAGAGAAACCTTTTGGAGTTCTGCAGCCAGCTGCTTGGGATCAACCCCTGGGGACTTTGCTTTATCTACTGGGTGAAAGCAAGAGAGTTTTGTTTTGATAACTGCCAGCACATCCAAATCCATCTTGCCAAGGTACAGGTTCAGCAGAACAATCCTTACAAGTTTTCATGTCATCTGCCTGTATACTTTGAGGATGCAAAAGGCATGCTATGAAAAATAATCATCTCTCCCCCAATATCGACATCCCAATTCCAATCTTGCTGTGCTAGTGCTACTTCCTTGTGCTCTTTACCTAAAAAGATTTCTGAGGAAGTACTTCCGGGAGAAGAAAAACAGCCTTTGCTGATCATGTTGAATCAAAATGAATCAAATTACAGTTTTAAAGACTGATCTGTGCTATCACTCATTTTTTGAAACTGGTCCAGTTTCACTAAGTATCTGAACTTTCTTTTAAAAGGTTTAAATCTCATTTTAAATTTTTAAAATCAACTGGACATTGAATAGAACTGCTCCTGAGATAATTTAGACAAAAATAAAGAGAAAAAAGCCTCAAAAATTAATCAAAAATTAATCAAAGAAGAAAAATTGTAAACAGAAGAAGGCTAAATGCCCCGATTCATCTTTCCTTATTACTCACACCTTTGTGAGGCATCTGTAGTAGGAGTCTGCTTGCCCACCCTGCTGCCCAGGAATGAGTGGGAGGAATTTACCCTTTCAAGACAGCAATTTCTATTTAACACAGAAATGAAGTCAAGTAAGTCTCATATATGCTAGACTGAATAGAATTAAAAGGATGCTAGGCACAGCTTGGTTCCCAGATTTTCAGAAGTATGAAAGATTTAAAACAAGACTTTAGCCTTATCCTGCCTGCTTGGCTAATTTATTTTTCTTTAAGAGAAAATGGAGATTGCTCCTTTCTAAAGCACGAACAGTCTGCCAAATCTCTGAGGTAATGGCAAGAACTCTGCAGAGTTGCTCCACTTAGAAACCACTAGAAGATTGCCAGACTAGGAGGAAGCATGCCTGCAAGAATGGAACAATTTTCTTTTATTTCTGTTCCTTCTCATTTTGAGTTTCCTTCATTAATAAAAAAGCTGCTTTATTCTAGTTTTTGTCTTTTAAAAAATTGATTTCAGTGTCTTTCAATGCTTTTGGTGGTTTTGATCTGCTCACAAATTAAAAAAAAAAATATGGGTAGCCGTGCTTCAAAGTTCTGTCATGCTTAGTCTTTTCTTTCAATTATTATCAATAACATCAATTTCCAGCTAATGGTAGCTTGATGGTAAGTATATTAATAGCTAGGAAATTTTACATGGCTAGGAAATGGAGAATTCAATCCAGGTAATTTAGGTACTGATAGATAAAAGAGCAGCCACAAAACCACAGAACCTAGAGTAGACCGCAGAATGGTGAATGAGGCAATCCTAATCTGCACTGAGCTTGCTGAGGGGCTGCATTACTAGTAAGATTGTGAATGTTGATTCAAAGTTAGCTTAGATGGCTGATACAATGACTGAAGCCTGCAGTTGTGGTATTGATTGAACAGCAGGAAATCCCCCCAAAAGCACTGCCATCTTAGAACTCACATAACAAAACTGACTAGTTGCTATTGCATCCCTGTATCCAGTAAATACTGGTTTTTTCATCACTTATAGCAGGCCACAAACCTTGTATTAAGCTAACAGGTATTTTCACTGATGTCTTTTCCAACATTGGCCGTTCTGTGGTTCTATGAACACAGGCCTGAGGACCTATGTGTTATCTGGACTTGCAGTTTGTTGGGAGCCTTGTTTTAGCCTCTAGGCTGCAACAGCAACTGCCTGATGACTGGATGGCTACGACCTAAATTTGTCTGAGTTACACTTCACCTTGTATAGTGGCATGGTATAGTGCCCATTCTTAATTTGATATAGAAAGGCACAGCTGTAATTTCACTGTGCAGACTGAAGTGCTTATGACTCCAGATTCATAATGCAGTTTATAGGAGCAGAGGCCTGGGGTGACAGGAGAGTGCTGCAAGGTTTGGACACAGGGTGGCAGATGAAGCCCTGGGGACACCAGCAACTCACCGGCCAGGTACTGACAGGGGCAGCCCCAGGGGCTCGGCAAAGTAAACTTTGGAGGCAACAGGAGGAAAAAGGACAACAATCGATCGCACATCAAGTTGACAGTACTCAGCACTCCCAGGTCCTTTTCCTCTGGGAGCTTTCCAGCCACTCTGCTCCCAGCCTGTAGGGCTGCTGGGATTGTTGTGACCCAGGTGCAGGACCTGGCATTTTCTCTTGATGAATCTCAGGCAACTGGCCTCAGCCCATCAATCCAGCCCGCCCAGATTCCTCTGCAGAGCCTTCCTACCCTCCAGCAGATCAACACTCCTGCCCAAATTGGTGCTGTCTGCAAACTCATCGAGAGTGCACCCCATCCTCTCGATTGACTTTTTATATAAGGCATGGTCCCCTTTCTGCCCATGGCAATATTTGGGATGTAACACCAGAACTTACAATACTAACATCCTAGTTTATATCACATCCAATTTTCAGTTGCTATCCAGTCCTACAACCTCAAAGCAACTTCTTGTCTCTCACCTGCCCTTACTGGCTCATGCAGCTCCAGGTGCTGGGGATTCTCAGAGTCCGAGAGCATGTTCAGGTCCCTAAAGAAAGCAATTAGAAGCCTGAGACAAAAGAAACTCTTTCCTCATACCCTCATTATTGTATTAAGTAGGTAAATGAATAGTGGTTCATGACAGAAAGCAGCTCCCAAGCATGGTCCCTTCTTAGCTGATATATATATGCAATGCTGTTAAAGAGCTGAGAAGGAAAGCTTCTTTTAAGGTGAAATCTTTAATGGATTTAATGTAAGTGTACTCATTTCTCATGATGCTTAAATGGCTTTCATCTAAAAGATACTGATTTCACTAAAAGTCAAGTTATTACTAAATAATCTTTTTCTAACACCAGTAAATTCAGTGAACTGTATATTTGTCATGAGGAGATTGTGGCCTGGCAATGGAGTTATCATTGTTTATAAAAGCATAATTACTAGCATCTGATTCAGATTCTCTCTCCTTCTGACTTTAAGAGAAAAACAGAACAAAAAGATCTCCCACAGTCACAGTGAACTCTTATTATTACATTGATGCTTTGTGCTAACAAAGGTTCCACCTTAACAACTGTAAACTAAAAAAAAAAAAAAAATAAAAAAAAAACCAACAAAACAAAAGCCATGAAAAGCCAAAAAGAAATGGAAACAGAAAGATGGGGAAAAACTCACAGTCTTACACATATTTCTGCTTCCCCACTCTGCTGAATAATAATGCTCTGGACCTCTTCATAAGTTTTCCCAGTCAAGGGGATGCCATTCCATTCCAGCACCTGCATTCCTAAGAAGGCAAAACAGCAAGAGGTCAAGGGCTCAGATTTTGACAAAGGTATCATGTAGCTCTGTCTTGCCTTGCTTTGACAAGACGATTTGATGTGACATTCAGTGAATGTTGTTCAAATGGCACAAGACATTAGCAAAGCCCTTTCACTTCACACAGATTAGACTGTTGAATGTTATTGTCCCTTCAGCTATAACTCACCTGCTGAAACCAGACAGGAGATTAATTCTCTCTGATTCAAAGTATACATGCACTCTCCACAGTCTGGGTTGCATGATATTGAAAAATTTTTCCAATATCAAAAACATGCACACCTACCAGCATGGCAAGAAACCAAAACATTCTATATATCAGACATTTCCTGGCCAGCCATGGTCTTGGAAGATAATTGTTTCCTGCAGTGACAAATTGCTGCTAAGAAGCTGAGCTTCAAAATGGAATTAATTTGTGAATGGGATTAGATAATTCAAATACCTTTTCTTTACTTTGTCACTTACAGAAATACAAAAAAAGTGAAGGCTGTTGGACCAACTGATTTTAATGGAAAAGATGTGCCTCCACATTTGAAATATCAGCTTGGTAAGTATTCAGGTTTAAATTTTTCTTCCATATCATTTCTCACAAAAAATTGACAAAACAGATGAACATACTTCATTGTGGAGGACATAAACAGAACTCTACTAATCAGACTGAAAAAATACTGAATACTGATCTAATCTGCTGTGTCTTCCAAGTGTCCCAGGACTGAGCCAGGAGACTCAGCGTGGTTCAGTGTATCCATATAAAGATGTTTTATGCTCAGTATCTGCAGAGCCAATCCCTCTATAAATCATGTGAGGTATATTCCGATAAGATGAGAAATCTTTTGGTTAAGGTGAAATGCTTACACAAAACAAACCCTAGATTCATATCTGGGATTTACAACTGAGGTTCTGAGAACTGGATTCATGGTTTGAATTAATTAGTCATAAGGAGGACTCCAAACAGATTAACTTCTCACCAATGTACAAGCATCAGAATCCAAGCCTCTGGCTCTAGTTGGAAAAAATTGCTTAATGGGACAAGATACTGAATTATTAATAGTTCACTAAAAGCAATGCATTACAAAACATCTGAAAACCACATCACCCACACAGCAAAGAAAACCACAAACACTTAGCTTGCTACCACTTACACAGATAAAACCAAGTCTTCACCTGGGCCATATTATAATCTCAAAATCCTGTGCTGTTGCATATAACAAAATGGGAAAAATAATGAAGTGAAATGTGGAGATAAACTCATAGAAAAGCATGCTGCTAAATAAAATATGATAAAAAATAATGAAATAAATCAGACTAAGTTATTTGACAATGAAAGAATATGAGAAATAAACATACACATTTATATCCCAAAATTTTCTATATGATTCCATGAATTAGGAGTTGAAATATCAGATTTGCTCATAACTGTTGTCAGCCAGAATTGATCATTTTATTTGTAGAAGCTTACAGAAAAACAAACTGCAGAATGACTAAAAAGTGATGCTCAGAAGGCAGTAAAGCCAGATGTCTAATGTCAAAATAGATTTCACTTTTCCTAAAATTTAGCCCCTTTCATTTACCAGCCATGGCTCAAAAACATGATCTTGCTTTTGCTTGTTAAAGCAGATCTGATTTAAAACTCAGTTCCTCTGGAATAAAGCAACAGTAATTATGAGAAAATTCATTTCCCCATGATTTTCATTCAGAAAAATATAACAGCATGAGTTTGGTCTTTAAGCTTCTACAAAGGAAGGAACTGAAGTTTTGTTGTTGTTGTTGTTTTGGGTTTTGTTTTTTTTATATTATTATTATTTGTGCCCTCATGATGGTATCATGGCATAGGATGCAATATATGACATTATGTACCTCATGATTAAGACAAGCAAAACCACAATTTCCATGTCATGGCAAGAAGCAAGAACAAAAGCTGAAATATTCAGATATTTGAGACAGCAGTTAACATCCTTCTATTTAAAAAAAAAAAAAAAACAACTTTATCAACAAAATACTTTGAGCTACTTGAGCTACTGCCCTGGGTTTATCACAGCCTGCTGGTTTGGCTTCAGAAGAAAATTTACCAAGGGAGCAGTAAGGCTATCATCAACAACCCACTTTAATTCAAAAGACTAGCAGGAATAGCTTAGCCGAGCACCACTGCAGTGCCAGGATTTGGAAACCAAGTCTGATTTCCACTGGTGAGAGTTTCAACAGTGTGTGCAACAGCACTGCAGCCACTCACTTGGTCAGGAGGGCCACGCAGACACGAACAAAGCAACAAACTGAAAGGAAATTGAATTTCAACAACCTTAACTAACACAGAGATCCATTTAGGCTGTCAGTACAGGGATATTTTCTTTTTACTGTGTGCCTTGTGGATCCAAGAATGCTTAAAATCAAGCAATTTAAACGCAACTGAACTGATCAGACTGATAGCCCTAGGGTCTAAGGAAAAAAAAAATGTAGACAAGAAGCTGATTTCTCTTTTCTCAGCATGTAATTGTTATGCAAACTTTGTTCAAAAAAAAGAAGGTAATGTTACAAAGAAAACCTTTAGAAGGAATGCAAGTCTAATTAACAAAATGAGAAAAAAAATATGAAGAAGTCACAAGAGACTTGTGATAAATTATTTTTTTCCTAAAACCAATCACATTCTGCCACTGGTCTTTGGTAGTCAGTCACATTTCCGAAAGTTTGTATGCTTCAAGTCACCAGTTTAGTAGGAAAAAAATCCAAAAAGATTGGAAGATGAGAAAACATGCATTGCTTTATGGAAATTCTGCTGACTGGGGAAGTACTAATAGTTGCCCTGATAATCAAACACATAATTTCTTCTAACATCTTCCTTTCACTGTTATTTTATTGGGTGAGCAACAACCTATTTTTAGTAATATCAGCTCCCACTCTCTCAATAAATATATCTTTCAATCCATCACCTGGGAGATAAATCTGTACTGTTTAACTGAATGTGGTTGTAGATGTAACATTCCTATTGATTCAACAGCACAAAACAAATTATAAAATATGCAGATAGAATAGGCTTTTTTATTAGAGTTTCTGTCAACTGGAAGGAACAATATTTATCTCAGTTTTCACCCATCTTACATGATTTCTAATATTTTCTCTCCTCTTCAGACTCGTCTTTCAGAGACATAAGCTAGCTGCATGATGAAAGTTGAAATTGAAAGGAATCTGAAAATTATCCAAGGATTTGATTTCTCTAAATAAGAGTCTTGACATACTTGATTCAAATACAGAAATGTTAAACTGAACCACTGAACATCTCTTGAATTTTATTCCCTTTTGTAACATAACGTCCGATATTATAAAGTTAATCTCAGTCACTTTGAATACACTATTATACTGCAGCCTCCCTTACTCAGTATACCCAAGGCACCCAAGAAGTGAAAAAATTTTGTTTGCTGTGTCACTAAGTTTGTAATTAATTCCAACTCTACTTGTGCATAAAACCCAATAGTTTTCCATTCATTTTAAAGTCTCAGAACTGCTGTCCTACTGAAATTTAAAAATACATAAATATTACAAGCTTAGAATACAACCTCTGATTTTGGTTGTGCCACAGTTATACCCCCAGATTGCTGGGGTTCATTCTCAGCTTCTTCATAGCTTATATTGTTTATTCTTATACATAATAAACATGTCAGTTTGAATTGCATTTTTCACTGATCTAATGCTCACAGGGGAAAATGAAATTGGACTCTATAGACTAGCAACTTCAATCAGTAAAATGTGACTATTAGTATCTTTCTATAACGTGTAAGAATTAAAATTCAGAAACATTACTTTGAAATCACAGTGTTATAAAAGTTAAATGTGCACTCAGAATAAGGAGAAACAATATAAACTTTCAGTCTGACATTTAACAGTAAATTACTTTATGGTCTGTGCTCTCCAGTTATTTTTCTTTTATTTCTAAACCTTTTTGATGGTTCAAAATAGGTTGATGAAAGTCAATGTGTTAATGTGTTTCCCCAAACTGCTGGGCATGAATCACACCAAAACTCATTATTTCCTGTAGACACCTTAACTTCCCGTTCCATTCTTCATTCAAGCTCAGGCTGAATATTTTCCACTTATTACAATAATTATTGTATAGACAACACTCATGATTCTTAAAAACGGATATGTTGTTCATCGAGTAAAAAAATATATAATGGACCCTCCAGTGCCTCATGGCTGTTACACTCCTATAAAAAGACATTTATAAAAGTATGGCCAGAGCAAATCAACCTTGTATTTGAGTTGTACTTGGCATTTTGGCAGCTATACACCCCACCACTGCCTTCAGATTTAGATATGTACTGGCACAGGATTCCATAGATCACCCCTCAGTTCAAACTATGCTAGAGCAACAAGTGATGATCTGCTTGTATTTGGGCGACCTAACTGAAGTTCTGACAAGTTAAATGAAGGTTAGAGTTACTGCTTATGAAAATAAGTGTGATATAAATGGTAACTTTATAGTGCTTTCACCATTACTATATCCTCAAAGATTAGTTTAGTTGCAGACAGATGACCAGTTATAACATGCTGAATAAAATGTTGTGGTTCACTGTAATTATTCAGTGTTTCAGAAAAAACAGTGTTTTTCTTCAGCTTCATGTTCACTGAAGCTATAGAGCAGAGTGTACTTTGTTTTCAGTAACATCATATGAGTAACATCATATGATTTTGCCAGAGAAACAAACTTCCTGTAAAATGCTGTAATTGACTTGCAAGTCTTAAACATTTCATTATTAGGCTGCGTTCAAAAAAAAAAAAACAACCCAAAACAACCAAACAAAACCCACAAATGTTAAGCTGGGTATTAGGAAAAGGAACAGGCTTTTCATGGAAGTGGTCACAGCACCAAGATGTGCACTTGGATAAGGCTCCCAGGCACAGGGTGTGATGCTTTGGATTTTGTGCAGGGGCAGGCACTGGACTCGATGATCCTTCTGGGCCCCTTCCAGCTCAGGATGTTCTATGATTATATTCTATGATTCTATGAATGAAATACAAGTGGGAATTTATGCATGTAGAACTCCCAGAAGAATTTTGCTGGAAGAGAAGAGAGATTCATGGCACACAGGTTAGCATGTCATCAAGACCCTACCTCATTAAAATGTGGTTTCACAGGACACTTTGCTCAGGTAAAGAAAAGCAGCTTAAAAAGACAAAGCAGAACCATACTTCAGCAAAGCACTGACTAAAATCAAAGCACAGCCTGCAACTATAAAAAGACTGGCAGGAAGATAAAGAACAGGGCAAAGACCCCGAGATAAGGGAAAAAGGACAAAGAGTAACCCAGCAACATTTTCCAGTGTCTCACAAGGGTATGAGGTAGAGAAACAAATGATAACTATCTGCTTCTGAAAGCGTGCAAAAGGCACATCTCTGAGACCATCACACAGCTGTCAACTTAGGAACCCAGAGGGTGAGAAGTAGACACAGCAGTTGGCATCCCTTGCTCTCTGGACACACCAGTTGCACGTCCACATCCTGGTGCTTGGCAGAGAATGGATATATTCGAAAAGTACGACAGAGAAAGAACTAATGTCACAGAAAAGTTACTCTTAAATGAGGACCCCCATCATGCTGAGTCTCTTGGGGCTTCCTGAAGAGGCTCTCCTCACACAGGTCTGGGATCTAACCCTGGCTCGGTGAACTCCTCGCTGGTCGCCAGCAATGTCACCACTAAGGGACTACAGAGGCCAATTCAGAAAATAATGGAATTATTAGGATAATTTAAATACTGAAAGAGTGCTAGGAATGAACAAAGGCCATGGTTATGCATTGCGTGCCAATGCTACTTAAGGTCATATAGAAACAAGAACAGAAAGTTTTTGTGACTCACAGCAAGCAAACACCACTGCTTAAGCAAAAAGTCAAGTCTTAATGAGAGTGGCTGAAGACCTTAAAATGCCAGTCTGTCACATGGAATAGAGTGAGATCCTTACTTGATGTGTTCTAATAGGAGTCACTCTGTCGATAATCATCCTCTGTACTCTGGCAGTAATTTTACAGTTCTGACACTATGCGATTATTCAAATATAAAGTAGAATCTACTCACTATTATCTCATTTGTGAGAGTCATGTAACCTGAAAGCTAAGGAAAGTGAATACATATTCCTGGCCAGTGCTATGAAGTTCTCATCTCCTGTATGCATTTATTTTTCATATAATCTATGTAATTCTTCTTTTAAGAAAAGTCTTTTGGACATTATGTTCTTCATAACACAAGATAAGGTAAATCCATGATATTATCTCTGATTCAACTTGTTTGTGTTCTAAATCAAGTTGAGCTAAATTTTTCTGTAATTAGAATGCCTTTATTTAAATGAACATGTTTAATGTTTCTCTTGTAGAAGCTAAATGTATGTTTGTATAAATTCCTGACACATACACGTCCATAGCTGTAGAAAGCATACAGAAAGAAGTTCTTTGATTATTGGATGGTTTCAAAAGACCACAAGTGAAACCACAAGAGAACTACAAGTGAAAGGGCATAGAATGATCTTTTTTGCATTATCATTATTCATCTACTATTGAACAGACTTAGAACAATTCAGAAAATAATGAAAAGCAGTATGTGCATCTGCAGGGAACAACAGTCATGCACACATGCATACGACTGATTTGGTTTTATCTTCTTTTGTGTTTAGAGTCAATGTACCAATTTTTGGCTGTAAAAAGATACGTGTCCTGCCTCAGTAGCTGTCTGTGAATTTTGGGTAGTTAATGAATGAAGAGAGGCAGGTTCCTCTTAGGATGGCTCATCACAACCAACACCTATTTCGAATGAGATCAATCACATCCCTGGGGTATCCTTCTTCCAATTATGGTTACAAAAAGATCCCATATTACACGGTGAGGTAAGATATTTACTTTTCAGACACCTAAAAATACGTGTATTGATTCCCTCCTTTGTCATCTAAAGTGATAAATCTGTCCGAAAAAATGGAAAGGACATTTTTTTTTTTTTTTCTCAGTTTAGCAAGTTGACAGCTGTACTTTATCAAGGAGAAGAAGAAACTGAACTATAGTGAACTTCAGGTGAAGGGAATTAATGGGACACCATCAGAGACTGAGCTGTTAGTGCTGCTTCTGCTACAACCAGCCAGGTGAGCAGCACAAGCACACCAATTATTCTCTGTGCCTCAGTTTCTTTATGTGTTAAAAGGCACAGTGGAAAGATAATGTTATTGGACATTAGCTTTGAGATGTCCAAGTGACAAGTGCTATTAGTAAAGCTAAGTGCATCAGAAATCTTACTAGCAATAGAGTTGTAGGAGGTAGTACTTCTGAAGTATTAAGGGCTGGGTATTAACTCTCCAACTTTTGTATTCCTGTAACTCATTCATGAAGGAATTTACTGATAAATGTTAGGATTATCCAACTTTAAGAAGCACAGGTTCCATATGTCCTAGAAAAATGAGAGACACTAATAGACCTGTTAGAACTATCATTTTAACAGAAAGCTGAAAAACTGCAGGATTTCAGTTTTCAATAATTACTTGTTCTTCCAAGTTTAGTGATAAATGCAGGCATAAAGCTCATTTTTAGGAACATCTGATTAGCAACATCAATGACAGTCCAATTTTGGTCCTGGGTTCAGAGCAAGAAAGTTCCCTCATGATGCTAAGGCTGCTTGGCTCAGCCAAGATCAGAGATCCCAAAGTAGCCTTTCCTGGAAGCTCAAGCATTGTCTTGCACCATCTGAGGTAGGAACTAAGAATCAAAAAAAAATCTGATTTTGTTGAATGTGGTTTGTGAGTAGATTTTATGAGTAGAATCAGAGTGATCTAATCAATCTAGGTATGAAAACTTGTGCATGGTCATACTTAAGAGGGCAGTTCAACTGGCTGTAATGGTTTTTATGTGATAGAGTGATCTCTTCCCACCTCACTGCAGGGGACTGAGAGAAAGGCAGCGTGGAGCATAGCTGCCTACCAGGGTAAAACAACACTTATATAACTGCAACATGAATTAGAGAAAGGAAAGTGAGCCCCTGCCATGACTGTCCTACATCTCAGTGAGAATGGTCCATGATATGCAACTAAAATTGTCTTTAAATAATAATATAAAATATTTAAATTTAATTTCAAATTAAATAATTTAAAATAATTAATATTCCCCTCACTAGCTTAGAATGTAATTCTGTTGATGTTTACACATCTTCAACATACTTGTTACCATCAGCTGAATTTTTTGTTATTAAAATCTCTGTATACAAATTTGATCTGCAATATTTGATCAAAGAAGTAGCATTATCCTTACAAATAGGTTCATTGTAATAAACGTAGAATTCATGCATGACGAAACAGCATTGCAAATAAATGATGCAGGATTACACCCATAGCTTTGTCATTCTCCATAGGGTTCTTTAAAAGAAATTTGAATGCACAATTACTGAAGCTATTCTGTGCGTGGAAGTTGGAATGGTGATTATCTGGCAGCTATATACCTAATCAACTTCTATGAATACTCACATGCCTACTGATTAGCAGCAGCTGCTATTTCTTCTCATTATCTACACTAAAACAAATCATCTCTTACCAGCCAGTCCCTGTGTATTTATGTGTTTCTTACAATCACAATTAAAGTTCTGAATTCACTGTGTAAGCACCCAGAAGACAAGCAAAACAAACTTATGATACCAGATTCCTTGACTGATAGCTATAGCTGTAGAAATGAAATTTGTGCCACTCCAGGGAAAGCAGTTTCCTCGTGGGAGAAGAGGCTGTTACCCCAAACATGACAACAAACACAAGAACGCCCTGCAAGGCCCTACTTGCAGCTGATGACCATCAAAAAGAGGACAGGGCTGGTTCAGGGCTCACTTTCATGCCTCCTGAGGGCACATGGGAGATCTTCTGCTCAAGAAACAGTATCAAAACTTACACGGAATAAGAATTGTGGTTTATGGTTTTGAGATGGGTCAAAAGATGAGAGCTGGGCTTGATGGAACTGTGGTAGGTACAGGTAGGAAAGGTGCTGGAAAGACGTGTCCCCAGCCTGAGTGCTCTGCGACAATGGTGTGGCGCAGGTACTCGACCCACTGCTCCTGCTCCTGCACAGCAACCAGAAACTGCTGCCCAAACAGGCAGCCCCTTGTCCTGTAACAACAGCAGCAGCAACCAGCCTGTCCACTTTGATGCTTTCATAGTCTCCACTCAGGAACTACACACTCGCCCTAAGACAAACTCTGCCCCTATTTCTTCATACTGAGGTGTTTTAATTACACATCAAAACCACATTTAAACACTGGACTGTTACCTGTCGTTGTTCAACATACACACACACGCACACTCACCTTGGTGAGAAGACATGAACTGTTTATTAAAAGATCTGACTCCACTTTAGAGAGTATTTCTACAAAAGCCAGGGACTGGGGGAGAAGCCTGACACCTCTCCCCATCCCACTGGTCAAGACAACTGTCCATCAGCTGTCCACATCTCTAATACAAGAATGTAAACTCCCTAAGCTAAGGAAAACATTGCTTCTATTTATAACACCCGTGTGTGAGAAACTACCGGAACTATGAAAACTGTGGGACACAAGAGAAGGCTGAAAAATCAGGGCAACAGTTGCCAAATTCCCTGCACTGCATCCTCACCATAACCCCACTGGGTATTGCAACGGCTTATTCTCCTTCAAATATATGCCCAAGTGAGATATCAAGCATTTTTTTTTAACTGCCAAATATAAATGTGAAACCGACATTTCATCTGTAGACTCAAGCTCAAATGTATATTATGGGTCAGCAAGGACAAAGGAGCTTGATCACTTCACTGCTTAATCATTTAAGACAACTTTCTTTTCACCAAAGCTATTAAACGTGTCTAAATCTTTTCCCAGGTGTCAAATACTAAAATTATTAGTGTCAAACAGTGTTTGAGAATGAAACAGTCATCCCTGCTTTTTTACATCAAACCACTAAATATTCTTTCCCAGGCAAAAGAAGAAAAAATAGCTGCTGTATTTAACAGAATAAAAATTACATATTTTCTTTATTTTACAGAAAATTGAAGTTAAAGTACGCTCCACTTATAGCTGAGCAACTGCACATGTGAAATACTGTGAATCCGTTATACAACAGTAGTTAAAAATAAGGCAAAAATATATGCAAGAATTAAAAGATGCCAACTGAAACTGCAAATCCCCCAAACATACTGAATACAATAAAAGACTGAGTCACAAATGGTATTGTATCCTTTAGAGATGAAAGTGTCTTAGCAATTCTTCTTTGATGAAAACTGTCTAAGGAATTGCTCAATTGCATATGAACTCATCCCATTTCAAAGGCATTTCTTTATCTTCACCAAAACTAATAATTAATTTCTCTAAAAGTAACAAAACAGATTCACCTAATTTGATTTTTTTTAGTAGATGATAATAAATACTGTATTGAATTATTGAATCAGAGTATCATAGAATGGTTTGGGTTGGAAGGGACCATTAAGATAACCTCCTGCTCCCGACCCCCTGCCATGGGCAAGGACACCTTCCACCAGGTCAGGTTGCTCAAAGCCCCACCCAAACTATCTTGAAACATATACAATAAATCTTAAAGAAAATAATAAAAGTCCAATCCCTTTTCCCCAGTTTATTCCAGTGAATGGAAGCAATAGAAATACAATTTCCAATTTTTTCCTTCTTTGCCCTTTGCTTGGAGGCCTTCAGGAACATTCTTAATTCTACTGTATCTCTCTTCACAGGCAAATGAAAATAACCAAATCATCCTGAAAATCCATAAATGCCAACTACAGATGGAAAAATGGTTTCAGTCAGAGATGCTCTTCAGAGCATGCAGTTTTACAAATTGGAATTCATCAAACTGACCATGATTTTACTTGTACCACTGAATTCAGTGACAGCTGAGAATGAAGCATCATGTTCAAATTGCAATTCTAATACTAATGCTCACATTCCAGCTAGGGATGATGCTACTGGGAAGCCAGGCTCAAACAAGCAAGAGTAGATATTGCATCTTGCAACATATATAAACATAATACATCTATACAGATATCACAGATACGTTTAATTTATGGCATCTGGTGGCTCATCTGATCAAAGAGATGCAGTCTTATGTTTTCTTATCTGCTTTGCTTCCTGAGGAACATGACATGCAATCAGGTCATCACTAACATCTTTTTCAGGAATAACAATTGTTTGCAGTATTACTCATTATGGCAGTCATTGTAATAGCCCATAGTCCAGCTCCTTTTTGCTAATATACTCTGCAAATGTACAGATGCTGATATAAACCTCTTGGGCTAAATATTTTGTTGACATAGTCGTTATTTCTACTGAAAGAGATAGCTATGTCCACACAGCTGCAGCAGTAGACTTGCTGAAGGATGATCTAGAATAATTTATGTGACTGACAGAATAGCTAGTTAAATTTCACCCATAAACAGATTAGAACATGTAGGTGCAGTAATTTAGTTATATGTGTTGTTATATTGATGCAATTAAGGAAGCTGTGAGGTGACCCCAGTTCATAAATTTAAAGCCATCAAATACAGAAATCTTCGTATTACCTATGGAGCTTGTTAGGTCTTCACCTTTAAACAATGCATATTGCATCCAGAGATATGAGATTAAGGATACTGAATGAGAAATTCTTTGTGAGAATTATTAACAAATATAGGTAGATCCCTTTTTAGATGCCTTGCAAAAGTGTTCCCGTATAACACATTCAGAATTCGGGAGCTGGGGTTGTCCATTAGGTGGCACCAAATTTTTCCATATCTATGGAAAGTGTAGGCAGCAGAGAAGTGTTTATCTGCTGTAGCTGCCAGGTGCTCTCCTAGCTAGTCTCCATTCATAGACAGAACCTCTGAGGCAGCACTGCAGCCCATCCATGTGCACCATTGAAGGATATTCATGCAGACAAAGCAGTGTGTGCTTCATGTGCTTCTGCTGTAAAGCTGTTTTGATCATATCTATCAGTCTGCCTGCATCATATTCAACAAGGATCACTGGCATGCTTGAAGGTATTTTCAGTTCCTGCTTTGGATCTTCACTCCTTCCAGAACAGTGGGAAGTGCTTTTCTTGTCTCATCTTCTCTACAGCTATTTAATCAGAAGAAAGCCCGTGCTTTGCAACTAATCAGTCAGCTTCTACTGTGTGAATTGCAGAGGTATTAGTATCACTGAGATAGGCTGGTACTTCTAAGAATACTACACTGGTCTGTGAATAAGCTGATGAAAGATTTATCTTTTCTTTCTTTAGTACTGTCTAAGACTGAAACTGTTTCTACTCCCCCATTAGCACCAGTCATGAAAGTACTTTCCTAGAACTTGGATTCCTTTTATCCTTTCTTTCCCACAATCAGAAACTCTCAGTTCTTTCCATCCAGTTACTTCAGACCCATCTGAAAAGTATAATCAGTTAATTTAATACATAACTTTGCTTTAGTTAGACATAAGTCAATGCTTATTTCAACTTAGCAGATCCAAAACTGCCTGTATGAGCAGCAAATGTATGAATTATATGGCATGATTCCACTTCACCCACACTATGGCAGAACTCATTTAGCAAGTGTAGAGCTCACACCACGATGAGCATTGCCTGGAATGACTCATTTCCTTTTACTGTCATCTTAAAGGTTAATTTCATGGGGTGCTCTACAGCACATCATCTAGTAACTAAGAAATAATGAAACCTGTTCCTTGTGGTGACTGGTCAGCACCTGCAAACGGCCCTGTCATTGCACATGGGCCGGTAAAGGGCACTCATCTTCCCCATGAAAATAGATTCTAATATTGAACATATATCAATTAATTCAAATAATAAACATGGGAGCTTGTTTTTCACCGCACCGATTTTCTGTTTTCACCTTCCCTTTCCTCTAAGCAGATCATCCTAATGCCTTTTTTTCCTCCTTCTTGCTCTTTTACACCTTGTGCCTGCCACAATGTGCAGCCTAACCTTCCAACACAGGCCTGCCCCATATTGTGCATTTGTAATGCATCTGACTGCACATGAGCAGTATCCAAGTTCACAGGCTTGGGTTAAAGAAACTTGGCTGCTGCTGTGCAGTTGTTAGCAGCCCTCTGGCTCTGTTAAGGGCTCAGGAAGAGGAATTGCCTCTGAAAGTTGAACCCTCATAGAACAGAGCTTGTGGGCAAGCACCAAAATTAACCCTGTCTGGGTATCTTTAAAGGCTGTTCCAGACAGTCTTCCTCCTGACATGAGCTGTTCTTGAATGGCAAGAGAGCAGAAAGCTAGCACGTGAGCAAGCAAAAAGATTCCAAATATTTTCCCTGTTTCTTTGAGTTTCTTTTTTTAGATGTGTATCACTGCCTCTCAACTCTGTCCTTACTGGCCTCTTAGCAATAAATTTATGCAAAACAAATCAAGACAACAGAAATTCCTTTACTCTTCCAGAGACTAAGGAACCACTCTAGTACAAGCCCTCACTACTACAGGATGATTGCTCTTTATCATCAAATTACCTGTATCATCTTCAAGGCCTTATGGACTTTTTAAGATTTAACACTTCTTGGTTATTAGCATGCCCTTTTGGTTTGGCAGCAATGAGTCTCCAGGGAAAGGTCCCTTACAGTCAAAATTAATATAACCTTAATATTACGTAGGTAAGTGGATCTTCAGTGGAATTCCTCTTGGCATTCAGAAGTAGACATAGAGCTGGAGCCTTATTATTCTGCATCTTTGTACAAACTTCACTAAAACTGAAAATAACTTTTTTCTTTACTTCCATAGTATCAGAAGGCAGACACTTTCCTCCCATCTTTTTCATGTGAAGTCTTACTATTATTCAAAAAATCCAATTTAAGATCTTAATGAAAGTATAGAGTTCTTCTACACATTTGGGACTGACAGTGCCAACACCCCAAAAAAAAGAAAGATTAACATGTTATAAATATCGGAATAAGGTACTTACTAGCCATAAAAGGCTTGTGACATAGCAATACACTAATGAACAAGCTCTTTTGTTAAAGTCAACGTAATACACCAAAAAAAGAAAAATCAGTTGGAATGAGGATCACAGTGCTATGACTGGAGCACTTCATGGTTTCATTGGAAATAATTTTTAAGAAAGCTTCTGTTTCAAAACTATGTTGTTTGGGGAATAACAGGAATATATGCAGTAATTACAGGGGATATGTACATGAGATCAAGTGCATTGCACTTCTGCATTCTATTAAGACAAAAAATTACAGTTTTCCTGGAAAGTACCTGAATTACCACACTAAATAATAACTTAGGCCTTACAATTTGGAAGATGGACCGGCTGAAAATCAGAAAGCAAGATCCAAGTAAAGGCAAAATGGTCCCAACCGTTTGTTTTTAATGAAATTCAATAGTAAGCACCATTTCAGACACAGCTCTCTGTAGAAGCAGAAGTATCTGAGCAACTCAACACCATCTGTGTTGGGGAAGGCACAGAACTGAGGTTTCTTGCTCCCTTGGCAGGTACTGAACCACTGCATTTTCACATAAAAGCAGTCAGGATCAGCTACACCATATATATGATGACTTGGAAATATTCTACATGTTTCAAATGCAGTGCGAACCACTTCACAGATGCTGTGTCCTTTCAGGACTCAAGCAGAGCTCAGACCCTGGAGAACATAGCTGCTACCTGCCCATGTCTGCCAGACACCAAGGTTGGCTCTCTGAAACCTCTTTGCCTTCAAGTGTTTTACATTTTATATTCTAGTTTCATTCTGTGAAAGAAAATGCCAGTACTTGCTGACCTAAAAATGCTCATGCTAGCGCACGTCATTCATGAAATCTGATCTCCAATATGCAGAGGAAATAGCTATACTATAAGATTATTGTCATCTTACTGAATTGAATGTAACTGTCTACAAATCCTTGTATTTTGTAATCAATTAGATCCCCCACAACCACACAAATCATGACTCATTCAGTTTTTCCAGAAGTGATAATATTTAAGTACCTAAAAAAACAGTTTGAAAAGTTGCCTAGAACATAATAATGTACCTATAAGTTCATTTCGTAAGTTTTCAAATGGACCATAAAATCCAAAGATCGTAATAGAATTCTACTTGTTGTTGTATTTAGAGAGACACCAAACTGTTCTATGTCTATTTTGTATCTGAATGACTCCATTGCAATCAAGGAGAAATAATACAGACCTCAATGAGTTTTGTCTAAAACACTGTAGGGTCTGTACAGAAAAAAAACCCACAACACATCTTCCTAATTTTCAGGCAACAAATTACTATTTTTTTAATTAGCAAGAGTTCAAACAGGTCTGCTATCAGTTACTTTAAACAAGGTTTAAAGAAATCACCAAAAGTTTTGGTTCTTTAATAGAGTTATTTTTTCCAAAAGGTTCTTATTTTGTTGGAATGTGGAGCAAAAATAAGGATTTAATAGTCAATTTCTGCTTGATTAAATGTTTTCAAGCTTCAGTCATTATTAAATTAGATAATTTGCAATTCAATATCTACAATTTCAGTTGAATTTTAAGGTTTTTCTACAGTATTTTTACAGTACAAGTACAATTAATGTAGCTTTTTTCAGACTTTTCGTACAGAAATGTGAAGTCATATTTACCTAATTTTACATGGCAATCATCGAACACCAGAGTTATAAACCTGGATGACGATTAATCATTTTTAATAAACATTTTTCTCTGTTTATTGTCCAATTATACATTCATCTGTTTATTTTTCACAAAGAAACCTGAATATTCCCGTACAAGATTTTCTCAGTCATACCTTATGTATGATCTAATTAGGTTTTTGGAACAGAACATGCTTCAAGAAATTTGACTAAAGATGTAGCTTTATCCCTGAATATCTTGGAAGCAGTGACGAAACCCATCTTCTCTCCAGCACTGCCCAAACCAGAAAAGTCACAGCCCTCTTGCCGCCTCTGCCAGCGTGCACTGGGAGCACTGACACAAGAAACACACCTGCACCTTCTGGGAAAAACGCACCCACTTGATTTTAATACAGCACCTTAAAAAGGGTGAAAGAAGGAGTTAAACTCTTCTATGGAGACAAATGAGCCTTAAAAGTACTCCGTGTCAGAATATAGCAGAAGCAGAGTAAGTATTCAAGAGTAAGATGGAAAGACTGGGACCACATGGATGGGTGGAATCTGTCAATGTCGGAGGAAGAACACAAAGCCCCTGTGATGTGTGTAATCCCAGAGGACAGCAGAAAGCTGCATGGTGCCAGCAGGAGCCAAGAAAGCTTTGTGGGCAGCCTGATGACAACACTGCCTGCTGCCGTACCTGCCGTGCTCAGAGAAACAGGGCTTCAGGCACGTTCTCTGGAAGCATGGAGGGCTCTTTCCAAGAAGTACTTGGATATTCTTTCTAACCGGAACTGTTCACCAAGGTCCTGAAAAATAAATGCTGCCAAAAGCTGTGCATCTGAAAATTACTACTTGCATAGCTCCACATAAGTACCTTACAATAGCTAGTAGTAGATTCTAATACAATCTTAGTGGAGTATTATTGAAAGCTAGTTATGGCACCAATGACATTTACCAGTGGTCTTCCACAATTTGTATTATAAACCATCTGACAAATGTTTTTCTCGTGACCTCTGTGATGGTTCTTCACTTTGTTAACTCTGGAATATCTATGACTGTATTTGCCTCTTCCCCCTCATTGAAACATCCAGGTTATTTTCTTGTTTCCATAAATCAGACTTATCTATGTAAGACTTTAAAAACAAAAACAAACAAACAAACAAAAAAACCCACAAATCCTCTTTATAGGGATGTTTTGATGAAATTATTTATTTGTTATTAAGAATCCAAGTTCCTTGTGCAATTTGCATAACATGCCTTTTCTAGCAAAACTGATTTTCATCAATAATTAAATGTTCAAGTTATTTTCAGAGTTGTTGATCATAAAGAAGGTATAAACTATAGTAGATTATGTGGCACATAACAAGACTAAATGCAGGAGTGAAAAAATTGGTAGCTGGCATTGTGCAAGGAGTCATATTTTTACTGGTCAGAATATGTTTACATTTAATGCCTCTTTTCCATGGCTTTACAAAATTTATAAGTACATCTTAAGTTTTCCCTTCTTCCTTAGATTAAATTAAAAAAAGATCTTAAAAGCTCAGTCTTTCCATCTGCCCAACTACTTTCTAGACGCAAATTACTCACTAACATCTCTTTTTAAGTGCTGATTTTTGTTGTAGAAAAATTAAATATACAGCAATTACATTCCAGGCCGAAGCACTACAAACTCATATTACCTGGTTTATCTCATTGAAAGTAATATTAAAGTATACAAGAAGTTTTCTAATCAAGTATTCTCCTAAAACCCCACTTATATCATTCTGATGCCATATGATTAAACTAAAACTGCTCAAACTATATGTTCTACATTTTCTGAAGCAAGGAAAAGTGCTATTTTCTAAGTCTTTTTCAACCACCACAAGAGATTTAGTAAATAAAGTTGTGCACAGTGTTACAGTAACCAGCTCTCAATAAATTTCAAAGTCAATTTTTAATACTGCAATTATTTCTACTTCCACTTCTTTCTGTAGGGGCCACACAAGTACTGAAACAATTCTCACTCCTTCTGATAATTCTTATTTCTTTCTCATATCTTAGTAAAAGGCCAAACTTAACTTTCAGAACAATTCAACTCCTGCCATATTAAAAATAGAATTGAGACCACTGTCAATGGGATAGCATAGGGAATGGCTAAACCAGCATGACAAAGATTTCTGCCTTTCTTTTTTGTGTTCTAGTCGATGTTAGGTTAATTACAACATGTTAAATGGTACACTTTGGCAGGATGTCCTTTCTACTAACCTAATTTCCTTTCAAAATATTTAAAAATATTTAAAGGCGTTTTTTTAGTATAGTGAATGTCCATTGCCAGACTTAACAAGAATAATCCTGTACCTTGGATGGTTACCTATGAAAAAGAAGTACAAGGCAGAACAAAATACATGGATGAGAGGAGCACAACTGTAATTTCAGATTTACAGCTGAAGGGGAGTGTTTAGGGTTGTTTTTAGATTAAGTCCTTTCTAAAGAGCTTTAGGGCAAAGCTTACAACCAAACAATGGCGCTGCCTGTTACTTTGTGCGCATTATCTTTGATAAAGCCAGTTTCTGCTGAGACAGAGAAACCTGAGCCTGTAGCCCAGGGGATATATTGAGAGAGCAAGCTCTCTTCTCTTCTGACCCAGCAGAATAGGAATGGACAGCAAAATAAATCACAAAGACCAACACTGAGAGAACAGGGTAAAATTAATATTGTTTTTTCCAATGCAGGCATAAATTATAGCAGCCAAACTGCAAAATGGAAGTGCAGGATGAAAAGATTATTACTGTTCATTCAAGGCTTGATCCACAGTTTTTTCAGAGAATTTTTCCTTCCCTTCCCTTCTTGTCCTCCTGTTAATTTTGTATCATCATTTTCCAGCTTCATCGTGCTATCTACTTTCTGCCAGATGTGTAATTTTCAGAGGGACTCAAGAAGGGATGCTGGCTCTTCACTAGCTTTGCTTCATGGGGACTGGAAAATCTCTTTTCACTGTGATGCCTAAATCAATGTTTCCAATTTTAGCTGTCTAAACAGCAAGCAGTGCTCACTACAGTATTTTAAAACTCAGGAAGACCCTGTGCCTATTGCACTTCCTACCAATAAATGACCAGCCAGTGACCGATAAAAGATCAGCCAGAGTTACAGTTGTGCCCGTCTGTAACTCAGGGATAAGATGGAAGTGTGACAAGAGTAGAGGGAAGGATAGTGACTTACTGCTTCTGTTCTGGTTTTCCAGCTACTTAGGTGCCCATGACCATTCCAGTCACATTGCATTTTCCAAGCAACATGCAGAGCACGTTTGCGATATGACAGGAGACAGCTTTGCTAAGATGGACAGCCACTACACCTGCACTGCCTTTGCAAAAGACCTTCTGAAGCAGTCTGGCCTTGTTTTTCAGCACTTGGTGCTATTCAAAGTAGCCCAAGTGTATCAAACAACTTGCAGAAAAACTGTTAACATTTTCTTTATAATCCTTTCAGGGAATGGTCAGTAATGTAGTTGCATCCCACTGTCCTTCTGAGAGGAGTTGAAAGAAATCATGCATTTCCAGTGCCAGTAAATAACACGCTTTAGGATGAAAAGGACTTAAAAAGTATGATTGAATATGTATGATCTGAAAACAAATGAAGGGACACACATTCCCAGAGCATGGCTGAAGTGAAACAGATTCTGGCAGCTACCTAGCTGGCAACTTTTACTGGAGGAGTGAGAAAGCTACCTGTATTCAAATATGTTATTGCCCAGAACTCAGGAAAATCTTTAAACAATGACCCTATATTCCAATAGACTCTACCCAATACTGATTATGGCCAGATTAATCTTATTAATACTAGACCACCAAGGTACAGTTAATCATCTCCCCACATTGGCTGTCTCCTCTCTAGTTTGTTTATTAGCCATATTTACATTCTCCTGAGAGGAAAAACTGTAGATAGTATAAATACTCTTTTTCTCCATTTAATGCAGACTTTGTGCATGAGGGATTGCTTAAACACCATGAACACATTGGCTGTCTTTCAGCTTCCCTTTGCAGCCCTCCCCAGATTCAAAATTGCTACCAAGGGCTCTCAGATTTCACTCTCTCATATTTCACTGTCATTTCTGGGTGGTCAACTGATTGGTATTTTGTAGCAGATTTTCACCTAACAATGCAGCTGCTCACTTTATAATCATATACAAGTCCTTAAGCCTTTATCATAATTTTCCTTTTGATTAACTGCCTTTTCTGGAAATAATGAAGAGCTGTGCTAACCATACTTGGACACATGACTTTTTCGTCCTTGCCTTTGGAGAATCTCTCAGTATATACTCTTCCATTATGGAGCCTGGTGCTTTAAGTGAACTAGGTCAGAAGCCAAAGTCCACACCATGTGTGGGAGGTGTGGAGCATTTTGGTTAAGGCAGGCTTCTGACAGGGCTTCCTGCATCTGCCGCCTTCTTCTGGGAACCGAAGGTGGGGAGCTAGGCTGTTCTCTGGTGGAGGTTATCCAAATAGCTCTTTTCTCCTTTCCCCAATCCTATTTTGCTTTAGGTGGGAATCATTTCCCACTGGTCTACATGTGGCCCTTTTTCGCCAGTAACAGCATGTTGTTTGGCACACCATTTACCTCATATGTCAATCTGGTGTGGAAAGATGCTTGGTGACAAGCAGTGAACATGTTCTCTCCACTGGCTCCAGATCTGTGAGCAAGTATTCTTGCTGGCAGTGTGGCTATGGTCTGTGGATCCAAGAGGTCATAAGCTGTGCCATCCCATGAAAGTCCAAAGGAAGGCTCTAAGTCTCAACCTGGGGAATGATTCTAGTGTTATTTGACCCCATATTAGGGCATTAGAGAGAGTGAGCTCTGTATCAAAAAAAAAAATCTATTTACAGAATAAAATTGTGACAATTGAATGTATAAGAATATGTAAGACTTTATATGTGAGGGGAAAAGAAACATGAATAAATAGGGATAAGAGGAAATAGGGAGACCTCAATTTCATTTCCTGAAGGCATCTTAAGGTTCTGAGATTGCAGTTTTCTAAAGATGAAAGAGATCTCTGGCATTCCCAAAGACCCACTCCTTTAAAATATTTTCCTGAGGGGAACTGGCCATGTGGCCTGGGAAACTTTCAGCACAATTAAAGACAATCAATCAATTTAGAAAAGCTGAGCATCTCTTTCTTAGCAGGTTAATCAAAGTCTAAAAGGTACTGAGTACATTTAAGAACTTCTTGTCAATATTTAGACTTTGATGCTTTTACCATCTTTTGAAGGCAGATGGCTCTGAGAGGACCCTCACAGAATTTTCATGAGTAATGTTTCCTGCATCCTAAGAAGAGTAATTATTAATTTAGATCAAAACACGTGCTAAAGGACTGGACTGAGGGGAGGGCACTATTCACTAAGATCACATCTAAGATGGCACTCTTCAATAGCAGTGCAGTTTCTCTGCTCTGACCTACTTAGCAGCTTTAACAGGGGTCATTATCTTTCAGTATCTGCATGTCTATCAGGTAGTTTTTCTTTCAGGAAGTTCTATTTCAGTATTTTTCATGATAAGAGTTTTTGTCATTACTACATATGATTTTCCTGTTTTTAAGCTTAGGAAGATATAATTCAAATGATCCATACATATTAAAAATAGACATGCACACATAAGAGCTCAGGACAGGTTAATAGAAGTCTGGCTAGTGTCAGGGTTACTGAGTGAGGTATAAACAAAGGCAGTAAGAGCACCATAAATCAAGTTCACCATCAGTTATTTACCAGAATTTCTAGGAGACTGGAAAGTCAGGGAATATCTTCATCTCCGTGAACATCAGATGACCTAACCATTGCAGCTTGTCTGGCTGAATGAAAACTTGGAATAAAGAACACCTGTTGTTCACCAGTTCCCAGGCTCTCCACTCAGCCAATTCAAATGGTCCAATAAGAAAACTGTAATGCTGAGGGAATCCAGCAAATTTGTAAGAGTAGGTAACACACATAAACATTTTATTTCTGGTCTTTACTCTATGTTCCTCTGCTTCTGAAAAATGCTGGCTGAAACGCCACTCACTCGGTAGATCCACCAGGTGGAATATAACTGAACTGGTTCTGTCAACATGAGGGGGAGCACAGACACATCTATCAAATTGACACAGACCTTGCACTTGATGAGCTCGGTGGAATGAGCCTTCCACCTCCAGTTTTTGTTACGCCAATGAGTGATGAATCAGAGATATTTTTGACATTTGAAGCAATTCAAGGTGAGAGAACCGAGAAGACTGGTATTTGCCAGTCAGAACTATAAATAAATTTTTCAGCACTAGGACTCCTCCAAAGCTTTTTAAATAGGCTAAAATTTTAGGTTATTCCCTAAGGATAGGAATGTTATCTCTGTGTCATTTCTTTATATGCAGTCATACAGAGAGCAGGTAGAAGTTTGTCTTCCTTCATAACCACAATAAATCCATCCTTGTTGCTTATGCTATTGGGTAGGATTTTCAGACCTGACCCAGTGTTTTTAGAATTAAAGGAATTAATTAAGTTGACGGGATTTTTCGCAGTGATTCATGTTCTTAGAAGGCTAATGAGTCAAGATATTAACTTGGACTGACATTAGTATACATTTACTTGATGACTCGGTTTATACTCTAATTTGTAGTCACACAGCATTTCATCAGGAAAAGTGACTCATGATTAATGCAAAAAAAAAAAAAAGTAATTGCATTTACAGATAATGACATACAAAACTTTATGTCTTCTCTCTGTGGTGTGAGAGACAGCAAATAACTTAAAAAAGGAAAGAAGGCCAGCCTCTGTTTTTGGATATAGCAATATCAGCCATGTTGGTAAGATTAGCAGTCTGGTTGGATTTACACAGATAAATATGAGAATGATTGAAGGCCTCAGTGGATTTTAGCACTTCTGAAGGATAGAGGTTAAATGGGCACCAGCCATATTTCCACTACGCCAACCACAACTCACAGTGAAGTAGAAAATATTCTTTGTTGATCTCTGATAGCCATCTAAAAAACCATAAAAATTAAACTAGATATAAAGTCCTAAAAGTAAATGACAGTAAGAGGAAATGTTTGTCTTGTATGTCATAGTCAAAGTGAATTCTGCAGGAAGCATTTTTTCTCTCTGAGGGAACATTTAACACATCAATACTGAAACATATTCTGAGACATTGTGTGGACAAATTCTAAAGATGAAATATCAGGATTTTGTTGGAGTTGATTTATGCCAACTTATCCAAGCCTGGAATATTTCTAAAAAGGCTGGATCAGAAACATGACTGAACATATGATGGAAGAATGAAACAAAAGAATAAATATTTTACTGTCATATTCATCTACCTATAAAAGAGGAGTAAACCTTCAAAATATATTATGTGAACAGATGAAAAAGTAAATTTTGATGTCAGATTTCTCCTGTAATGACTGTAAACCCAATATGTTCTTGATCACTGCTGAAATGAACCTATATGGTAAGTAAAGATCTGTCTTAAACTTCAATTTCCAGAAAAATTCCTGGCAAAATAAACGAAAAGACCACAGATAATTCCAGCCTGTAACTGCTCATTCTCTTTCTTGAAATGTCCAGTCTCGGGGAAATGTTGAATAACCACATTTTCCTCTTTACTTGCTTGCTACTGAAACAATGCATGCATGATCTAGCACAGTTATGAAAGACCTACTTATTTGTAGGAGGGAGCCAAAACAAATACTTGCTTCAAAACACACAAAATTAAGGTCAATTTTTTCATAATTCATGCACAAAAAATAACACCATTCTATCATTTGATGAGTGAGATACTACCCATTAAAATGAATATCAGAATCAATTTTATGGGCCAAAATAAAATATATTTCTTTTAAATTTTCTGTTTGATTTCACTGAAATTGGGGTTTGTGTGCCTTTTTTGTTGTTGTATATCATTAAAATACTGGCAAACACGAAGGATGTAACAAGTTGCGGGGTGAATGTAGGTGACACTGTTTTGTAATACCCACAGAAAAATTAAACTTATCTTTGTAAAAACAGTCTTTAATCAATTTACTTAGTTTTTGTGCCTGCAAAGTGCTTTTGATTTAATTATGACTTTTTTTTTACTTGTTTCCATTCAGAAAACTTATGTGAATTGAATTGTGCCTGGAAAAACTATTCTTCCTACTTATCTTCTGGGGTTTTTTCCCTGTGTACATGCTTTTATTTAAGAAAAAAATTAGTTGAATGAAGTAGAAACAAATGTACTCTATTTTTGTCCATTGATAGACTGACACTTCAGATGCATACAGGTATGTAAAAGGGAGCTGGAAAACATCTATAAAAAGAGGAAGTTATAAAAAGAAGGTGGCATTCATGTCATAACAGAAATAAATTATTCGACAGAATGATCACATTGCAATAATCCTAGAGAATGTACTGATAATTAAGTCAAATTCATTCCACCTAGCTTTGGTAGCCTAAAGGATAATATGAAGTTTAATGCAGTCTTCTTAAAGCAAATTAAAGGAGGAAGACACTTTCAGATCTTGAAACAGAGGTCTAAGTTAGATGAAATAACTGCTTTTCTGTGGATACCTCTTTTCCTCTGTTGCCTGTTGGGGCAGGTGGGGTGATTATCTTAAATTGGAAAACTAACATAAGCTATGACTTTAGGGAGCTAAGAAAAAAATGAGTGCATGTGTCTGGGAGACAACAGGATCTGTTTTACCTGCGCAACTAATACAAGTACTTTCATTAAATACAAAGTAGTTTCAAACATGGATACTTAGATGATCAAGACAGGTTAAAGATCTTCAAAACCCACGTCCATTATATATGCTGATGATATGTGACCATGCAAAGCGCATGTTGACATGTATTACTGAAGACATGCCATAATAATGTTCATCTTGGCAAATCTCTGGCTATAGGAATCATAAAATCACTTTCCATCAGGCCTTTTGTGCTTTAAGCATCATGGAGGTTTGGCTCTCATTCCTTGCACAAGATTGCATCTGTTGTGCAAGAGAAAATGTGTGTTATAACTAATTCTAACAAACTCCCAACAGTCCCACGGCTACATTTTTAATAATGCATTTTTCTTACCTTCTATAAGCTTCCCCGTCTGCTCTGCATTGCCCCCAGGCAAGATCTTGGCAATGTAAGCTCCAATTTCCCCACTGCTTCCTGGAATTTCTTTCCCACCTACAACTCGGATTCCCAGTCCATTGCCTGTAATCAAAAGAAGGAAAACTTTGAACAGAAATGAAGCAATGAATAATTCACTAGAAAGAAAGGAAGAGAACAAGTCATCAGAGGTTACTGAAAATGTCCCCAATAACTTCTGTTTTTGGTTTGAAGATCAGGGTTAACTGCAGTTACATCTGATGCTCTTCTAAAGACTTAACTTTGGGAAGATCTTGAGCAGCAACTGCATGACTGACATAACACAAACTATTGAGTCACTAAAAATTACATTGAAACTAATCCTATCTTCTTCTGACAATCTATCTGACGTGTTAATAAACTTAATTAAGCTGCTGGAAAACCACCTGAAGTGTGGATTCAAAGGATAGCTTTATAATATGCCTACAACATGCACGCAATTTAGCTGAGAAATCACAATATCTGAGCTTTTAGAATCACATAATTATGGAAACATTGACAGAGATCCTTTAGCTTGCTCTTTCGAGTGGCAAAGCATGTACATTTACATGAACCTGTACTTGGCAGATGCTATTATTATTAAATATTTTATTTTAATTGACATCTTTCACATCAAAGGATGTACAAATTAACGTTGGGAAAAGTAGACAAAAGATCTGTGTAAAGCATCATTAAATCACATATTTTCTTCCTTTTTAAAAAAGTACAGAGATAAAAACATTTTCATGACTCATTATTTTAGCTGGAAAGAAGCAGACCACTAACCTCCCTTATGTACAGAATAATGACAGTGAAAACAAAAGCTTAAAATATGAAGTAATAAAATAATCTTATGCATTGCCAGTTTTTCATGTTATTTTCCTTTAAAAGTAAACAAAAACAACAAATACTAGTTAAACAATTTTTTTTTTTTGAAGAAAGTTCCACATGAGATGTTTCACACTTTAGTCTGGGAATTGAAAGGCTGATTTACCCACCTTTATTGAGTAAATAATAATGTATATAAAAACATAATGGCTAAATAATTATATTTCAATTTATTAATTTCATAAGCTAAATCTGCTGAGTGGTTAGATTAACCAGCTGTAGAAAGGTCACCACACCACCTCTTTGCAAAGCTTTATCTTTTTAGATTAAGGCTTTTCCTCATAATGTAGTTAGTGTTTTGTAAGTCAGCCCTGAGTTTGTTTCAGTGCAAGGATTGCCACATTGCGTTTCTGACCAAAAAAAGTTTCCACTAGGTTTTCTATCCCACTTTAGCTAAATCTATAAACTTTTTGACTCAGTTTTCCTCATAATTAGACATTTTCCACGTAATTTTTTTTAGGAGAGTGATTTTTCAGTTTAATTGGAACAAACTGCACTAATATTTTAATTTAATTACCTTATTTCAGTGCAAATTTGAAATTTTGCACAAGTAGGTAATATTTATTTTTCCTAAGTTGGTAGGGAAAGCAAAACCGCCATTCAAAGAATGAGTCTAAATGTCTTTTAAAAAATTAGACAATACAATTTTTAAAAAATAAATACCTCATTGCATAAAGTGAATGCATACACCTGTAAGAACATTTCAACATAAGTCCATCCTGAGGACTTAGAAATTCACGTGGGCTGATCTGCACAGCGAACTTCTGATCAAGCAGTACAGCAAGAGTAATTAATATGTTTATAGAACTGAAGCTCACAAGTGGGAAGTATTAAGTTCAGCAAATCCAAGAAACAGCCATTCTTGGTCTACAACACACAGAAGGACACAGCATCTTAACTCACAGTCAGCACACAGAATTTTCAATATATCTGTACGACTGGCTGCTGTTCATCACAGAGCGGAGGAGCTCCTCAGAATCAGGATTTTATCATGATACACAGTATTAATATTTCTACCTCTCATAGCTTATTTGTGACAGAATGGCACAGTAGTTGTTTGTCATATAAATGAGTGTACACTTGATTTCAGAGGCTTTCACATGGATACCTATGCTAGGGACTGAAAATCGTGGCTGATATATTTGTTTAGTTTTTGGAGGGTTTTGTCCATATTACTGCTAATAAAAGAAAGTATTTTCCATTCTAATATATGGTGATTTTTTAGACACTTTGAAAGGGCTTGTAGTTTTATGTTTGCAGGTTTTAGAGTCAAATGTATGACTGACATTATGTATAGAGGTATGTTTGCTAAGGGATAATCACGGGAGTTGGTGAGTATGTGTGTGTTTGTTGGAAAAACACTACTAGAAAAATATTTAAATTACAATTTAAATTTAAATTAAGCTTAATTACAAAACCTTCATTCCTGGTAGTTGGAATGAATGAGCCACTTTTCATCCAATGAGCTCTAAGTGCTCTCTGTTCTTGCTGACAAAGAAACATTGCTTGGGTCTTGGTGTGTTTTCTCGTGTAAAGATAGGATTTCAAGCCTATTTATATTTTAACTATTGAAAATATTGAGTTTACTACTACTGTTTGAAATTCAAGTTCATAACCGTTAATGCAGGTAGTTTAAAAATACCCATCATATGCTTTCTCAGATCTTTCTTCCCTTTGTTTTTATTTTTTTTAATTCTGAGTCTTAATTTCCATCTCTCAGGCTATTTTGATATAAACATGCATTCATCTTTCTCATTTAGATTTTCAGATTAATTAACTTCTGTTTTCTTTAGAAGCCATAGGACCAGCAAACCATCAGAAAGCAAATCACTGTGATTTGAATAAGAGAAGGCACCTTTTCTGAATTACAAGTATTGATTTCCAGGGAAAATATCTTCAGGAAAACATTTCTTCAAAGGGAAATTTACACCTAGAAATCCAATCCTTTTTAGGATGCTTCAAAGTGAGAAGACTGTTAATTAATTAAAACTGTTTTTACTGATCTCCCAAGGCTGTGATTCTACTCTCCCATCTAATATTAACTAAAGATTTATGATGCTAAGCATGCTAAGCTAAAAAAAAAAACCCAGAACCCTACCCCACACAACCCAAAGTATATATAATGAAATATATAAAATATATATTGCTAAACTTTGACAAGGCTGATCATGCAACTAAATTGCCTTTATACTTTGAAAAACAAACAAACAAGGATGCTAAATCACTACAGTTAGCTTGTAAGCTGATTCATACAGCTGAACATATGAACAGTCAGGGTTTGAAGCTTTAGGTCACCTGCCCTGTGGATGATGGGAAGGTGCTAGATGCAGTCTTTCTGGATTTAACTATGCCTTTTGATGCTGGCTCAGACAGAATCCTTATGAATGAGCTGTCCAGCTGTGGGCTGAGTGGGTTCACATTGTTCTTGGTGAAGAACTGGCTGAAGGGCAGAGCTGAAACAATTGTAGTGAATGCAATGACAATCTGGCTGGGGAGTGGACACCAGCAGTGCTCCTCAGGGATCAACTCTAGGGCCAGATTTGCTCAATATGTGTATTAAAAAGTCTGGATGCAGGAGCTGAATGCACCACTAGCATGTTTGTTCATGACAAAAACTGGGAGGTGCTGTTGTTTCCCTTGATGAAGAAGAGGCCTTCCAGAGGAATCTAGACAGATTGGAGCATTGGGGGCCATGATTAATGGGATGAAATTCAGCAGGTGGAAATGCTGGATCCTGGACCTATGACACTGGGCACAAGTCGAAGTGGGGAGAGCAATGTCTGTAAATGAGAGAGGGACCTGGGGTGCTGCTCAGCTCCAGCTCAGTGTGAGCCAGCAGAGTCAGCCAAGGGGACAAACCCAGTCATGGGTGGCATCAAACACCGCATCCCCAGTCAACAGAGATGATTGTCCCACTGTGTCCAGCAATGGTTCAGCCTCACCCTGAGTACCACACACAGGTCTGGGCCCCACAGTTTGAGAAGGATTGTCAAGGTCCTTGAATGTGACTGAAGGAAGTCGACAAGGCTGGTGAAAGGGTTGGAAGGAATGTTGTGTGAGAAGAGTCTAAGAGCTTTGCATTTGTAAAGTTTGGATAAAAGGCTGTGAGAGACAACCTCATTGCTCTCTACAGCTTCTTGAGGAAGAGAAAGGAAGAGGGAAGTGCTGAGATCTTCCCCCTGGTATCCAGTAATAGACCTTGTGGGAACAGTTCAAAGCTGTACCAGGAGAGGTTTAAACTGAGAAGGTGGTTAAAGACTGGAACAGGCTTCTGTGAGAGGTGATCAATGCTCCATGCCTGTCAGTGTTTAACAATTTAACAAAGCCTCCAACTACACACTTTTACTTTCCTTCCACCCTGAATTGGTCAGTAGCTAGACTATAAGGTTTTGTAGGTACCTTCTGACTGAAATTCTGTGTTTTGCATTGCATAGTGTTCTATTCTATTCACTCCATTCCATTTCATTCCATTCTGTGCTAGCAAAGACTTGATGTGCTTGATCACTGCAGAGTAATTTTTGTGAGAAATCCATATTTGAAGGAAAAATATTGAATTTCCTTTTTTGCTTTTTGGCAATTAACCAACTCTGTGACTTTCAAAAGGACATTTCACTTGTCATTTCATATCCTTCCAGACACCATAAACTGTTTCATTACATGCATACATATGTATATATATACACACATATATATATAATATATGATCGGTAACCAACAACCTGACACTAATAAATTCTGTCACTGGTGACCTGGAAAGCATTACTGCAAATGCATTTTCAAAATACATTACTCTTTTTTCCTTATTTCCACCATGAGGTACTTTCTGTCCCTTTGGATATGTTTATTCTGAGCTTCTGTAGCTCAGTGTGTCTCAGACACTATGAAATCCTATCTCCTAGTTTATTTCATTGGGTCACAGTAGCAACATGGCAGAAAGACTGTAATTTAGTTTGCTGGAATATGCTGACTATAACCTGAGCTCTGCAATTACAATTTAGTCTTTTTGTCCCTTATGGAGATAATAAAGATCAGAGTGTTGCCAATCTGTTGCTGTTGCTCTCAGGTCACAGGAAAGATCATGAAATCGTACCATCTTTTCACTGCTTTGCTGAGCAGCTCCATTATAGCCATTAGAGTATAAACAGTCTAGATTTCCTGGAACCATTTCAGCATCCAAGCAATTATTAGACTTGCCTTTTCAAACAAATGCTGATAACCCCTTACATAAGTTAAAGGTTAAAGGAAAGAAAGAAAAAAAAGAGCAGCAAAAAACTGAACAACTAAAGGCCCAGCAGGGTTTTGCTGTTGTTGATGGTCCTAATTTTACACAAAAGTGAAACTTAATTTTCCAGGGATGTTTTCTATCATGAAAGTAAATAGCATTCCAGCAGCAAATGCAAAGGCTGATTATGTTTAAACACCATACAGGTCCTATGCAGTAGCAACAATTTCAACACATGCAGGAGAATGCTGGCCCATAAGCCAGAAACTCTGTGCAAACACTGTTCATGTGTTAACTCAAGCAAATATTTCCTCTGGACTGATTTTTGAAAGTATGAAACTATTTGTCTGTCTAATTATATGAAGAAAGTAAAGAAGCAATTAGAATGTACAACTGCCTGTGCGAATTGGCATAGGAAACTCTAAGTTCAAGTGTCAGCAGCAATCTGACTTTTGTCAGAATTAGAAATAGAGCTATACAAATTTTTAATACACTTTTAAGTGACTGAACTTTAGGAATTATATTTCAAAAAATGCTACTGATTTTGATTTCTAAGAGCCTTAAAATATACCCTTCAAGATGGTAGCTGAAACTCACTATTTCTGTAAACCCATGGTCATTTTAACATGTTCGGATATTGTGTGCTTTGCAGTGAAATTATACAGACATAAAATGAGAAAAACTGAAATGGGCTTAAACTTCAAATTGTAGGGCTACAACGCCTTTCTCTGAGTAGGCTGAATTGGGAGATATGCTTAAATCTCAAAATAGAGATTAAGTGTTGTGTTTCAGATCCAGGAGCCAATGCACAGACTTGTTCAAGTATGTTTTTCATCACTTTCTAATAATATATAAAAAATCCCTCAAACCAGAACAAAACCATAAAGATGAATTGCAGCAAGGAAGCAAAAAGGTGATCTTTTTTTGGCCAAGGTCCAATGGTAGTATGAGAAGAAAGCATGCAAATGAGACATCAGGCGTGAAAGACTTTGTAATGTGCCAGTGTGCCAATGTACCATGTTATAGTAATGAGAACATATCCACCAAATCAAACAATATGAAGCCTTTCAACACTATTTGGCTGTGAATGGGGACAGGACATATCTTCCTCCTGTGTTCATTTACTAGACATTATCTCTTCACTCCTCCTCCAGCCTTATCTAGATCAGACATATGCTAGGGTGCTGGTAGGCCCTTATCTCCCAGAACAATTTTACACTCTGTTCCATTGTCTGTATGGAACAGAAGGCTCAAACACAATAAAAACATCAATGACTTCTCTTGGAGAGGTCAAAGTATCATGAAGAAATGCAAGTTATTTATTTAGACATTGTAGTTGTGATAAAGCAATCTCTAAAGTCTGCACAACAGAGAGAAAGGAATCATGACAAAGCAAACAAAAACAAGTTAACTCAGGAACTTAAAATTAGCGGGAAAAAATAATGCTGTAATAAAATCCAGCCTAAAATTTATTTGCATTGTTATTCTTAGGCAATTCTCTGGAATACATAATGTGATGAACCATATCATAGGTTGGTTGTCTATGTAGGTACAGCATTTTCAAGAGCATCCTCAGGAGATTTGTTTTGGTGCTTCTCATCCAAACTAGCTTAAATAAGGTTGTTTCCTAGAAACATGACTATACCTACTCAGTTATTCCATTTCTTGGCCATTGGCAATTAAGGCATAAAATACACACAAAGTCACATCACAAGGTGATAAAATTCAGATATATTGCAGTTGTTTTAATAGTATAGCATGGATTTATATCAGCTGCAAATCTGCTTCATGCTGATTTGCACACTGCTTATCATCCTGAAGGATCACAAAGTGTTTTATGAATTAGCTTCTTGAAGCATTTATCACATCTACTTGAAAACAGGATAAAGGTCTCTTCTTTTTGGATGGTCTGTCACATTAGAATCTATGGTGCCATCCATGGTAGAATGCAGCTTTAAATCCATAAAATCCCTTGTAGGTACTGAGTTTCATCTGTGTTTACTGATAGACATCAGTGGCTCAATGGATGCCACTGACTGACAGCTGAACCTCCATGGAAATCTGGGGGCTTGACTGAACTCTAACATTCAGTGTTGCAGTGATCTGTTTATGCAGCCTTTCCTGCATGACAGCTATGAAAGCAAATGGAACCTTTATAGCCAGCAGACACACTGTCCTCTCAATTACCTCCACTCAAGATCCTCAACAAGTGATCATATACTGAAAAATGCATAAACAACTGAACTGCCAAAAAGATTTCATAGAAAGTATTTTAAATACCCACACCAGTGCTTTTCAATTTAAAATAATTTGGAGACAAGAGACATAAATATGGAACATATGGTCTGTACCTCTACGAAGTGTTTCTAATACACAGAAGAATTTGTTTGCTTGTTTTTAGTTAGAAAAGTTTAATGGTACTGAGTTCTTTCTAAAATTGATATTAAGACAAAACCAGACATCTCTTTTTCCTTTTATTTCCAGTGCTGTCCTCATTTACTACCACAAGACTTCCCAGGAAAGTTTCTGATGTAGCCTGAGTGTAACAGCTCAGTCCTTTTCTGTTTATGGGTTTTACCTTCTGTGCCATGTCTCTGATAAGGAGTGTTTGAGGGAATGATGGTCATTAATTAGGGATTAAGTCCTTCCCCAGTGACAAGGGAATACTAGAGGAGGGTATTGCTTTTTTTGTGTGCAAAGTATTATCTCAGTTCTTCACAACAACAAATTAAATAAGGAGGATAAGAAATCCTCTAAGGATATGAGGACATGAGGTGGGTTGCAGTTATTACTCTGAATCTCACACTGAACATAGACTGTGAGTATATTTAACATGTTTTTAATTGATTACTAGTCATATATTCATTGCACTTTCGTATTTTGCTGTAAGAACTGATTTTGCTGAACATGCAGGTGAAAGAATCCTAAATATATAGGGTTGTTTATTTAGAGACTTACTATAGCAGTGAGGTCTTGATATAGGAAAACTCATTGAATTCCCTTCCTCTCCATCTGGATAAGCATTGCATGAGCTGCCGCACTGCAGAAGTGTAGTGTTGTTTGCAGGAATTAGCAATCCTTATGGAGACTGAGGCATGTCTGATGTGTGCACAGCATTGCGGCCACCCTGTAATTCTACTTGTAGTTTCAGTGACATCACTGCTGAGGTGGAGATTAGGGATGAATTCTTCTGCTCACCACCTAAATCACTTCTCTGCTCCACAACAAAGTTTGCAGATTTTTCTGAATCATTTCTCTGCCTCTTCCTTTCTATTTTTTTTTTTTTTCCCAAAATTGAAGAGGATGTTCCCCAACACAGACAGTCTGGCTGCTCAAAAGTACCTATTTTTCCTGGAAACACAGAACATCCCTCCTTTCAAAAAGAAAGAATTACTTCTGACTCAGCCTATGTGACGTAAAGGAGTAAAAATTACCTTTGACTGATTGCACTCATTGTACCTATAGACCTACAGAGATGACTCTGCCTTGTTGGATTTTCCCCCCAAGTGTCCTTAAACAGCATCCTAATCAGGAATAACACAATGTAAATTATCTTTGCAACATTTCCAAAGGTATTGCCAGTGCTTTCATTATCTTTAGTAGCCACATCCTTAATTCACTTTTTCAAATATAATGATGGCATGATAAAAAACAGAAGAGAAAATTCTGGCAGTATAAAACAGCGCCTTTGCTGCTCTGCTAAAGGACCCAAAAGGAACAAGGGACTCTCAGTGAAAACAAACAGAGGGTTTCTGGAGCATTAAACATGGCTATATTGTCATTCACTGATCGCTGCCGTCATTGCTTTGGCACCTTAGCATAACCATTATGCCAATTCTACTTTTGTTGCTGTTGTTGTCCTTAACAGCAAATTATTAATCAGTCTTTGCAGAGTAAATTCTTGGAAATTCCTTCACATCTCTCAGCATTGTCTGAGGAGGGGACACTTCATATCTTGAAAAGTAGATCAGCATGCTCTAGATTCTGGCATATAATAAAAAAAAAAAAAAGAACCTTCAAGGGAGCGGCCAGTGAGTGAGTATACATTTGTTTTTCATTCAGCACTACTATTTGCTTGCCATCACAATTTTGGCTCAGTTCCTCAATCCTCAAACATCTCATTCACATGCCAAAATTCACATTATATGCTTCTGGGTTGCACAATTATGCCAGGTTATGTAAGAGGCATCAAAGGCATCTGTACCTCAGAGTCAGTTTTCATTAATCAAGAAAGCTAATAAGCCAAATACATGTGTATATAATATGTAGTGAAAAAGCCTAAATATTAAAATATTTGGGACTACTCTTATTATTGATATTCAGAATGTGACAATTTTTGGATTCATAACCAGGCAATAGCTTCTACTGTGGTAAAACTATGATGAGACCAGTGCAATTCCACTTATAATGGTGATATTAGGGTGAAGTCTTGTCCTACAGGTAGAGCTGCTGTGGTAGAGCTGGTTATCTGCGCTGACCCAGCACACTGAATCATTAATGCCCGGGTTGGCCCAAGAACTGCAGTGAGATGAGATAATGGGCTGAAGCACTGGCCAGTTTCCCAGCAAAGCAGCAGGTCAACAGTTACAGGAATTCTCCAAGCAGGAATTTTGTACAGTTTAGGACATTTCCCTACATAACTTCCGCTGTGCAGACTCCAGTTAAGGTACACGAAGTGTACATCGAAGGTGTGCTCATGAATCCCCTGAGGAGAATCTGTCAGTCTCAGGCATCTCTCCAGGCAGCTCCTGCTTCAGAGCTGACCAAAGTGCACATATGTCATTTAAAACATACGTATAAACTGCTCTTGCACGTGCAGAAATGATCACATGGGAGAGGCTTTTGTGCATAGCCAGGACAGAGGATGTTTTGCACATACTGTGAGGAAATTGGAGACAATGGGTGGTGCCCATGCCGTTGTGGTCACCAGGACCACAGGCCAGCTGGTTTGTAATAATCCAGCAACACACAAGTTCATATGAAGATGCTACTGAAAGGGTGGTTTCAGCAGTGACTGTTCTCTTGGTAAGATCTGACTCCTCACATGAGCTGCACTGAGGATTGTATTTTTTAACATACATATCTCCTGTGTTTACGCAACAAGTATAAATGCAGAAAGAATGAGTCAACACCTCATTTTGGTACTTTTGAAGAAGGGCAGGGAGAAAGCAAGAGCCAAAAGAGACAAAGGGAACAAACAAAAACAAAGAAAGAGAAAGAAACTATCTGGGGGAGCAATCAGACATGGAATCTAGATGAATATCCAAAACTCTTGTAGTGAGATAACTCTGATGGTATAAAAGTATTAATTTTTAAATTTACCAGTATTTTAAGTAACTTTTACTTCATAATAGACTTCTATGTCTTCCTCCGGTTAATAGTCATTGTCTGGTTAATAAACACAAGTGTTCACTATTAGTTTGCAGATGATGATTAATAAAATTTAATTATTTTTAAAACCATGGGCCTGTCTCTGGTAGAGGTCATTTGGAAAGCTGAAGGCTAAGCATAGCACACTGCACATTTGAAGAGAGTTTTCATGTGCTTAAATCATTCAGATACTTGAGAGAAGGGAGGTACATCATCAAGGAGTTATGGTACTTCAAAGATGTGTAAAGAGTGAAAACTACAACTAATTCTTCTTTTTCAGGGCCACCCTATTCTACCTTTGTCTCTTTTCTGTGAAATTTGCATTTAGGACTTTAAATATTTTTAGGGAAATCTATGTATGCATCATACAGAAATATATCTGCGCAGGTCTCCAAGCATGTATCTGGACTAAAACACAAAGTATGAATGCAGCTTGTCAACAGAGCCAAGTTTGCTCTTTCCAATTAGAATGTAAGCACAATATTATATAGCTGTAGCAGTGAGCAATTCCACTGTGGGCTATACAACCTTAGCAGGACCCTGATTAAATTTTTGATCCTATGTGACCTCATTTGTGCCGGGCATTAGTAAATGAGATGTCAATATCTACACCTTGAGTTTGCCTAGCACTGCTCACAAGGCATTTCCCCTGAGGCACAGGGTGTTGCTGTGACTGCCAGCATGAGAGTTAGTCGAGAATTTGGAATAGGCATTCCCCACTGCATAAGGGTAAGTAATTTTACACAGTAGAGCAGGCTTCAGCAACACTAAATCACAAGCTTTACAGTGGTGTGGTTGTAATTCCTCTTATTTTTGAGTAAGAGAGCAGCTTGGATCACGGCATTACTCATCAGCCCACAGGGCAAAGATCCCTACAAGGATGCCAAGGAGTTCCTGTGGGCTGGGAGGGCCTGGAGCTGCACAGGCTGACACACAGCAGAGCTGGCAGCTCCTTTCAGACTGGGCTGTGTGGGTGGAGGGGTCTTTCTGCAGCCTGAAATCTTCAGTGGGTGTTACGCTGAGTAACAAGAAAATGCCTCATAATGCATACAGAACATTCATTTAACACCCTAAATATGAGGTGGGTATTGAGGATGGAAATTATCAAGACTTCACTGCCAGAAACCCTGTGAAAACAATATTTAGCAATTCAAGTAAGTTCATGCCACTTTCTACTTAATGCTCAAGGGAACACCAGGGCTGGCAGTCGGTAATTACTTCTGTGCAGAAACAGAGTTTGGCACACATTCTTAGAATTTTTTAAGCAAGTTAAAAGAAAGTCTGATGGTTTCTCGACAGAACCGCTTAAAGCATCTACCTCTGAAAGAACAAAAATAGTGTATTGAAATAACTTTGAGTTCCATATCAGGATTAGATGTGAGTAAGGGTGCAATTCCAGAAGCTCAGACAGACAGATCTTACCTGTGTCAGGTCCTGTAACTGGCAGCCTTTTACAGTTTGACATGTGAAAATATCACACTGAATTCCAGCTCTTGGCCTGGGAGGTGAATGAATATCACCTCTACCACTTTCATCTCCCTGGCAAGCAGACTTACATGAACATTTGTGTCAATGTTAGGAAAAAAAGAGAATAATCTGAAGTCCTGTGATCAATGTCTCCGTGTGAAGATATCACTGAAAAAAAGGATCTGACTGTTCTGCCAACCCCCTCTATGAGGGCAGCAAGGTAGAGTTCCAGAACAGAAAGAATAAAATTCTCAGTTCTGTATGTGTTGAACATCTACACAGGCTTATTTTATAAGGACTCAAAGAGCGAATACAGAGTTACATAAAAAGCAACAAACAGCAAAACAGACTGCTCATATGGGTAACACAACAGATTTTCCTCTGTTTTTAATGTCTGTATAGATTATATATCTTGAACACGTCATGACCTTTTTTATGCACTGCTGCTTTCTGTTATAGGCAATGAGCAAGATTTAAAATGACCACTGAATTTCCTGCTGCACAGACATAGAAACGATTTTAAATACTGGAAATCCTTTGTATAATTCATGCTAATCAAATTAATCATCATGTCTGGTAGAGGGTTTTTTACCTGAAACTGTGTGATCCTTTGGGTCTCTCAGTAGTTTGAGCCTTGTATGAGGGAAAATGTACTGCAGGGGTTTCCCATTTATCTGAAGAACACAAATATGCATGTCATAAAAAGATAAACCAACAACAATTGCATCAATAATTTCAGACAGATGAAACAGAAACAAGCAAACAAACTTATTTCATCCAGGGAAATATCACAACTTCTCAATTCAAAAACACTCCCAAGTTTGAAGGCATTTGTCAGACTGCAAATTCCTTCTGTGGGGTAATGATTATTTGCTTCCATAACTCCAGATTAATTGCAAATATGGCTCTAGTTTTGATTTTTCTGAGTGACTAGAAGGTGGTCACACTCTTCTGTAGCTTCTTTTAACCTTAATCCTTTATTCAGGCAATTTTTAACATATGAAAGAAACAAAACATTATTCCTGTATTTTTTTAAGTTCTTTTCTCAGGCATGTAAACAAAATGTTAGTTTAATGTGTTACCATCCATGAGTTATTGCTTTAGTTTCATCAAAACCACATGGTTTAATGTACTTGTTGTCTTTAAATACCAAAAGCCACCCGAAAGACCCAAACTAAAACTCGAAGGACTGCATTCGGTGTGAAAATGCACATCACTTACTTGTGCTGATCCTAGACCACATCAAAGCTGAAAGCAATGCATCCTACAACAGACTCTAAAGAGCCAGTTTTCCTGTTGAAATGACCCCACCTGCCCCATGGTTTGGGCATAGGAGGGGCCAAGCTGCAGGGACTGACCCACTTTCCAGGGGTGATCGCCCCGAGCCCACAACAAAATGCCTCTGCATGCAGGCTGTTGGTTTCAACACTCCCCTCACAGCCCCCCTTTGCCTGCAGTGTTGGTCTTTTGGTAGCAAAGCTGAGTCCATCACTCCTCTGCCTCTGCAGGTTGGTTCCAAGCCTGGGGGATGCACCCAGGCCAAGAGGAGGGAGCATGACTGCGCCTGCCCCACGATGGGACCTCAGGGAGCAGCCTCAAGGAGCCAAGGGGACAATATTATTCAGCATGACAATGCAGCAGCTTGAGTGTATCAGCAGCCTGCTGCCAAGAATTTATTACTATTATTTATATTTAAGCAGCATTTAAAGGGATTAAGCTCCTCCTTAGCCAAGCACTTCAAATCTAGTTCTGCCCTGGAGAGTTTATGAAGTCAATGGATAGCACACATAAATTATGGGAAGGGAAACAGAGAAGTCAAAGTAGGTGCTTAGCTCAATCCCACAGTAAGCAGAAGAGTCTATACATCTGTTGTCATGATTCACTTACTTATCCAGTGAATGATATTGCATCTAGAAGACTCAAATCCTCCCATAACACAGTGAGAGTAATATGGACTGTAATTAATGTCAGACATAAAGGAGGTCATGGATTCGGTAGCAGACAAGAACTCCGGAATAAATCAGAACATGAGATCAGGCAGACATTTGAATTTATCACAGGATTTTGTCAGAATATAGAGTCTAATACTGCCAGGAGTGTAGAAAGTTCCAGGAGGCTTCCACTCTCATTTATTGCTAGGGAGAGTGTTTTGTTTTTAATGACATTGTCAGAAATCCGGCAAGTTTTATATAACAATAAAAGTGATGCATTTGTCACTGGTAGCTTACATAAATTTTTTTTAAAATCTGAAATAATACATCTAATTTTATATTGAATTAAATTTTAAAAAAATGAAATGTTGTTTACAAGAAGTGTACAAACACATTTGACTAGATCTTTAGGTTGGATCCATTTTGGTGGGAGGAATTCAATTTAACTGAGGAATGCTGCAGCCCTTAAACTTTAATTAATATTATTTCTCTTGTTCCGTATTCTTTCCTTTTTTAATAAATAAAAATCCAAGAATATTCAATGCCATATTGTACATGACTGCTAACAAATAAATTAGAAAATATAGACTGTCTCCTTCTTTAGCCTATTATTTCCTCATTATTTCCAGAATTTTACGAGATGAATAAATCTTTGTGATTCATATAGGTCTGAATAAAAGCACTGAATTTTATTAGCATCCAGGGTAGTATATTATTCTTTTATTGTTGGTGGGAATCAGTACTTAAATGGAACATGTCATTAGGCTTTTACTTTCAGACCCTTACATTTCTGAAAGCAGCGGAACAAATAAGAAAAACCAGTGGTTGTTGTAGATAGATAACACCAAGAACAAATACATTGTTCTTGATGTTTTGCTTTAATCATTAGTGAGCACATTTACCTGAATTTTACTAGAATATTTAAAAACCTGTAATACACATATAATTCTGAAATTTACCTGAAAACTTACTTGACTATTTCAAAACCTGTAGAACACAAATTATTTTGTGTTTCCAATTGTTCACATCTGCCTACTTCCACTAACGTTGGTTTCCCTTCACCTGAATATATGCCAGGAATCCCTTCTAACCAGTGTTCCCAGTGAAGACAGAGAGGGACTCCACTGAGGCCACACAACCCTGACAGTGGAAATCCAAACTGGTGTGTCTTCCCACTGCACAGCTGCAGGAGCGGAGAACTTGTAAGTCCAAGAGCCCACATTTAGGTCACAGGGTAAAAGTTGACTTGATCCCACTTATCTGCTACAAACCCCAGAGATTTCTGCCATCTGTCCCTGTCATGAAGATCCTTCCTCACCTCTTCGGGAGCATTCCATACACTCGATTTGTAGTTTTAGCTCTGGCATATCATCTTCTTCCTCAGGAAATGTAAGCTCTGGTCATGTGTTTCATGTTATTAGTCAGCTCAAAGGCCCTCCAAAAATGGAATGAATGGGAAATAACTGTGCTGAGGCTTTCTAAGACTGTTACAGAAGATGAGTTTAAAAATGCATTTCATTTCCTGTTGTCTTTAAATGTTTTGCCTGATAAACAAACACTATCGAAGCCTCATAAATGGGAATATTATAAGTTAAAGAGGATAATCAAGAAGAAAAAAAAAATCCCCAATGCTGTATTTAAGTTTTAGAAATAAGATTTGTGAATTGTATTTTAATATTCCAGGCCATAGCCACATCTATAATGTATTAACTGATCTTTGGATTGGATCACCATAGTCATAGTTGTTCCTGGTTTTAAATGTTGCTGCATCTCCCTTTCCACTGGTGTTAGACAGGCCTGATAAGATGACTCTCAGTAGCTAAAGCTGGTTATTGTTCTCTGGGAAATATCACTTTTAAGGGAAACTTTACCTGAGGCAGGTGTCCAGGAAGAAGAGGGTGGATGTTCAAGGTGGTGAGTTAGGTGGTATCCATCCTAATTTCTGAATACCACAGGTACTTGCAGGAGCACACAAGGCCTGTGCAAGCTGGTACCAAGAATTTCTCCAGCTGTGGTAATTCTGCCCTTTTGAACCTCTAAATTCCCTCAGTGCAGAGCACAAATGTCAAGTTCTCTAGAAAACCGCAAGGTGGAAAGTTTTTTCTTCTGATAGATCCCCAGTTATGGAGAAAATTTGCAAAAGACACACTGAATAAAAACTTTACAAATACAATGCTCCTACTCATTAATAAATTGCAAAGTGAGTTGCATTTTCTTCTGCAATTAGGTAAATTCAACACTGACCTTTGCTCCAGGAGTCATTCTGGCATGCAGAGAGAAAAACATTTCTGAGTGACTAAGAAATGAGGCACTACCAGCTAAATTCCCTCATGAATTACAGGGAGGGGGTGGTTAACAATCCATTCTTTAGATTAAATATTTTAATAATTACACTAAAGTTGGGAATGTCCCATTTCTCATAATATTTCCAGAGAATCTCAATCACAAAATGTCACCCCTCCAACCAAATCTCTAACAGAAAACAGTTTAGTAAAATTTAAAATAATTCTCCTTGATAGTTGAAAAATAATCAAAACTAACTAGATGGACTTCAAATTGTGGAACAGAAGTTTGCAGGTAGCCTTTTGTATTTGTGTCACAAGTGGTATTTTCTCATTTTAGCCCCAATAATCACATTGTGACCCATATTTTCATAATTTCTTAATATCCAAGTGACCCTAAAAAGGCTTGGTTTAAATTTCAAGAGAATGGTTGTGAGCCATGAATGAAGAGAAAAACATAAAATTTTTTAGGGTGTTTAGAAATAGGGGATTGCATTCAAATGGTTTAATGTCTAGGACCCTTGCCTTCTTTTTGTGATTAGAAAACTGTATACTGGTATCATGACGAGTTTGGGATTTTATTATTGGTTTGGGGCTTAAAAAGACCCACCTATGATGACTGGAAGTATTTAAAACCCCTCAATGAAAAACTACTTATTGCCTCTTAATACACTGTCATTGTCCATGCCCCTGTCATGTAATTTTACTGCCCTGGTACTCTCTCCTCCTGTTCTTTCCCAAAACATTTGTAACAGCCAGTTTAGTTCAGGATATGCAAATAATATTCACAGAAAATAGTAAGAAAAAAAAAACCTTGATGTCTGGAGGTTTAAGTCAGTTGCTGGTGAACTGGCAGTGACTAAGCAAACAGGGGATCAGTGGGAATTCTACATAATTCGAGATTATGTATTGGTAAGGTTTCACCCTCCTCAGGGAAGCAGTCCAGAATCAATACATTGGGAAATGGCTATTAAGATATTCAATTGAACTGCAATTTAACATGATTTCAGAATACTAAATAGCACCACAGAAGTTGCTATAGAAACAAATATATTTTAATATTTATCATAGAGTATGTGAGCTTAATCTGCTAAATTGTAAGAAATCCATGGAAACCTGCAGATTCAGGGTTGTCACTCCACTGCATTTTTGCTTCAAAAGCTCAGGGTTTTGCTTTATTTATTACCTGCAGTAGTACAGGCTCAGTGGGAGCCTGTAATCAAACAGTTCTGATTTCTTCTAGTAAGAAATTTGATATTTCATGTGTGAATCAAAATCTAGAATGCACATATTGTAGTGGTCCTTAAAATATTTTAATTTTTTAACAAAGAAGATCATAAAAATAGCAAATTTAGAGCCAGTAAGTGTATTTGGAAACACTGATTGATACATTACAAGCAGATTAGTGCTATGTATGCAAATTATTCTTTCTGTGGCTGGTTTGAGCTCAGTAAGGGAAGTTACGGGAGCTGTAATGGCTCAATTCCTGTGCTAACCAGGAAACTTCCCTCCTAACTGATTTCAGGAAATCATCTGCAACAAAGGAAGCTCTGGGTGAAGGTGGATATGTTCAGGTGATTCTGGATTGAGAATGACTTGCCATTTTTGTCTCTAGACTTGGACACTCCAGGTTCCTGAGGAGGACTGAGGTGTGGATACAGGAGACAGACAGCATGGCACATGAATTCAGTAACTCTTTGGTCACACACAGGGCTGAAAAAAGCCTTAGGGAGCGATCACTTTGCCTCACCACTCTCATTGGCCTGATATGGTTTATTTGCCTTCATTGCTTGAAAATATAATACTAATGTTAAAAAAAATAGAGATGTTGATACTCTTTTACTTTCTTCTATTGCTAAGTATTTCACAACTCAGCAATGTTTTAGTAATGAAAGTTTTATTAAATATCTCTGGCCCTTTTTATCTTGTCACAAAGCAATTTAATTTCTGGATGTGTCTGAAAATATATCTAAGTTATCTTAAACAAATGTTCACAGAAGACACTTAATGCACACAAGCTCTCAGTAACATTTTGATTAGGTAGATGATGTGGACTTGGTGAGGTATTTCTCCCTTCTGCAGAGTCATCGATACTATTTTGTACTGGTGTGTGACTGACAGTAGCTAACCTGGATGGAAACAGAAGAAGGAACTGTTGTAAAGCCTCTCTTCCACACATCATTTCTTCCCTTCTGCTGAGGTTTGACATGGCATCAGGCAGAATTATTTAGAACATGTTCACTCTCCAATTTACGTCCCGTATTTCACAAAATTTTAAAAAATGCTTTTGGCAAGATTTTAATGCTGCATTTCTATTTCCATATAAGCACGGGGATATCACAACAGCTCGAGGGAGGAAAAAATACTTATTTTCTTCCTGGAAATATCCAGGTAAACAAGAATTTTTAGACCATTTAACCTTCCCACTGAAAAAAATTGAACAAAGTTTTTCAAGCAATCCTAGTGTAGAACTATTTAAATGAAAGAAAAAAAGCAAAGATCAGATCTCATTAACTAAGACCTTGCCTTGGAACTGTCTCCCAGGACAAAAGCTCTGGAGCTCTAGAAGTAAAGTCTATCTTATTAACCACCTCCATATCACAGAGCTCAGGGTTAGCAGTAATCCTTTTGGACAAATTTGATTTTCAAGGAGAACTTTCAATTTTACCTCAGAAAGCTGTAGTGGTAAAATACAATTATGTATGCTTAGAATAATAAATGTTTCTCATGAGGATTAAAGTGCTCAGAGAGACAGTTTTTTAAACTATTGCCAGTGATATTAAGAGCTGTTAAGACTCAAAAAACATCCTTTATCTTGCAATTAAATTGATTCATAGAATCATAGCTCTATTTGAATACATTGCTATCAGAATGATACTATGTAAAGCCCTTTTTCTCATCAAGAAATGAGTAGGCTCAGTACTTAGTGCTCTCACACACCTAGGGTGTGTAAATCTCAATATATACCAAGTTTAGGAAAGAAGGGAAAAATAAATGACAGCTTATATTTTAGGACATTTTAACACTTACTTTGTAAAATCTACACTGTTGCTTCATAAAACCTACATTTGATGGTCAAATGTCAGTGAAAATGCTCACCAGCAAAAAACTTTTAAAGGCTGCATGACAGTGGGATATTCCTGTTTTGTATGTTGTCTGAGGAATTAAGGTGAGCAATAGAAGATATTAAGTATCACAAAGGGGCCATGCAATACCTCCTCTCAGAATCACAGAATTTTTCAAGTTGAAAAGACATCTAAGACGATCAAGTCCAACTGTCAACCCAGCACCACCACCATGTTCGCCATAAACCATGTCCTCAAGTGCCATATCCACATTCTTCTTGAACACTTCCACGCGTGATTGACTCCATCGTTTCCCTGGGCACCCTGTTCCAATGCTTTACCACCCCTTCCATGAACACATTTTTCCTAATATTTAATCTAAACCTCCCCTGGTGCAATTTGAGTTTATTTACTCTTGTCTTGAGGAAATGCACTCATTTCTTTCATTGGATCTCATGTAAAAAAATTTAATTTAAATCAAAATGTAAGACTATATCAGGATATAACCTAAATCAATCAGTAAAAATGACAACTGATACAAGCAACTGAAATCCTAGAGATTTAAAATACATAAACTTTGTTAATAAAAAGTGGAAATGGGATGGTACACTGAGATAAACTAGATTTCAAAGTTGGCAAGTTTGAAAAGCAGACTATGGTATTTTTCTTCCTCTCTCTAATAAATGAAATATTCTAAGTATAAGACTGATAAAGTCTTGCTGATTTATTCAATAATCACAGACTGTTGGGATAATACTTACCATCTGAAAGTGGAAAAAATGTCAACAGGATAAAGAAATTTTTTTCCTTCAACTACGAAAAGAAGGGACTTGAATTTGGATGGGATAAAACTGGTAAGGGAAAATTAGACTAATTGTTTTCTTTTTTTTTTTCACCAATAGGAATACTTAGGGCATAGATATTTTCACTTACATTTCAAAAGTCAAAAGACAACCTACAAAATTAACACTGAAGTGTAGAGGAAATTTAACCTAATTTCATTATCAAATGTCGATGATGAATACAGGTTCAACAGCACCTCAGCTGAATGCAGCTGGATTTTGAGTAATCCTGTAGTTCCTATGGGCACCATTGGACAGCATGATTAAATTATCAATCATTTATAAAACTAGAGGCACATCTTATTTGACAGCTTACTTGATCTTGGTGTTGACTTAGTGGTCGAGAGTGTGACAACTTCTCTGGCAGCCTTCTGTCAAGGATGTGTCCATTCTCCAAACGAGGCTCTCTGGGCTTGTCAAACCAATCTGTTTCTTCCCGACGCAGATGATAGGCTTTGAAAACCAAGGACAGGTCAAATGCTCTGGTCCAGTGCTGGGCAAAGGGCAAGAATGTGCATTGTGCATAGCAAACATGCAGAGTGGTTACTAATTGGCCATGCAGCTAAAGCAAAGTTAGAGGTGAGACTTGAGACATTGAACTTGAGCATTATTTAGCTGTGAGACAGCAAAGGGAGAAGGTTCTGTTTATGTCAGAACCGTGGATATTAAATAGAGAAGAAATCTACCAAGCGCTATAGCCACTTCCTCCTTCTGGCAGCTAAGAAATACACTGCAGATTTCACATATCTCTAAAATGTTTGAGAAAAATTTAGTCATATTAGTTATTTTGCAGCAGACCAAGAAAAAAAAAACCCCAAAAACTCAGAAAATCCAAATCAAAACCCAAAACAACCAACCCTCAAAATGCAAACTCCATTAATTGCCAATTTATTCTGAACTGAATATTGTTCAAAATACTTTGGAAATAATCTAGAACTACATGTAAGAAAATTATGACCTCTCTATGAAATTGATACCAAACCAAATCAAAGAAGATAGGAAACCAACCTATGTAACTGAAATTCTAAGCAGAAATATTACAGGTGTTCTCATTTTAAATTCCATCCCCCGATTTTGCAGTATGAGCCTTTCTGTATGGATTTTTAATGTTCTTTCTGCAAAAATTCTACAAGACTAATACTCTGTTTGCAACAGTAAATGTTGTATTAGGCATCTTTTGGGGATCAAATCATGTCATTTCACTGAAATCAGTTTTGCAAACACATATATTTACGCTTTCTGACTATTGGGTCAACTGACATAGGTGTGACTCCACTGGGATCAGAATCGTATCTTGTTTGCTTCTATGCTGACAATCAGTGTAAACCAATGCATTGTTCAGGTAATGAAATGTAGAATGCAAGGTAAGTTTGAATTTTACAATTTATTAAGCAAGATAAACTTGGAAATCAAAGGAAGAGAATATTTGTTTCAGCAAAACCACAAGGGATTGCAAACCTTAAATAAGATCAGATTTTGCCATAGGAAGAGGAGTGAATGTGCATGACAGAGAAAATAATTTAAAAGGAAAAATGGTAGTGGTTATAATCTTTCCTATTTAGTTGTGAAAGTAAACAGTATCTATTTGGTTTGGGAAATGATTTTTAAAAAAGTTAATGGGTAAAAAGGAAGTTGTGTTTTTTCATTACTATTTTTTTAAAATTTTCCAAAAAGAGGATTAATACATATGCATGATTTTTTTGGAAAAGAATATGCTGTATGTGGTAAAACCAATATTCTATATTATCTTAAGCCTTCAGAATTTTTTTTATGTTGATTCAGGTATTATGCAGTCTCTTCCTTCATGACTGTGCACAAACTTAATCTAACATGAAATGATTTGTTTAGTATTTAGATAAGCATACATGAATTACCAGAAACATTATTAGACGTTGATGCTTGTCTCGCTACCAGTTAGTTCTGATTAACTGCTATCAATAAACCATTATGATCTAGCATGCAGATATTTCATGCTTTACACATTTATGCCAGTTGACCAGTACCTGGACAAAGCAGGCTCATTCATAACCCATCCTGACAGAACTTCTTTCTGAAGGCTGCATGAAGAACCTAATTTAAACTCTTGATCCCAGATGCTAATGCTGGCTATCACAGCCTGTGTCATCATCTGAGTAGACGAAAGAATGACTTTTTTTTTCCTCCTGTCTCAGTTGAAATACCTTTCCCTGGATTACTTCTCTTGAAAACTTAGAATTCCATAGTGCAGTTCAGAACAGCCTACTGTTTTGTTTTTCTTTTTTAATCAAACTGTGATGAATGTGTGTACTTTATTGAAATTTAAGTTATAAATGTATGTGCATACAGACACACACACACACACACCCCACACTCACATGTACACACACACCCCCCATTGGTTTTGGCTCGCATAGTTGGGATTTGTTACAGCTGGAAACCTGACAACAGCCATGATGAACCACTGACAGTCTTAGAGAAGTCATCCTTTTATTCTAAGGCTAACAGCGCAGCCAGATGGCTCTACACACACAGATTAACCAGGTGAGACTAAACTCCAGGCTGTGGGATCCAAGAAACTCAGTCAGAGAAGTAACAGTGATCACTCTGAATCCCACAAATGAAAAATTACAAGGAATCGGCTGTGTTGATATCTTGATGTCTTGATATCTCAATTTTAAACTTCTAAACTCTGTAGAATTGTCAAATTAGCATATAAAAGAAATGAAATACTTGAGGTGATAAAAAGTACATTTTATAGCTTCTGAACAGCAAGGGCTATTTATATTCATAAAATTGAGTGCTAACTTCAGGATTCTTGAAAATTAGTATCTTCAGAATACTTACTAATGTGTGGGAAGTGGCAGCTGTGGAGTAGACAGAGATCTGTCTGCTGGATCAGAGTTTTCATGATACTGGGAACCCTGAGAAAGTTCCAGGTGTTTCAAGATCTCAAAATGCTGTTTACTTTCAATGGGCACCTCTGGACGTCGGGCTTTTTTCAACACTAAGGCTACTTTTTTAACATGTTTGAAGTTTGGAATCCCAGCGTAAGCACTACTTCTGTCCTGAAACATGGTTTTAAGATTTGTTATAGTATGTACTTAGTGAAAAAACAGAAGGTTTGGAGTCCAAGTCCTATTAGCATTTTTATCTAGTATTTGTTATGGGATGTCATTTATAAAAAATGAACAGAAAGTCAAACATGTCTCTGAGTTTGAACCAAAGAAAAGCAATTTAAATTTGACATTTTAACTAAAATTAATTTTTAAAAGTCTCTTAAGATGATAAATCAAACTGTAGCACAAGGAGAATTTTCTGAAGCCAGGGCTTAAGACTGATTTTTATTTTTATGAAATCTCATCAAGACCATGCAGCAGTTGCTTAAAATATAGAGCAGCTGCAAAGCAGATTGTGCTAAAGGTTGGATGAAACATGCCAGAATAGCTGACCACTGTCAGGGCATCAGATCACTATAGAGAAGAATGCAGTCCCTAAAAAAGAAGGCCATAACCTTCTGTAAAAATTTAATTGCTTCTTTTGAACACTTTATCTTACATCCAAATTATATGAATTATTTTCAATACAGGTTACTTGCTATCAGACTGTACATTTGAAAATAATGTCATGAAGTGTTTTGGTTTCCCAGGAAACAGGCCATTTGTGAAGATAAAATTTGATAGAAATTAGAAAAAAGACTGCTGAAAGGGGAAGACTTGAGTGTCATATCAATCTAATACAGAATATGTGAATTGAAGTAGAATTCTACTGAAAGGATCTAACTAATCAGAGACTGATTCAAAACTGAAATGCGTTCAGCTTGAAGTGTTACACGTATGTCTTGTACCAATATATATGAGAAATATAATGCACTGTAGGGCAGATATAGAATTCCCTATGACCTGTTCATATGAGGTAGAATAGCACCAAATTGGATTTTCTTGGTCCAGGTTGGTTCTCCATAGTTTTCAGGAGGAAAAGTCCTGTATCTTTCACAATGTGACTCTAAAATGACCCGTAAAAGTCACAAGCTGAGAGAAGACAAGATAGCATCTGCTTATTTAGGAAGAATGATATGAGTTGCAACTCTGGGAGTTCCTCTCAACTACTTTCAGATTTAATTATAGGACTCTGTGTTCTAAGAATTGAAGGACAATAAAAACAGTTAAGCTTCTGATAAACATCAAAAAAGCTGATGACCTGAGTCTCCCCTGAAACACAGGGATCATGAGGGGTTTATAAATATCTAAGGAATATGAAGAGAAACTTACAGAACAAAGCCCTTACTATGAAGTATGAGAAAGGCAAATAGATAATTTTTTTCTAATGCTTATGAAAGATTCAGCATGTGTAAAAAAACCAATAATGCAATAATGATCGGAGGTTAGTAGAAATGATAAAATAAACCATACTACTTCATAATCATGCAAATGTGTCTTTTGAGACAATCATTGCCATTTACAGACAATAGAGCGCATGCAAAGTCTCCTTTATTGTGCAGTAAATACACATAAGAAAAAGTTAAGGGAGCGCATACAATTTCGAACATATTCATTTCATTTGCCTTCAAACTGTCTTCATGATTTTTAAACAATTTAGAATATATTAAGTCTGAACTGACTCAAACAAAACTGATACATAATTTTCAATTATTAAGTACTCATCATCAGCTTTAACATTCTGCTGTACTTATTCAGAAGAAGCATTTTTAATTGCACTATTTATAATACATCAGAAAGGTTCCTTTCATGAGCTTAAGTGAGATAAATTCTTGTGCTTATTTGGCAGACGTGTATGGGGTGCATATAAAACCAGCTACACTGCATAACTCATCAACAGTAGTAAAATACTTCATGTAAGTTTATTGAAGGATGAGATTGTCTTGCACCATTCAAATAACAAATTATCTTACATAATCACAATTCTGAATGCAAAGAAGTCCACATGACAGGATGCTTTCAACAAACCATATGTAGAATGTTATTTTGCTATCATGTTAAGCTCTATATGGTTCTAACATATAATATGTACTTAATGAACAGACTATTTCTATATAAACACAGATTTAAATTGGTGCATCGGGAGATGGAATTAAAACTTTTTGAGTTCTATCGTGAAATTTCATGCACATAAAATTACTGGAGTTTTTTAGAGATTTGGGAGATTATTTCCAAATCCCAACAAAAACTATTGCGAATAAGTTCAATGATTCACAGTCACCAGAGAGAGCTGCACATAAAGACTGATGGCAGAGTCTGTACCGTACATGGAATGTTCTACACAGTATCATTGAAAAGTAGACATAAACAAGTGAAAAGGAAAATGCACAAGCAAACCAAAAGGAAAGCAAATCACCGACAATATAGTAGCATGCTATAGTAGCTGAACACCATCCAGAAACTGTTAGGGTAAAATAAAAAATATCAAATAAGACAAAACAAATCAACCCCCAAAAATGTAGATACACAGAAGATGCACCAAGGAACAGAAAAAGAACGAGTCTTTGAAGTGTAACAAAAATCAGACACATGCATAGAAATGAGGATTTGCGTTGTGATAGTAAGATACCAGTCTGAGGCCTAATTTACCTTCACTGTCTGACATGGCATGCTGGAAGTCATCCATGATGAAGGCTATATCTCGATCATAGCCCCGAGTCCGTGACTCCTCCCTCATATGCTGCTGGACCTCAGGTAATGAATGGCTCGATCCAAACTGGTCCCTGGTATCTGCAGATATTGGTGGCAAGGGTCCAGCTGCTGCTCTTGCCATTCCCATTGGCTGCCCAACAGGACTTAGTGGGCTCTCCTCCTCTGAGTTCTGCGCTACTATTGGGATCCTTCCCCTGCTTTGGCTAATAGGTAGACTGGTGGGTTTAGTTCTTCCAGAAGGTGCTGCATGGCTAAAGGAAACATCTAAAGGTTCAGTTTCTTGGGCTTTCAGTCTTAAAGAAGAACTGGAAGAATCCCTTTTCAATGACAAATCGAGCCCATACACTGAGGAGGGCCTAGATGAGGGCCTAGATCTACTGCCACTGCTATAAGACTTATCTGCTTCATCTTGTAGTGCAGATCTCATTGTTGGACCTAGTGCAGTCCCAAGGCCTGCTCCAATGGATGACGTCAGTGGTGGCCCCATGTACTTCTGTTGGTCACTGATGTTTTTTCTAAGGCCGTAAGTGATATCATCCTGAAGAAGCCTTGCCCTAGTTGTAATTCCCCCAAGTGTCGAAGTACTAGAAGTCAGATAGCTTGAATAGTCAGGCTCAAGGTCTCTGCTCTCTTGGATAGGCGAAAACTTTGTTAGTTTGGGGTCTATCAAGGCTTTCTTGTGTTTTGACTGCTTCTGGTAAAGCAGGGCTGCTGGCAGCTGCTTAGCAGCCTGTTTCTCAAGAGTAAGCCTACCTATACTGTATTTCTCAGATTTTGGAAAATGCCTGTAGCTGCCCTCTCCATGGTAATACTGTGACAGGCCAGCCAGATGATCAAGACTTTCTGCACCTCTACGGAACTCTTGCTTTATCTGGTGTTTCAGAAGTTTGAGCTCATAAGGGTCCTCCATTGGATCTTCATCAGCTTTAACATAGGAATGTAACCTAGAGGAAGTCTGCAGTGGTGTTAGGAAGTCTGACACTTCTTGTGCTCTCCTGGCCTCAGTTGTGCGAAGAAGTCGATCTGTTTTGGTCAGATCTTTCTCATGGAGGCTAAAACTGGAACCAAGAGTTCCTGTTCCTTTAGTAAGTTCTCCTATATCATCAATCAGCACATAATTTCGGGGGGTATGGTGGTGGTCTATATCTGCATAGAATGAATCTGCAGATATGCTTGATATAGGGCTGCTTGCTATGCTGTTTCTCTCATCTAGTCCCATCCTTAAGTCCAAGGTAGAGTATTTACTGCCCAGCTGGGAAACTGCGTAACTATTGTCAGTTGAAACTGGTGCTATCATGAGAGGCTGATTGCGAATAACATCATAGTTTGTTGTTATCTTAGGCTCCAAATATAATGTAGTCTGTCGTGGCTTTGGCTGTATCACCATCATCTGTGATGGAATTTGGTATGATGGCTGCTGAGATGGTGGAGGTTGAGCCTGGGGGGTAAAAGACATGGTTGCTCCTGTTTGGAATGCTGTCTGGGTCTGATAGGGTGAAACCTGCTGGTGATACAAAGGCTGCTGTTGTTGGTAATGTGACTGCTGTGTGAACTGAGTTGGTGCTTGAGTTGGCAGGGCAGGAGATGAATACTGATATTGAGCATATGGGCTTGTAGCTGGGGCAAACTGTGTTTCTGGCTGGGTTTGTGGTGGCATAAACTGGTTAAATTCTGTCTGGGGTGCAGTACGTGGTCTTTCCAAGCCATGCTGAGTTTCTATTCTGGTTGACCTGGTATTATTAACTTCACTGTCTGACATATAATCACGTTCTTCTGCTACTCCTTGGAGATAGGCACGCTCCCTCTTTTCTCTTTCTTTTAGTAGGGCTTCTTTCCTCCTATTAATGCCCATTTCCAAGTATCTCAACTTGGCATCTATTTCTTTTTCCTCCTCATCTAGCTCTGCTTGCTTCTTCCTAAGCTTGGCTGATTCACGTTCAACCAGATCCAACTCCCTGTCTATATCCTGAAGAATTTTGGCTCTGGCCATAGTGGTGGTCCTACAAATCCTTCTCCGTGACACTGATCCCACAGAAGTATACGGGGACTGAGTTCCTGCCGTTGCTTCCTCTGGAGGTGGATTGGGCAGAGTCCTCTTCACCTTCTTTTGAGTACTTGATGGAGTCATGCCTGAAGAACCTTTGGACTGCAATAGAAGAAACAAGACTGAATCACTATTTTGGAGGGAAATTAACCACAAGTTATTAAAATTTTTTCAGAGTATGGGTTTTTAACTTACATACTTTCCACATACTTTCCTTAAGACAGAGGAAATTTTGTGTCTGTGATTAAGCAAAAGAAAATAGAAAGGAAAATGACTATATCAGTCTGCTAAAGATGAGCAATCTAATGCAAAGTAAGGGTGACACTCACTAGGACTTTGTTTAGCCTAAGATTAAAAAATCTACCTTATATTCTTAAAATTGACTCAATGGTAATTTAAAAGTTTTCTTTTTTTTTTTTTTAAATTTATCCATGCTTATACATAAACATATTCAATGCAAATGTGTGTGGGAGGGGAATATCTATCTATCTATCTATCTATCTATCTATATATATGTATATATATACATATACACCTCCCTTTTATATAACAATTAATTTAATAAAAATCTGTGTAATTATAAATGTACTTATATACACATTCATATTTAAATTTATGTATAATCCGTACAGTCGAATGGATGACTCTGAGCCAGACACTGAATGCATACCCATAAGCTATAATTGGTACTGAAATCCAAAAAACAAAGCAGAACTTTCTAGTGACAAGACAGGTGGTTCTTACATGATCTTTTAATTTTTGCCTCATATCTGATGCTATATATATATATATTTTTTTTTTTCAGGGGATTTTCTTGTCCCTTACAAAAGTGGTATAAGCTTTCTTCAGTTCACTGAAGACTTGCATAAATTAATTTTTTTCCAGTTAGAAAGCATCAGCTCAAACTTAAAAAAAAAAAAAAAAAACAACAAAAACTTAAGCAATATAAAATTATAACAATTTAATTCTGTTCAGATATCCAGACTTCCCCACAGTTAATGACAGAGGACTGATCCATCCTGATGTAGAACTATCTACCTTAGGCTGATAAGTAGTTTGTTTTTGAGGTGCCAATCTCTCTTCATAAGCTAGGAAAGTAGACAATGCAACTGGTTAGATGCAATTCAGTTTGCATCCTAAAGTACTAATATTTTTGAATTTTTTTTTTTTTTTAATTTTGAGGTTTAGGGTCCCACACAATGTATACAGATTAAGAAGCGGGACCTGATTTTGAAATTGTATCCTATCTCCTAAATATCTTCTTGCAAATTTTGCCTTACCAAAAGAAAAAGAGATTGATTTACACCCATACACTGAAAAAAAAGAAAAAGCAGCTCAGCCATTACGGAATGCAGACATGCTAATATCAACATATGGAAACATTTTAGCTCAGTTTAATATGGGAAGAATAAAAAACAATATTGATCGGATTGACTCTCCTGCCCCTGCAGGCAAGGACAGCATTTCTGCAAGGATAAACTGCTTTTAATTAAAAATGGTATTTTGCTTGAAATGAATGCTTCTTAATTCAGATAAGACATAAATAATATTGATTTCAAGTAGGAGTTTATAAATCAGTATTTTCTCAGTTTATTTTAATATGGTGACAACAAACTGTACGAGTTTTTAAGAAGTATTGACAATTCCCTTTTGCTGGTCCTCTGTTACCCAGCTTTAAAAAATTACAATAATCAACACATCATTTGCCATGGATCTTTAAGGAAATATTCATCACCTTTTCAAGTTCCATTTAAGCTCTTTTATTCTCCTCATCTAAATTCCATCAACCTTTGCATGTTTCAGTTTTCAATAAAAGCAATTTAATCTTTTCAGCTTCCCATGGCCATTTCACAAACCCATGTTGTGCCAACAAATCAAAGGAGCTAATTTTATCTTGCTCAGTGTGCACTTATAAGCAAAGAGAAATTAATCGCCTACAGTAGGTCTATTTGGCTAATGTTTTATATTGTAAAATCAGTGTAATACCACTGTTATTTCCCCCTCCTGAACTGAAATAGGAATCACAGATGGTGAAGCAGTCACAGATGGTCACTGGAATTGGGAAGTGCTATTAATAAAACAGTCATTAAAAGGTCTACAATACTTTATGGGATTAATATTTTCAGATAATAGTTAAGTGTCTGATGCATAAATCTCAGTGTCAGACTACTATGCATTTTAACAAAAAAGATAATTTTGTTTTTAGATCTCTCTGTATATGAAGAAACCTAGACTAATAGATATTATAGAAAGATGTACCACTTGCTTTTGAAAAAGTATCGATAACCTCTGGATTTTAGCTACTGTTCTCACAAAAGGAAGACTTAATTACTTTTACTTGAAATTTATACTGGGACAATAAAACTAGTACTGTGATAAAATACGTGCCTGTTTCTTGTTCCTGGATATTTCCATCACCACTTATGTTAGCATGCTCCCTGGGAACTGTCTAAGTAGATTGAAGGGAAGTTCAGCTGCAGTATTTTGACAGACAACTTTGAAGTGGCTATTATTAGTTTTTGCATTTCCTTTGAATTTGTTAAATAGCATGGGGAAAAAAAAGGCAAGCTAAGGCTGATCTTTGCCAAATTCTAATCTCTTTATGAAAAAGAATTGGGAGTGGAAAGGAGTAATTGTGCCATCTAGTCCCATCTCTGCATTTTTGGTCATTATCTCACATTAATAATGTTATGCTCATTTTACATTTGAAGTACCCAAAGGAAAGATGGGGCAGAAACCTTCATGAGACCACTCTGGAGCCACATAAACCTATCAAATACAAGCAGGCATTCACAGACCTTACAATCACTGGTTAAAGGCTAAGTTAGATGTCAGACAGGTGACCTAAGGAAGCTCTCTGACTGAATAAACAATGAAGTTTTCTCCTGTATTTTACCATCTTTTCCATCTTAATTTGAATCAGTTTACTTCTAGCTAACTATTAGCAGCCTCACTGATTTTTAAAAATATTTTTTTTTGTTTAGCAAATGATCACTCTAAATGTTGAGTGTAACTTGCAAAAACTAGAAGTAAATTATTCTGTTTTTTGTTTTTACCATGATGCTCATATAAATGTTATTACTTTATTGCTGATCCTTATATAATTTTACATTAGCCTGGGATATTAATTCAGGGTGGGCCTAATGGTAATCAGATCTGCTTCTGAGGCAAAGCTGACCTTGCTAAAATAAGGCCAAAGCTTGTACTTGAAATAAAGCTACAACTGGAGATGTTCTCGGTACTACAAACTAAAGAACTGAGGAACAAACTATCTTCCCCTTCCACCACCACTCCTTAAGCCTAAGAAAGTTTTGAAATAAACATAAGAGGAAGTCTTCTCAGTCTGGCAGTTCAGTGACAAGATAACATCACAGTAAGAAAGTCAGAAGACTGAGCTGAAGGTTGCATGCAAACAGATTTACCAAAATCTTGCTTTTCTCCCTTGCCAATACACATTAATCTTGATGTGAGTTATTGTCTGAGTTTGAATTTAGAGGTCATCTGGACAAAGGCTTGTGAACTCTTTTAAATTGTGTGGTGACTTTGGAATAACTCCTTTGCAATGACCATCCCTGCTCCTTGCGAATCTTTCCAAAAATACCTTTTTCTACCTATTTTTTTCTCTTTGAATTTGATGTCATTGTTAACAAAGCCAGCAAAACTCTGACCCTCTACAAGAATCATTCAAGTACTAGGAAATACTAATATGTTCTGCTGCATTTTATCTGTTTTAAAGAGATAGTTTACTTTGAGGGACTGAATGGCTCAGGGTACCACTGATGAATTTCTACCTCTAAACACTCTGTTTGATTCTAGCTTGGCAATCTTTCTTGTCCTCTTCTCAGATGAGTTTTTGAACATGATATGCTGCTCTTCATTCAGGAAGCCATGTCTGGGTATTAGTTTCATTTGCTCAGAAGCTCAGCTTTCACACTTGAGCATACAACTCTTGCATACTTCTTGAATGTTTTGAATTTTACTAGTAAAAATGTAATCCTTTTCATTCCTCTTTTAAAACTTTCTGTGATCACAACACAAACTTCAACTTCTTCTTTGGTCCTTTTTAGAGCTGACAAAAACCCCCTGCACTTATATACATATTTTTTGTGTAAGTAGGAAAAAATCCTGAAAATAATGTATACAATATGTATACATATATGCATTTGCAGAAGCCAATTACAATTGTGATGACAGCATCTTATTAGTTTATCATCACCAGACTCTATATAATAGACACAGTGATGTCAGACTACTGTCACCCTGATTTTTTCAGCCCTCTCTTCTGTTTCACAGTTTCATGTTCTGGGCTCTTTCTCATGCTCTGGTCTGTGAACACAGCCAATGTTATTGTATAGTTTCAAGGTTGTTTTCATTCTTTGTCTTAGAGATATGGACAGCTGAGGAGCAGTTGTCTTGACCAATGGGATGGGGAGAGGTGTCAACCTTCTCCCCCAATCCCTGGCCTTTGTAGAAATACTATATAATGGAGTCAGACTTTTAAATAAACTTAGTTTTAGTTTATGCCTTCTGATCAAAGTGTGAGTGTGTTTGTGTGTGTGTGATGAACTGTGTCAGACTACTACAGCCTGTGGTGCTGTGAAAAGCAAAGGTAAAGTGGATTGTAGATGAGGTTACTCCTCTGCCGCAATCCCCAGAAGACTCAGCAGCATGGTGAAAATCCTGTTCTATACTGCAGAAGAACAAAAACTCACCTTTTGTAGGGCTAGGTTCCCTGAAACATTTGATGCTAATTTGCAACAGTCTTGAAATATCAGCAGAAAGTTGGTTGTATTCTGGTTTTTCTGCTACCAGAAAAACAAAGCAAATAATATTTCTTGCCTTCAAACAAGGACCATGCAGACAATAAACTCACTCAGAAAACTTATGACTAGCATCAGGTTGAGAGATGAATGCTGATGTGTTAATGAAATTACTGGGAATAAACTGCTTCCACCAGATAAGATGTCAGGTAGTGGAGGGATAGAAATTACTCTCTGATTCAAAAAAAGAAACTACCTAGGGTTGGGACCAATGCAGATTGTTAAGGTGAAGCCTGTGGTGTAGCTCACTTTCCAGCTCTCACATCTTGGATTTTTCATGTAACAAAAACCTTCCCAAATGCAACCCTTCCAAAGCCCCAAAATGCACATTTAAAATTGCAGTTGTAAGACAGCTGTTCGGCTTATAAAGGGTTGGAATGTGTTACTCAGTATTACAGCATGTGCTCTTCATTGTGAGAAATGTATCAGAAGAATCAGAAATTTTGGCAATTCAACATTTTAAACATTTAATTTACTACAAAGGATCCATGAAATTCTGTTATCGTTCATTAAGGACTTCTCAGTAATTTAACAGTATCTTTGAAATTGCTTGCAAATGAGACCCAACTCCTAAAGATGCTAACATAGTACACTAGTATTAAGAATTCCATACTTAAAATTAAGTAATCTAACTACATCTTATAGGTGCAGAGGTCCTGAACAATGTTTTGTAACTTGTCCTGTGCAAAGAAAATCTCTCATGTGAGCTTTTATGGACACTTCTGGACTTCATATCTATTATGCAGTAACTGCGGATGAGAAGGGTCCACCTTTGTTAACCCCTGGTTAATAAACATTAGAGCAAGAATATTGAGAAGATTCTCTCCACTGGCTAAGGCTGACATAGGGGCACTTCTATAGCATGAAGAACCACAGAACGTGGGAACCCTCCAATGAAGCCAACAGGTTAAGGGAAGCAGATGAGTTGCGTATGGTAAGGAAAATATATAGAAACATATACTTAATGAAAGCTGGTCTCATCAGCAGTGCTGAGAATGGAGTGATACATGCTCCGAACAAATCCTGACCAATAGTAAAACCTTATCATACAACCACTCCTGCCTTGGCTTGTGTGCCATTGCTGGGAAGGGTAGTGGAAGATTAATTTGATGAGCTGAAGTTGGCCTTGTACTGGGGAGTGAAATACCCTGCTTCATGGGCAATATACTAGATCTTTCCCTCAGTGTAACCCTTGTCTTTTTCTTTTCTGCAAGTACTTTGCTCTGGGGACTGAGCAGTCAGGCAGAAAACTAGTTTCTAAATCACTACACAGCAGCACTGAGATGCCAGGCAGTCTGATTTTCTCTTTTTTTTTAAATTTTTTTTTTTTACTCCTTTGGAGGCCTCTGAAGACAAATTTCTGCTAACACCGATATACAATTTTTATAAATAGGTTATTCAAAAACAGTAAGAATTTTTCAGTTTTTTTGCTTTCCTTCATGTCAATCAGTCATTCATTTCTCAGATAAATACTTTTGTACATTACATCCCCTTACTCCTTTCATTTTCTCTGTGAAATTGTTTTAAATTGCCATTTTCACTTCAAATGCAAGGGGGACAGCACAGTGCACTTCCTAACAGCTGACATGATGTGAGATATCAGCTTCTGTCCTCAGTTAAGCACATAAAAGCCCATATGCTTCTTTTGATCTTGAGGGGAGAAGGGAGAAATTCAAAGGAAATTTGATATGCAAACTACAGACAGCTGTGGCCCTTACATTGTGATTTTCAAAGGGATCTAGATCTACATTTCATCTGCTTTATGAGAGCAGACGTAATAGGTGTTCCCAGTTGTTTGCACAGAAGACAGTTTTACAAAGACTAACTGATTTGTGATTCGTTTGGAACAGGACTCACAAATTTGCCTATAAAGGGTAGTGGGGCAAGTCCCTTCTCAATTTCTAAAAATTTGAAATAGCAGTTTGAATCAGCAGTAATACATCACTGAAAAATCAGTTTGCAAGAAAAAACGAAATCCATTGTTTTGAAACTTTGATTTAAATAGTGTAATTGGAATAACATTCCATATATGTGCATTCAAAGTATCTTAGACAACATACACATTATTCACAAGCTTACTTTTTAATTCCCTTACATCTACAGATCATACCTTTACTGTTTGCTTCTTCTGCTCACTGAAGACAGTCCTTTTTCCCAATTGCCTAAGTACAATTCAACATTAATTGTAATTTTTTTTTTCTTTCATAGCTTAAGCCTTATGCAAAAGGGAAACATTTTTGGCTAACTCACTGAAATGCTTACTTCGAAACACATTATTTTCTTTCTTATTCCTAATTTCTTCCCCCCACCCTCTGCTATTCTTTCCTATTTGTCCTTGCAACCATATTATTTGTCTTTGCAAGGTGTACCGGGATAGCAGTTTATGTGAGAGATTCACTGTTCAATTATATTAAATGCATACAGAATTACAGGTATCTCAGTTCTTTTGCAATGGGGAAAAACTTCAGGCAGACTGATTCAGACAATGGGCATCTGTCAAACCAATAGAAGGAGTCAAATTATCAGAGTTGAGTACTGCTTCTTCATTGAAATCTTGTACCAAATGGGCTCAATATTTTCCCATTATATAATCTCTGAGAAGGAAGAGAAGGAAAAATAAGGGAAAGGAAGGGAAAGGGGGAAAGGAGAGGAAAAGGAGGAAATCCTGTCCTCACACCAGAGGAACATGATCAGAATTTCTTTTCTGAATGATAAATACAGGTTTCATACTTTCCTATGAAAGGCTTGAAAACATTGCAGGAAATATACAGCTGCTATGTAGGCAATACATACTGATGTTTCCTAAATACTTGTCTTTATATGCTTTGTACTAAGATATGTGAAATATTCTCAAGTATTTCATTTTTGTATCAGGATATTAAAACTATTGAGAGACTTCACTGAAAGAAAAATACTCTTCTACTTTTCTAAGAAAATACTCTACTCACGTTGCAATACTATGTTTTCAGTATCCACTCCAGCTCATACTCTGAGAACTAAAATACTACAGCCCTAATCTAGGGCCAAAGCCTGATAAAAAAATTAAAACCAGTCCTATTTGTCTGTGAATTAAAATCTTTCCTCATTCGCTAATTACATTTAAGTAGATATCAAATTTTTGCTCAAAAGAAAAAAGGAAAAATGAATGGATTTTTCTATGCGCCATCTTCCACATGACTCAGGAAAATTTCTGAAGAGTAGAATTGTTAAGCATATTTTACTTTGACAACACAAAGATTATGATATAAATGACAAAATAGAGGACAAACAGTCTATGCATTGAATAACAGTAACTTGAATAAGAGAAAGATTCACTACATGGAGAAATAAAAATGGCAAAACTAGAATTCCTCTGAAGTAGGTGCTGAACAAGATTAAAGCAAAGCCTGTATATTCATGTGACTATGTACTGTACTATAACATTGTATATTACAGTACTACACAATTAGTGTTTCTTAATCAGTCATCACTTCTTTTTCTCCCCTCTGTTGTTTCACTGACAGTTTAAAAAGAATTTTATATAACTACAGAACCGAAAATACTCAGAACTTCTCTGCCTCATCTGTTATCAAAAGATATCAAAAGATATCAAAAGTAATCAAATGTTATCAGAAGTTATATGATGTGGATGGACAGTTTGATGCCTGTGATAGATTAAGATACAGATATTGTTTTCACAAGATGGGCCCTGTCTCCAACACAACCCATTTTTGGATTTAACTAACTAATAACAAAGAACTGTACCTTGGTAATGTGTTTCAACACAGAGGCAATGTGATTCCACCACTGGTAATTTAAACAAGCTATATTAAAGGATATTGTACCAATATATTAACTGTTAGCTTTGGGATTTGTTGATTGTAGAGCTGCTTGTGGCAGTAGAGAAAGGCGTCAGTCAACTTTATCTTCAAATAACAAAATCCTCAGAATAAATCTTTCTGCACGTAATGAAATAGCCTTAGAATGGGGTCATTCACCAATAGTAATCAATAGTACACCATTTCTCATCATGTAACAGACAAATGATTAAGTGTCATACCCCTTAGAATAATACATTTTATTTGAAACTCAGCTCTCATCTATGGAAAATTTTACAGGATTATAAAAAATATTTTCCCAGTAAATGAGAATAGAATTTCTTTTTCCCTTGCAATCTAACTAAGAATCCTGGCCAGAAAATACTCACAAGGAAAATTCAGAACAGTTTATACTTATGAGTATGATATGCATATGCTGAATTAGCACCATCTGTTTTCAACATATATCAGGCTACTTTGAAAACATTTGGCAAAAAAAAAACAAAAAACAAAAACCTAAAAAATCCTGAAACAATGAACACTAAACACACATTTCTCTTTCAAAGAAAGGAAATATAAATCTTGTTTCACAGGGGAAAAAAAAAAAACCAAACAAAAATGGTGTGAGAAAATCTTGGCTTTTTCTGCCTCTCCTTCGCTACAGACTTCCTCCACAGGATGGCAGCTGACGAGACACCACATGCTGTGCCACAGCCCTTGTTTGTTCACAAGTGAGGATTCATCTGCCCAAGCACAGGCATCATGAGCAAAGTTAATCTGAGCTAGTCCTCCAGACTACTGAACTGAAAGAAAGTGCAATTTTTCTTCACCTCGCTCCATAATCACACCTCTTTCTCCTGACAACCGTGGAAACAGCCACATGTAACACAGACGCCACCTGTAAATGTCTCAAGACAGGATATTCCCACTCACCACAACTAGAGCAGTTTCAATTCCTACTTTTCGCTCCTCATGCAATATCTGCTTGAAGCAGATCCTTTTGTGTTTTGCAGGGATCTCACCACCTCTTCAATTCTTCAGAAATTACACCTCTCCTCAGCAAAGGTTCTGGGTTTGGCTCAGTTTGATCATTCAGGCAATATTTACTTTATTCTGTACTCACAATGCTTTACTTCCCTGGTCTGAGATTAAAGGTGGCAGAGTGAGCAGAGCCCTGATTAACCACTTTCTCTAAAATGTGGTTCATGCTGGGGAACAATGGCCATGTAGGTGCTGCTGTAGGGCACAGATTAGACAAACTCAGCAAGTGCCCACCTGCCTAATTCAGGTCTTTCTACAGCCATCACAGTTAGGCCTTCTTTTTGTCTTTTCTGCTCAGCCCTGGCTCCATCCATACTGCTGTGCACCTGCAAAATGGTCTGCAACAAATTTCCCCCCTCGCTTCCAAAAGTGCCTTAAAATTACCAATACAACACAGTCTGTTGGTGGAAAGTGTATTTCTCACTCAGCTCTGGTACTATATAGTATGGTCCCAGTATTACACACTGTTAGAACAGAACAGAAACTAAAAGAAGTTCGTGCGACCCTCCTTGACTGCTGATACTTGTCTTCCAGGCTTCAATCCATTTCAAAAACCCAGAGCTTTCAGGTCTTGCAGTAGACTCTGCATAAGCCCCTCTGCCTCAGCTGGACAAGTTGATTTCTCCTTCAGTTCATGTTGCGAGTATATTTCTCTCTCCTCTACAGTTTCTCAGCATCTCCCTTAAACTTCCTTCTGCCTGAAACTTTTCTTTCCTCTCTCCCTCCATCCCTCATTTTCTGAAGCATAAAAATTCCCCCTCAAGTATGCTCAGTTGAGCCCAGGGCAGACTTAATTCTCACACCTTTTAAAGAAATGTGGTTGAACCTGACAACAAACACAGAGTAGATCATCTGCCACAGATGGCTAATCTTAGGAGGTGTGAAAACTACTCACAGTATGTCCGGATTTTCCATTACACTTTTTCTACAGTGAGAACATGTACTAGCCAGACCACACAAAACTCCATATTCCTATTCCTATTCTCATTTAAAAATGGCATTTCCAGTTTGATACAAGTCCATTTCCACATGACACAAATTAAACAAAACCAAATTAACCCCTCCTCCCAACCCACCTTTAACCTTCAAAAAGCCCATTCTTAAAGAAAGCAGTAACATTCAAGTGTTATAAACACATACAGAAATCTGCTACACTGATATCAAACAGAGCATCTTCTCATGGAAGAATAACAGCTTTCACTGTTATCTGTTCAAACAGATACCAAAGTGAAACAGATTACCTGGCCTTTTTTTTCCCCCAAAAACCAGTATTTTAAAAGATACGAAACCAATTTTTTCAGCGTTTACTCTTTTTACTATTTGTTTGTTTGTTTGTTTTGTTTACTTTTACATGTATTCTACTGTCTGTGGATACTGCACCAGATTTTATCCACTGAACTGGGAAAGAGAAGTGGCCAATGCTTCATCACTTGTATTTAAAACTAGATTGGACATCAACTCCATCTCTTTACCAAGGAAATCCAGACAAGGCACCCAGCTTGGTCTTGATTAGCTCAAGTGAATAAAACTGAATTTTTAGAATAGCCTCTTTCTCCTCTTTAAAGGCATACATAGAGATAATACTTATATTTGATTATTTTAGTAATTATTAAATATCATTTCTATTACTAGCACGGTAATCTATATTCATTTTCAGAGGAGGAAGTATTCCACTCCTGGATAAACTGCACCAGATGACAACCTTGTATGCAATGTGATATTTAATGCAACTGTGTGGGGCTGACAAAGAAGAAAGCAGTAACCTTTAATGAATTTTCTTCCTACTATTTTAATAGCAATTATACTATTTTAGAATCATGACCTTCCTCTTCCCATTTCTGATTATTGTGACAAGCAGGACAGGAAGACAGAAAGTTGGCAAAGACTACTTTTAAACACTAATGAGGCTAAAAATATAGATAAGGCAGCAGAAAAATCAGAAGTTAATGTGAAAGATGCGCCATTTGCAGTTTCTAAAGCTACATATGTAACAAAAAAAAAAAATAAAAGGAGAAAGAGAATTTAATGCAATAGCAATATTTCAAGACATTAAATAAATATGAAAATTCTTATGGTTGGCTTGGAATCTAGAATATAGGATTCACTGCATATACAAAAGGAAAAAAGCTCTTTTCTTCCCCCTCAGTTTCAGATCTCCTATTATTCTTGTTCAAAATCTTTTTTTGTCCACTCCTGCCATAGGTCAAAAAAAAAAACCCAGATAAAAAATAGCTCTGCTTGATTATATGCATATGGACTATACCAATCACCCTGAACATGCAATATAATGTTTCTTATTACAGAAACACAGGAAATAATCACTAAAAGATGTTCACAGGATAATGACAGATTTGGGATGGTTCCCTAGGCTGTTTTTGGTGGGCTTTATTCACCAAGTTTACAAAGAAAAAGAAAAAAATTAATGAAACCCTGAAATGTATGTAATTATCCAAATGCACATTCTAGACCACTGGAAGAGCAAGAAATAAAAAAATATTAGTCCAAACCATTGAAATCTAATGGCTACTGACTATATTAGTGACATTTTATCTTCACAAAGTATCAGGCTTTGCAGTCATGTCATTCAATATTTTTTGGGTCCAGAGATGTTAACAAAAAGTCAAATGATTGTTCTAAAGTCTCAAATAGTTCAATGCTCACGGGGACCCACAGCAGCCTGAGGCACAGGGTGATGATACATCCCCTTACAGACAAGAAATGACAGTATTTATGGGTTGGGTGCAGAACTGTTCTGGGTGAGTGTGATTTGGCAGACATGTGCTCCCAAAGCCTGAAAAAGGCAGAAGTGATTAATGGTTTTTAGCTGTTGAGGATGTCAGAAGAAAATGCTTCTGGAGACACAGATCCAGCACAATAAAAGTTTAGGGAAACAGTATTACCCAAAGCAAGAACAAGTGAGGGCTGTAGAGTATCAGGATAAACATGACAAGAAGACTTATTAGATAGCATTTAGTTAGATAACAAGACAAAACGGCTAACCATGAAAATGGTTCTTCTAAACATTCATTGCACAATGCTGAGAACTTTAGCTAGGATGGAAAGACAAGAAGCACAAACTTTTAACAGTTTAATTCTGAAAGTCACCCTCCAGTAACAGGCCATAATGGCATGTTTAATAGCACTATAGAGATGAGAAATGCCTACATGAAACACAAAATAACTGGATGTTAGACAGTGCCTAATGTAAAAAAAAAAAGTTTTGTCATTAGTTCACCTATATAAAATCAATGGGTACAAAGATTTTGGTTCAGTTTATCCTGTTTTGAGTCAAATCCGATTTTTTGGATATCCTAAGATTTTATCAGCAGTTTAGGCGTACCTAGATCTAAATGAGACAATTTAAGAAATAATTCCATTTAATATTTTGCAAATGTTGAATAATTTTTGTATTACTTTGGTATTATTGAAAATATAAATATTGTACATTATTTAAGCAAAAGCAACATCTCAGCTAAAATATTTTATCCCGCAGAAATGTTTACATTTAAAGGGTCTCAGCTTTATTAGACATGTATTTATTTGCCTCTGAGCTAAGACTGACAAAAAGATATTGTTTAGCATTAATCATGACAATTTCAATTCCTACTTTTCGCTCCTCATGCAATATCTGCTTGAAGCAGATCCTTTTGTGTTTTGCAGGGATCTCACCACCTCTTCAATTCTTCAGAAATTACACCTCTCCTCAGCAAAGGTTCTGGGTTTGGCTCAGTTTGATCATTCAGGCAATATTTACTTTATTCTGTACTCACAATGCTTTACTTCCCTGGTCTGAGATTAAAGGTGGCAGAGTGAGCAGAGCCCTGATTAACCACTTTTAGATTTTTAGAGCCTTGGAAGGACTAAGATAGTGAACATCAAGTCATCTTCCATGATGAACGTCGCTGTTATAAAATTTCTAAGTCATCAAATCAGGTATCTATATGTTTTTACTTCATTTTCAGATGACAGTATTTATGTTCATAGACCTTTGTTAAGACTATAAACAAAAGAGCCTTTCTAGAAACATTACAGAATTCATAAAACTTACAGCACCAGCTGTTTCTATTTTATCAGGAAATATGAAATAATTTAATTTTTAGATTCCTCTTCAGAAAGCACCACAGTCATTCCAGTACCTTGCCGTACTTATGGCAGCCGGGGTTCAGGCTGCTGACCAGTGATGAAGATTATCTTGAAGGGCAAGGCACTGATGGCTTTTACCTCAGAACACACCATCTAGGAGCTCTGTGTGCTAGTCTGCAGTTCCTTACTGTGTCGTTTGAACATCATTTTGCACATAAACACTAAGTACTGAATTCAGGATGAAACAGTTTTCCTTAGCTGCTCTGGTCTCTTTCTGGAAAACATTAAATCACTTTGTATCAGTTGACAATCTCATCTTTTTACTGAAAATATATGTCTTAGTCAATGTCAAGGAGGAAAGGCTGAATTAGACAGATTTTGATCTGAAATTGTGTTGCATATTCTATCGTCACGAAACTGATCTCCAGTTGTTGAATTGCGTGTTTTTTGGAAAAACCAAAACACTTGAAAACCTTTGACTTGTTCTTAAGTCTTCTTCCTTCTGTATAACCAGCTCAGGAGAAATTATAAAGCACAAATTTCAATTTGCTCATTCTCAGTTTGCCACTAGATTTCCAAATTGTGTTTAAACATTGCATATTCTGAACTGCAGGAAAAATATTCATAACATGCTTTCTTAAAAATGCTTTGAAGTTTAATACTAATTATTGGTAATTCTATAGTCTCAGCAGAAAACTCACAACTGATGAGAAAGACTTTCAGAAATAAGGATCAGAAACACACAAAAATATTTGAAAGCATTTCCATTTTTCTCCCCATTAAATAATTACAAAATGTTTAAGACAATGAAGTGAAAACATACTTTATTTCAAATTTCTAATTTTTGTGAGCAGGACACCTTCCTTGATTCATCTTATTTCTTAATTTATTACTAATTTATCTGTGTAATATATCAACATAGTTAAGATACACAAAATTGCTAAAATAAAAACAGAATCAAAAAATTGATGCAAAAAATGAGATTTCCAGAGTCTCAGTTACTCTATCGATATCTCTGGCTCAATGCATACATTCAGAACTTTTCTATATATCAAACTCCTTCTTGACTTTGAAGAAAATGGAGCTGATTATCACTGTCTGTCACTTTCCCCATTCCACCATTTACTTTACTAACTTTATTGTCCATACTTTCAGAACAAGTCAGTGAGAAAATCCTTCTCCGTTTATAAAAACATTCTTTTTTTTTTTTTCTTTTGTCATTTTTGTTGTTGTTTTTAAAATATTTCCAGTGGGAATGGGTAGTAGAATTAAAAACAACTCATGGTTGTCTGGTTTTGGTTTTGGCAGGGTATTGTTTTGATTGTTTTTTTGTTTTTTCTTTCAAATGGGGTAGGAAAAAAATGTGTTTCAAGAGAATCACTATCTGTTTTTGTAAATATTTGTAAATATTTTTTTTTTAATCTTCCCAAATAGAGCAAAATCTTACAACATTGATGGTAAGAGTCATGTTCTAAGAAATTCCAAAATAAAATTGCACTAATGAGTGCCAACTAGAATTTAGGGTTCTGATGTAACTTACAAGTGTTTTGGCAGTGCTACATCACTTATCCCTTAACTGTAGCTTCCTATTATATTTGTATAAAACATGGAAATATTTTATGTCATATTTTCTAAAGAAGTATTTCAAAGAGAGGTTTTACAGAATACTGCCACTGTTTTTTGCAGATTTTTTTTTTCAAATCTAGTTACCTATAACATAGGAACATTTTCTAATCTAGGAATTAAAAATCTAAAAAACATTTATAAAAGATTTTTTATATATAATGACAGACATTGAGATATCATAATGTATATATCCCCTGTGAACTATGCATCCAAAAAAACCCCATTTTTTTTTAATGAAATGATGATTTCTTAAAACTTAGTGTATTAAAAAATCTAGAAAAAATGGAGGAAGTTCTAGCAGAAAAAAACAACCCAAAACCCCAAACCCAGCAATTTCCCAAATTACTCTAACCTAATGACAGGGTTTGGGAGCTTAATCTGGGACACAGACTAGTGCTTCCTGAACTGTACTGTGTATTTCTTTATAAAGCTGCATAGGAAGTGCTTTAGGAAATGTGATTTGTTTCTGAAGTGAAGCAGCACAGCAGTTTGAGTGCGTCTGCACTCGATCTAATGAGAACAATGTTAACTGGAAGAGAAGGACCCAGATGGGAGAGTCTCCCAACTCTTCCTATTCTGTTTTACATCCACACAAAGCATTAAAAATGTAATTTAGAAACCCCAGTGTAGGTCCAGTAAGATGGTCAGGGCTTGAAGGGAGAGTGTCTGTTCAAAGAAGAGAGGTTAAGGGAACTGAGCTTGAAAAAACACCTAATTGATGTCTTCAGCTCTAAAATGAAGCAGTACTGAGAAGACAGACCGACTCTTCCAAGGGATGCACAGTGAAGTACAAAAGGCACAAGCTGCACAAGGGAAGTGAAGCACTCTTCAACAAGAGAGTAGTGAATCCTCAGGGCAGAATGCACAGAGGGACAGTAAAATATCCATCCTTAGAGATTACCAAAATTCAACTTGGCAAGTCCTGCAGACATCTGATCTAACTTAGAAATTAGCCTAGCTTTGAGGTCCATGTGGGACTGTATGACCCCCACAGAACGTTTTCAACCTGATTTTTTGGTGATCTGTGATACCTGAGGAGTTTAAATAGGAAATGTTTTGAAATATTATACAGACACCAACATCTTGATGGATGTACTGCTACAATGCTGTGTAAGCAGTGAAAGATTAGGTACTTCAGTGTTTATTTTAATTAAATTAAAGCTTTGATGTTCCATAACTGCCGAGTGNGTAGGATCAAATGGGCAAAGGACAAACTCACTTATTCCAGCCCATTCTTCCTAGAAGACCACGATATTTCTGCTGTTGGTTATAACTTAGGAATCATAAAAGGAGCATCAATATGATGTAAGTGATTAACCCAGACAGTAAAATTTCTAAAAAAAAAGACAGTTATTGCTTCTAATGTCAACTAAGACAAGAAATGTAATTTTATTTCATTGTTGCCTCCTTACATCGTATATATATGGCAAAAAAACCCCAACCCTGTTATGAAGGAGGTTACAGAAAATGTGTTCCAGAGACTAATGAAGTAAATATTACTTCTAAACTACCTTATGACTTCCTGAGTGTTATGTCATTGTGTTTTAATAATGCTATACAACAGCTGAAAGTAAACACTCAGTCTTGAAATAATCTTCCCTACATTAAACTTAAATTTTAGGCGGGCAACTCTCATTCTGATTAACTC